>OY978225.1:6511321-6918821 GCA_963854785.1 Vaccinium vitis-idaea
TCCAATGCACCTGTCTATGCTTACTTTGCTCTGGTTAGTGCTGCTCGGGCAACAAGATGGTATACTGGATCTCACTGGTGGATCTTAAACTGCCTTCGCTTCTGCTGCCTCTGCGAGGTCATTTACCGGTTATGGGTAAACAAATGGATATGAGACTTGATCTGGAAGGGATGCTAGGCCATGTCCCCCAAGGAATGTAGTAACCCCAAGGAAAGGAATGAACTAAATGGGTTATGTCCTTGGAAATATTTCCAAAATCCTATCCATATGAATCCAAAACCCCCTAGCCCCACAGCCAACTGATCTGTAGACCTGCCTAAAACAGAGTCCAAAAAAGGGAGCATCGAACCGGGAATATCACGAAGGCTGGGCTCCGGCTCTCCTTCGCTGTAGGTCACCATTGGAGACTGCCGCATACGACAATGTCCGGCCGTGTACACGTCTGGGCGTACATCAAGCTTCCAACAGCAGAAGCATATGGTTCATCTGATTTTTTTCTATATCGCTCCTCGGGCCTTATTAGTAAAGGGGGAAAGACTGAGCCTGTCTCCCTTCTGTACAGGTGCCATACTGAGTTTGCCCAAGATGTTGACTATAGACACGTAGGCTCAGATCCGATGTTTCCAGTTTGTTCTGATGGTGCCGTTGACCGAACTCACGTTATCTCTCTCTTTCTACAGGCAGCCCTTATATATAGCTTGACGTGGGTGGCTTAAATAAGCGTTCGGGCAGTGCCATAGTTAAGACCTTTCCTCCCTCCCTCTCTTATCTTAGTGGGGTCTTTCTCGACTAGGTTGCTGCCTGCCTGCTGACAATTCTGATGGGACCCTCCATAGATACTCAAATGTTGACCACGGAGTATGTATAGATGCAGGTTGGCCATAAAGCGCTTGACTGCCGGGGCTGACTGCTCGAATTGGATGGACGGTGAGTCCTCTCGAAACCAGCGAACGAAGTCTCATTCATTGCTCCACAAGCATCCAAGACTTAATTCTGACTGACGGGAAAGCAGAATACCCCTAAAGGGCCAATGTTCTGCGTGCGAATGCACCTATTACTTGTGGCCTCGGCCCCCGCTCCCTATTCCTTCCTTCAAGGAACGGCAAAACTAGAGACTCTCCCGTCCGCTTTCCAACCCCAGATCAAAGTGAGACCTGCCTTTTGAGGTAGGATGAGTAAGAAAACCTTTGTTCGTGGAGCCACCACTCACTCCCAATGAGGAGGCCCCTACCTATCTATATCTATATGTATGTAGTGGGGGAGCATGTACTATTACAGGTTTGGAGGACGCCCATCGTCAGCTATAGAACCAAGAGGGGCACTGTCCTCCAAATTTATGCTTGGCCGCAGGAAGAGTCTATCGATCCATAACTCCTGTAGGCGAGGGGCAAACTCAGCCGAGTCCTTCTATTTAGTTTAGCTTGGGCAATCAATGCTGGACTTCTTAGTTTAGTGTGGGGTCAGCTTGACTCACGATTGAAAACGCTCCGAGTCGACCGTAGAATGAGATCGGAACTCTCATCCTTTTGAAAAAAGGGGATTTGGCTGAAATAGATTTTCCACTAGGAAACGTGCCACAGCACTTTTGTTTTGGTTCGACCGCCTCAAACCTCCTTCTTATTATAGCATTTCCCTTGTGCTCGGTTTGACCCTTTTTTCTTTGTCTTGCCAAAGCAAAGACTATTCATTGCGGTTATTGCACATTGCGGTTATCGCGCATTAGCCGCCCGCTACATTAGAGACAACTACAGAAAGGACTCTTTCCCCCCATTGAGGTCAAACCTCTCCATTTACCCGTTCTTTGTCAGACCCCATTTCGTAGACAAGTGTCTGTATGCCATTTCACAAAGGAACTCTGCCCTCTCGTCACGCTTGCCGACAACCCGCTTTCTATCCCCCGAGCACTCAGCAGAAAGAAGAGTCCGTGAGTCATGACAATCTTTGTTCTCCTCTATCGACTGAGTCAACCTCAGATGCCAAGCAACCTCAAGACAAGAAAGTTTCTGATGCGGTGATGCCAGAGACTGCTACAGTGGCAAATCAAGATACTGATCCATCGGGAATAGACCCAGGGGTTTACCATGGTTCGTGCGTCAGAGCGATCTCCTAAGGGGCAAATGCATTCCAATGCTAACCCAGGTTCTATCCTATATAAGGTAATGCAAGGTAGTCTTACATTCGTTTTTATATTAAAATAAGTATATTGTAATGGTAAAGGAAGGACTCTATCTTCTGAGCAAGCCACTAGCCGCAAAGATGGCTTTGATCTACGAGCGCCTACAGCTAGTATCCGGCCTGTAACTCCTCCTCCGGACCCTCGAGGCAGGAGCGAGACTTCCTTACTTCAAATGAAGAGTTCTTAAGAAAAGGGGATCGATCCATTGAATGAAAGGAATCTCCATTCGTGGATGGAAAAGAAGGAGGCACAGACAATCTCTCTCAAAGAACGACTCTCTAAAGTCGAAGATTTCGATGAAAGCAAGGTAGACGCCATCTTTGACATGTTGATCGCTAAGGGTTAGCTGACTCTACCTCCGTGTAAGCGACCCGCCGAGATCGAGAAAGTGGATGATTCCAACTACTGCCGGTACCACAGGTCGTGGGACATAGACTAAGACAGGGTTTTGTCTTTCAAAAATGAAAGAGCTGGTGCAAGAAGGCCTCCGGACAAAGGCATTAATACTCAGAGAGGAAGAAAAGAAAGCGACTACCAACATGGTGTCTATAAGGTTTGGAGCACTGCAACCAGTCTCTATACCCAAGAGATGGATCCTCTGGACACCGAAGTTCGGGTCATCCCTGATGACTCAGAAGAGATAGAGCGGGGGGTTGGTAGCCGTCAATAGCCCAGATGGAGATAGAATGTGGGGAGACCCCGATCTCAATGAGGATGACGATTGGAAAGTGGTTACCCCCAAAGCAAGAAAACCCAACAGCCGAAACTCAAATTCAAGGAAGTAAGAGAAATTCAAGATGATCAAAATAGAAGTAAAAAGCAGCCTAAGAAGAAGTCAAAAGTGTCCTCTTCCAGTGTCTTGACCTTACTAAAGAAGTTACTGATGATGAGATTCTAAATCTTTTCCCTCAAAGACAAGAAAGCTCCTGGCCCCTCCTCTTTCAATGCTCTTTTTTTTCTTTAAGAGGGCATGATGTGATAAAGGCCATCAAGTCTTTCTTCCAGTCTGGCAGCTTGTTATTTGAGCTCAATGCTACTGCTATTGCTTTGCTTCCTAATCCAGAGTTGTTGAAGGATTTTCCGCCGCTCCTACGTTTTTCTCTATCTACTGAGTCGAAGGCGACCTCCTTGAATTTGAATGAAAGAAAGAGGGCCAAGCACAGCATGATAAGAAGTCTAATTGCCAGCAACCCCACTGAAAGCGATCATCGAAGACACCGAAGACATCAATTTGGGAACGCTGGAGGATCCGAAGATTACGAAGTCTCTCTTTCCCCACATCCTCAGGAAAAAAATGAAGATCTTCGCGGGGCTCGATCCATCTCTAGTCCAGTACCGACTAATTCTCAAGGAAGGTGCTAAGCTTGACTATATAGGGCAAGCAGAAGTTGAGAAAGATGCCTCCCGACATACAGCAGAAAGTCAAAGAAGAAGTCATGAAGCTATCACACATCAGAACGGTGGATGATTCTGATTGGATATCCAAAAAAGTGCCCGTTGCAAAGAAAGATGACGCGTGAGAGTCTGCATCGACTTTCGCAACCTCAACAAAGCGTGTCCAAAGGATGACTTCCCTCTCCCCATCATAGATGTCCTCGTCGACTCAACGGCCGGACATGAGAGGTTCTCATTCATGGACGGTTTCTCAGGCTACAACCAAGTTGGCCGAGGAAGATCAGACAAAGACGTCCTTCATCACCGGGGGGGCACATTCTGTTAGAAAAGCATGCCTTTCGGTTTGAAAAAGGCCGGTGCCACTTACCAAAGGGCGATGACTGCCTTGTTTCACAGCCAGGTGGGGGTTAGAATGGGATCTATCTCATTCCATCGTATATGACATGCACGTTGACCCCCTTTCCGGGTCCACGAATGGAAATATGTTATGCTTTTTCCATGACGACTGACTCCCCTCTAAAGAATGAAAGAAGGATCAAAGCATCCCGAATGAGCTTTCTCGAACGGATAAAGAAAAGAGTGATTTGAATAGTCAATAAGATCGAGTAATTCAAAGAAAGAGAGAATAAGGAATGTGTCTTCAACCACCTTCGAGATCCTTCAACGTAATGTCGCTTCCCGACTTCTTTCTTCCGGCCTATGTTGTAAGTTAGTTCGAGATCGAAACTGGACCTGAGAGAGACTAGACTTCTAGTAACAGTAGGGGCGCCTTCCGTTGAGGAGAGCTGTTCACAAGAAGTGGTTATTAGCTCTTTCTTGTTCCGGTTCAGAAGAGGTAATTCCTTCAGTTGCACTAGTGGATTTCATAACCTTTTTTTTAGTTCCAAAAAAGTGCATGTGTTGTTGGTTAATAAAAACACGAGTTTCGATAGGCTGGAGGACTGAGAGTATAAGTAGGACAAAGGCCTGCAAAGATAAATGAAAGGAATTTTTAGAAATTTTTCACTTATCCAAGGACAAGGAATCCCTTTCTTGGCATTTGTATTTGAGAGAGAGAGCTATGCTTAGGTCAGTTCCTTCAGTCCACTTTTTTGGTAAGTCAAAAGTGAACGTAAGTCAGTAGTCCCGTATGAAATTCATAAAACATTCATATCTGGCACTTGAGGAGGTCAATCTTTAGTGTTGGAAGCTACTGCTAAGGGACTCCCCCTCATCTATAAAGGAGAGGCAATTGAGAGAGAATAGGGCAATAGCCCGGTTTTTATTGAATATCCTTTCCTGTGCTTTCAGCTCTTGAAGTAAGTTTTCTTTAGATTTTTCTCAATGTTAGAAGGAACAATAGAAGAAAAGGCTGCCCGAAATTGATTGAAATACCATATCTCGGGGGACCATGCCCTCGGGATAAAGACGTTCTGATTGCCTCTCAATGGAATTCCTTTTTGTTTGGGTCTTTGAGAAGAATTCAATTTCAAGAAAAGAATTAAGCCAGATTCAGAATCAACATTAGAGAACCGGATCTTATGGATTATCCCCCCCTTCCCCTTTCTCTACTAATAAGGTAAGCTCGTTGGATCCTCCTCAGCCTCTTTAACGGCTTGTTCCCTTGCCTTTGCTTTTTTAGCTTAGTGCTTCTTTCCAGAACCGTGCTTTGCTTTATAGCTTGTTTAAAAGCTATAGCAAAAAGAGCTTTCGTTCTACCCTAACCCTAGGATCAACAAGGTGTCGCTTCCAGCCTGAAAGCGAAACCCGCTCCCAGGCAGGCCGTTTCTTTACTATTGACTCATTCCCTACCCGAGCAAACCATCCTTCTTTATAGCGCTCTTCCTTCATTCGCTTAAGTGCGCTATTGCTTAGCTTGCTTCGAAAGTTTTGTTATCCCATATACCTTGAACTGAACTTCCCTTCTGTCCTTCCCCACCTTTAGCCCTCCTTCCCCTACGCCTAACCGAAGCGCTTGAAACTACTAGTTACAACTCCCCTTTCCTGCAATCAATGTCTAGGCTTCAACTAGCATTTGGGGCACTAAGCACCTACTCGCTACTCAATCCTAACTCTCCTAACGCAGGCAAGGCAAGTAAGTGATCTCCCACTTTCGCTGTCTCATCAAAGAAAAAATAGCGTAGTATAGTTCGTCTCATGATTTCTTTTCAAAGGAAGTTGTCAGTGCTCTCTTCAACCGGCGAGTTCAGCCGGATTAGTGTGCTAAAGCTTAACCTCTTTCTTTAGTTACCCCTGTCTTTTCAACTTGTCTCGTCTGTCCTTCTCTGCCCTCCTTTGAAGCTCTAGTTAGTTCTCACTTCCCTCCCCCTCCCTTAGTGAACTTTCAGGCCGAGAAGGCTATCTAATATGCGTAACACATGAAAATCTATTAACTTTAACTTACTTTTTAGAAGACTTCCAACAATAAGTTGCAGTTAATAGAAATATAACTAAGCGTACGCAGCGTCAACCAACGGGTGGGAGATCTAGGAGCATTGAGACTGTGGAACTCTGTTCTTACTTTACGGTTGGTTGGCAGGCGATCTCTATCTAGGCAAGTGTGACTAAGGCATTTGTACATAAAAGAGGGACAAGGCGAGTCAACGAGATGGCATTCCGTTGCGGCCCTACTGGTGAGACAGACCTTGACAGTCAGGGAACCACTCAATGGAGACTCTTTTGTTTGGCAAAGCAATCGTCGATAGCCGGTGAGCCAATACTCTCTGGAGAAAGCTTGACTTGAATAACTGGTCTGAGTAAGGGTGATAGACCAATCCTATCATCACCATGAGGTGAGGAAGACAAAAACGCGAAGCCAGCCTGTTAAGTTACGCCTTCGGAACTTTTGGGAATAAGAGTCCTAAGTTCGGGCCAATGCTTTCTTTCTAGAGGATTTTACTTGAAATAGTTGCCTTCCTCCTTCGTACGCCAGCTTATTTCGTCCGTCGAATCATCAGTAAGGCTTTCTGTCTTTCATCTAAAACTCCTTTCAATCTCCATTCTCCATACCGACCGATAGTGGAATGCGCCTCTGGGTGATCCCTGCCATCAATTGATTGCTGCTTCGGACCATCCAATCTTTCCCGTGCTGCTTGCAATCCCGTTTTCTTGAACAATGGAACTGCACTCCCTTCCAATCGAGATTGAAAATATATCTCATTCTTCGATCCCTTCCGAACAACCTAAATAGCAATGAACGGGAAAGCGACTTGACAAAGAGAATTCATTCCCGAACTGAACAGATCGAATCCGGAGATTCTTTTGGAACAAACTCGCAGAATGAACACTCCTTGATTGGTATACCGGTCTTGGAAGAAGGCATAGCGGCGTTTATTAGCAATATGCGCCGTAGCCCGATCGGATTGATTGAAAGAAGATTCCGGGAAGGGAAAGGACTGTTGGGAAGGCAGAAGCGAGCCATCCTATATCCATCAGGAGTCAACTACAGACTTCGAGGTTTGGAACCCTGGCCTTGGCCGTATACTTTTTAGACTATGAAAGCTGGCCGTAATAGAATAGATCGATAGCAAGCAAGAACCTTCTCCACCCCCAGCCCCAGCCTATGTAAGTTTAGTTTAGTTTAGCTGCTCTTCGGCTTTCGAGAACAGGGCATACTAGTTGTTGAGAGCGAAGACTAATGAACTACCGGACTTCTAAGAGGGCGAACTAGTCTAAGTATAAGCGAAGACTATGAGCCATAAACTAGGCTAGAGACTGAGAGCTCTATGGGATCCATGCTATCTATCTACTAAGTTAGCTACATAGGCCAGAGACTTATCTACCTTTGCCTACCTTAGTACCATAGGAATAGAAAAAGGGGGTGGACAACCACCTACTCTGATCTAAGGCTACCTCAAATCTAAGTCTTTATCCAACTATGGAATTAGCCTAATGAGTTTAGCGGCTACTGCTATAGTTGGATCCAACTAGTCAGACATTTTGCCCCTTATTGAACTGTGCGGCTACCGACGATCAATAAGTATTGAAAATCACTATGCTTAGGCTTAAGGCAGGACGAACAGCCCCCTCTTTTTTTGTTCTGCGGCTACTATAGATAGAGGCTCACATCTCAGATATAGCTACCCAACTCTAAGAACAGGTAGGTCCGAAATCAAAGGGCTATTAGTATCTAAGGTAGCCTATTTTTTTAGGCTTTATGACAACCTACCTTTTTTGATCTAACGCTACTACCTTGAAAATCTATAGCCATCGGGGGCTGTTATCTTCAACCATGGAAGGCTCACAACCAGACTCTTTGATAGGGCTATCAATATAGACTAAAGCCCGACTATCTAAGGGGCGTGAGGGAAGCTGGTATCGAAGGTCGCGAAGGCTTCTCCATAAGATGGCGACGAACAGCTCACTTATTATTATCGAAAGAGTTAGGTACCGAAGGCCAAATTTGAATAGCTATTTGAAATCGCTATTTTCTATAGTAGCGACGAACGCTCATGCACTCTTATGGGGCTGACCAAAGGGAAGCCAAAGGACCGAAGGTGAACTGATTTGAATCGTTAACAGATTTTTTTCCTTGAGTGAAACCTACGGCAATTAGTAAATCAAAGATCGCTAAAGTCAAGTCTCTCCTTGTGTAAAGGATCTCCCGATTAAAGTCCCCCCGTGCCAGTTCTATAAGCGATTGATTCTCTTTCTGCCCATTAAGCCTAGGTGCGAGAAGTGGCCCTTCTGCCAAATTGGGCCAAACCCGTGGGCTATCTCCACCCACAATCTCTCTTATACGTCCAGTTTTGGTATTTCAAATCGATAGTTTGTGGGTCCTCATGCGTCATTCTTTCTCTATTGAGGATCTTTTGCGAGTCCTTTTCTGTCTCTTATCCTCGCATCAGGAGTCAGTCCTTCACTTAATTATAAATTAGCAGACGGGAACTGCCCGGCTTAACAATAGTTTACTTTCTGATTTGATCTCAAGCAGATGTCAGTCCCTGCCTTATCTTCGGACGAGGAAGCTAACCGGCTTCCGACGAGGGAGCAAGAGATGCAGCTAGCTCGCCAACTAACTGTTCATGTTTGAGCTTGTTGGCTTGCTCTTGCTTCATTGTTATTTAGACACTACCTGAATTTACTTACTTGGTAGTCTACGTGAGTATCCCGATGGATAGAGACTGATCCCTTTCTACATACATAGCCTCACCCCCCAGAACATACTTTTCCTCTTTTCTCCCATAAAGCTTCCTTTCCTGAATCTTAGCTCTTTCTTATTTATTCTTACTACTATCACTTTCTAAACCGGGCCGACATAATAAAACCATAACGTGTCAGGGTAGTACGCCTGGAACAAGAAGGTTCGGCTTCCTTCTCCCCCACCTTTTAGCGTTCTGGGCCCCTGATAAAATAAAGAAACCCGAAATAAAAAAGAAAGAAGAGAAATTGGGCCATGTTTCCCGAGAGAGGCCGCCTTCTCTCAGGCCAGCAGTCTTCTACTTCTAGTCGACTGCTCTATGACGGGCTTCCCTGTTTCCTGGGCTCTGCTCGCTCGTCTACGCTCCGACCCAGCAAGTAATAATTGAAAAACCCTTGCCTGCATTAAGATTTAAAACTTGTCGTCAAAAAAAAAGGCAATCAATCAGAATCAAGAAAAAAAATGGAAATAGTGAATCAAGATCTAGACTATCCTCTATCCGGATAGAAATGTCCCTATGAGCGATTACGCCGATCTTTATATGTTTTGGCCACGTCCGTTTCCGCTCCGAAGAGGAAGGTTTGGATCTTTCAATCTTATGTCGTGAGGGATGTGACCTATGTTAGGTCCATAAGATACCACAGCTTTTGGTGTTCTATGATTCACCTCCGAATAATGAGTAGGTAGCTCAAAACTCCAAAAGAATAAAAGTAAAATATTCATCAACTCCTCTAGTGAATCATATCGTTGTATACAACCGAGTAATGGAATTAAACGATCCACCAATGAATTTCCGAAGTTCCAAAAATAAAAATAAAACACGATTCACCTATACATAGATGCCACAAAAATATAGATGACTCTAGAAATAAATAAATAAATAAAACGATACCCTTGTGATAGTTCCCACAAGCCAACTTTCTGATCTACTTACTAAGCCACAATATAGGAAAGGACAAGGATACTGAATTCCAACTTTTAAAATGCTATGTGATCTCTGAGACAGCACTAGGTTTCATAACTTCTGGATCCATGGAGCACTACTCACCCACAATTTGGTCCTCTTTTTATCATACTTGACATTCAAATTCATTATGACTAAGAAGAAATGCAGCTTTGATAAACTACTGTAACTGCTTTTCATACCTTTTTTTTTTATCAATTCCATCAAACAGGGGAACAAAATCTTTTCAGATAGAACATCAGTGTCGGCTCATTGGTTTTGGAGGTCTAATATAGACTCATTAGAGGAGGCCCTCCATGTATTTTCCATAATAAAATATTTTGACACATATCTTCATAAAAAACCATTACAAAATAATTATCAATGAACAAATATAAATATATAGTCATATCCAAAAATAACTAACTATTACAATATATAAGAGGCTCACATGTTTTGGGCCCCCTATTTTTTACATTTTTTAGGGGGCCCAAAGCGATGGCTAAATTGGCTTACGCCATGAACCGGCCCTGTAAAACATTGGAATTTCACTGAAGATCTGCCATACATATTCCATAAGCAATGCATCGGTGACCAAGCTTGACAAGCAGTATTGTTTCATAGATAACGAGTACGAACTCAACATAAACGCTCGGACACCAGTAGAGGAAACACAAATTGATGGCCTCACCAATTCAGTCAGCATTAGGCAGCTACAATGACAAGACTACCACGGCCTTTCCCAATAGCTATTGGTTTATGACTGAAAAGATCAACATACTATGGCAATCGACAACCCTAGCATAAACATTAAAAAAAAAAAACGGAGACGCTAACTTTTATCACTCTCAAACATACCTAACAAGCTCAATACACACAGGTGTGGGGCTAGGGACACGGAACTCAACAACCTTCGTCTTCAACCCCCCAATACCAGAACCTAGCGCACTCATAATATGGTAAGCAACAACCATTTCAGCAAATCTACGTTCACTACAAGTTTACTACAACACATTTTTGCAGGTGCTCACCCAATGCAAGTAAAATCAAGGAGCTCCCACTCACAACACCAAGAAAATTCCTAATGCTCAAAGCAAAGGAACCAACTCTGGCAGAAATCGTCAAGATTGTCAACCTACCTACTTCAGTAACTAAGGTACAACGTAATCACACAGAGTTTCAATAGTTGTTACAATGTGGAGAATGGGTTTTTGTTGTTGTTACAAGGCCTGTACTTCAAACTACTCTCTTTTCACTGTATTTATACATTCAGGTGAGGAGACAGATAAGTAGTTTGAAAATGCAGATAAGAGAGTATCGTGAGGCATGTGCACGGGTTTATTAATTTGTTGTTAGATTACTTTTTTGTTCAGATGTTGAGAAAGTGTGGGAAGCAATGGACATGAGTGTTGCTTAAGATTTGGTTATACTTTGGCACCTGAGAGAACTGAAGTTTCGGATTAACTACTAGCTGTTTTAGGCGAGTTGGATACTTTGATGTTTTAAAGCATTTGGAAGATAGTGTATTTTCCCCCCCATAAAAGTAATGTTTGTTACTTGGTGTCTTATGCGGAGCTTGGCTTCAACTTAAAAATGTTATTTTTGGTGAAGCTTTTCTATAAGACCTGGTTTAAATTTATTCTTTGTCTGATTGATTTTTCTACTACAATTGTGTTCATTTTAACCTAAAATCTGCCTTTAGAACTGTGGTGAAGGGCATAATTTAAACTGTTAAGCTTTCTTTTCTTTGATTCTTGGCTGAATTGGGTGTTTTATAGACGTTGAGCAAAGTGAGTTTCTTGTCTTAGGCTCCGTTCATTTTTCTTAGGTCAAATATTCAGCAAAGAAATATGTAGTCTCCATACTGTTTTCATAGCTAAATATAAATGCTTTTCTGCATCAGTTTCTTTGAACCCGCATAAAGAATTTTGCATACGCGTCCAGGTTAGGGTTTTATCTGATGGTAGATGAAGATTTGGAAAGCAAACATGAGGTCTTCAACGTTTGAGATCTGAGCAGTGCTCTTGTAGCTTCAGAGAGCAATCAATATCCTAGCAAAACTGCTACTGAAATCTGCTCCTATTGTTTTCTAATTGCAATCTGCTGCTGCTATTCATTGCTTTAGTTCTATGAATATCATCTTATGCAATTTTCTGTCACTAAACCCATTCCAGTCTGATTAGAATGAGTCACCGACTACCAGCAGAGATTCCTCTACTTGGCTTGCTCACTATGCAACAGAGGCACAAATGCATTTTGAGGAAATGACTTCTAGTGCAACTGATGCAGCCAAAGAGTTACAATAAAACTTCTACCATTCCCAGAAATTTCAAAACACAACCATAGAACTTCATTAGCATCTTATTATAGCCCACCGGCCAAAATCCTGTGATGCTCTTATCATTCTCCTAATCATATCTCATCAAATGCAGGATAAAATTCAACAATGAAATCACCGATGAGACTGAATCAATCCAGGCAGCAATGTTTGCAGACATAGCGGAAAAGTTCTGCGAAATTACAAGAACAAAAATGACAGACAACACAAGCGACGTAAGAATCTACATCAACCTAATACAATCAATTCCATATCATTTATATTGTCCATACTAAATCAGACCACATTACACAGGACAAGCTCTCAATGGTGATGCTTCAAAAACTGACTGCTTCACACGAATGCAAAGTGAACCTCAAGGCCTACATGCACAACTACGGAGGAATCACACAAAGCAAGTTTAATGTAGTCTAGATCTTCAAAACCATGGAACCAGCACAGCCAGCTCAAGCAACATTGCTTCTGCAGATCAAACCAGCCACACCAAACAACAAAGCCAAAACAGAAGAGAAGACTACAAAACAGGGTCCTCATCCCAAACACATCAGCAAATGGCCCACCCGAGAACAGCACCATGGATAATGAGCCAGAAAACGAAACCACCTACCACCTAACCAAAAAGAACAACGAGCTCTCCCTTTGGAGTATGTTTTGAAGGGCTCTCAATGCCCTAGAAGCAAATCTTTTGTGTGCAATTTACTTCAACAAACTCAAGCCGGCTGTAGCAAATCTTTTGGTGTGAGTGATTTGCTTACGAGGCTACAAAATCTTTTTGTATCTACCATTTGGTACCGGCACAACAACGGTCGACACTCAAAACCACGGGCACGAGAGACTCGTGCATAGCACTTTCTGTGAGTTTCATGTTTAAGTACTCTATGAAAAGGCCATATGACTGGACATGTTAAGAGGAAAGAATTTGGTGGCTGGCACTATATTTGTTTGCGCGTGGAAATATTGTAGGTACTTGAATATTTTTCCACCTATGCTATGGCTTTCCTCTATACATTTTTTCCCTCTCCTTTCACTTGCAGTCTAGAATTGCAGTACTACTTAAGAGGAATCCATTGGATTAGGGATCTGGTATAGAGATGATTAAAAAATTGTAACGGCTTCGTGGAGCTTTTAGATATACAACTATACAAGCCATTTGGTATATAATTAACGAAGTGACGTTGAGAATTTATTTACTTGTATGCCATGTACCAACATCGAATAGTGGATATGTTCTTGCATGTTATTTCGGTGTTGTGAATCCCGCTTGAGTGAATGTGCTTGTGCATGTTGGTTTGATGAATGGGGAGTACATGTGAACCTTGAGGTTCTGTTTTATGAATCTCTGTTTCAAATGGTAGCAAATCTTTTGATGTAAATTCGATTCCACAAACTCTTTTTACCAGATCTTTTGGGGCGTGTGATTTGCCAACACCGGCAGTAAATCTCCCACAAAGTAAATTAAATCAACTTACACTTTCCTGCACACTACTAGAGCAGATCTTTACTTATATATTACGCAGCAGCTGCCAACTTGGTTCATATTGCCCAATATGGTGAGTTAGCTCTTAGCCTACGGTATAGATATTGCCCAGCATTTATAAATCCGTTGCTGAATGCCAGGAGGAAGTTCCTTGGTGTATTTGCAGCTTACTTAATGATGACATAACAGATATTTAGAACTCAGATCACTTCCTGGCCAAAAAAGGCATTCACTCCGAACTTCAAAGATCACGAACGCTAAGTTCATGCGCACACTGCTATGGGGTAAATCTAATTATTTTCTTTTTTTTTTATTTTACTTTTTGGGTTTGAATTATAATGAGAGGATGACATTTAAAGAGTTCAACGGGCATTAAGCCTTAGGGCTGAATTCTTCCCTTTTCATCAGAGGTGTTGAATGTGAAGGACATGCTTGACCTTTTAAATCACACAAAAATAGCGTACAAGTTCTGATTATATGACTTCTCCTTCCATAGTCATGGTTGGCCTTTGTTTGGCTTGAAGGAGATTCAAGTTCGAAAGTTTGGAGAACTGCATTTGTTCATGTTAGATTTATCATTGAAACAACTTCAGTAACAAATAAAAAACAAATAAAGACCGACGGGTTACACCTAGTATGCTAGGCACGCGTCCAAAGACGAAGCCTGTCGTTCAATAGGGCCCAATGAATCAAATAGAGCATACTCTGTTGATCAGCATTTGACTTTTCTTTTTTATCATAGTAATAGATCCTGAATAAGTTATACCAAAATTGTAGCATAAAATGAGTTCTTTTGCAAGAAAATACCACATAAGACTCTAAATAAAGAGGTAGAGAAACCAGATATTGAGCAAAGCTCTCTAAAGGAGCCAGATTCAGGCAATTTTACTCTCTTTTGAAGAAAGGTTAATTCCCATTACTCTTAAGTACAGAACACCATCACGTGATGCGCCAATTCTCGTCACACACATTTACGCCAGACCAAGACCTAAACGTAAAGATCCCACATAGTGGTAGAGGGTGTAGGCCACCACACGGTAGTGCCCAAAATATTTCTTTTGCCGCCCGCAACTAAGCTTTTCTACTATTAAATCTCTTCTATTTGCATTTCTTCATTCCAAGTTTACAACTAACAGCTTATACCAAAAAAAAAAAAAAAGGGGGGTTGGCAAGACACCAACGATTGATCCAAAACAAAGAGGTTACAAGAAATTTACTCTGCAAACAAAATCTTCATTGCCTGAAACAACAACAGCTTCCTAATTCCCTGAAGACGTCTTATACTTCCATCTTGCAAACTTGCAGTTTCCTAATTCCTTGAAGACATCATTTGAAATCTGCCAGATTGTAATCACTTAGATCATAGGAGTATTTAGCTTTTTGTCCACACAGCCACCACATCCAGTTGCAATACAATTACCAAAAAACTCAAGCCCATTTTTGAATTACAAATACTGTAACCAACCTAAATTTCAAGTCATTACCAAAATGTAAGGCAAGAAAGATAAAAAAAATACTCATGGCCATCCCACAGTAATATGATAAACCGTACATTTTCAAGGGAGACAAAAATGGGCAAATAGTCACATAAACCTTTTGGTAATTCACTGAAACAATAATTGAAATAGCTATTTCTAGCAGATTACTCTATACGTTAACAAAAGGGCAACTTGGTTCTAAGAAATGGCCGGTGTAAGGGGAACCCTCGAGCAAACCAGTTTCCAGAAGCTCATCTGAACCAGTCAATAATGCTGCCCATATGACAAGTAGTCCTTTGAGTTTGTCACCAATGGCAATGGCTATTGAAAGCAAATGGGATCCACCTCTTTCATGCCCGATGTTGCAAACATGTCCGCCGTCCATCATTAATTGCAGCTTTCATCCACGACATGTCTTTTGTTGGAGTCCAATTTCTTCACAAACTATAATTAAGCAAGTTCTATATTCCCATAAATAGGAAGCCTCATCCCCTTATATTAAGTAATCATGTCAACAACGCTCATTACACACGTATTCCTTGTTCTGCGGATTGGAAAAAGGTGGAAGGTGGTGAAAAATAGCCAAATTTTGGGACCATAAGGACTCAAAACACAATGCTTACTAAGGTCAAACTCATCAAAGTCACAAAAGCACAAATTCATGAAGTCCTAAAATCTAGGCATGGAAGTTTTGTTTCTAAGAACAAAAGAAATATTTTGCAAATGATAACGAAAATCAAGTCATGTAAATTATACCTGGGTGAATCCGTCGAGTGCAAGCCACCAAAATTTGAACGCACAAATACCACTCGATCACCTATAGTTAAGAAATTACACCTAGTGCTCAACGCTCCTAGTTCACTTAAAAAGTGGAGAGGAAAATCCTTTTGCATGCATGCCCTCGAGTTTCAGTCAAGCAACAAATTTTGATGTTTTCCTCAATAACTTTGGCTTCTATCAACCATGCCCATATGTTTCTTTTGATAAAGACTTTGATCACGCTTGCTTTCAGAATTCTCACTTCTTCTACGCTTTGATCTTCTTCGACCCAACGAAAGTCTTTCATCTCTTGTTCTTCTTGTTGAAGTGCGGTCACGCCTTCTTCCTATACCGGAGTGTCTACTTGAAGTCCCAACCTCAATTTCTGTTAGAAATAATTGATTTTGATTATGAATTACGACAAAATTTGATTTCTGGGAAAACCAATGTTAAATAATTTTTTTTATATCCAATCCTTCACACATGTTCAGTCATTAGAAAATTCATTTTCTAATAATTCCTTTTAGCACCAAAATAATGCATGTGTACAGAATATGTACAAGAGAGAATTCCAAAAATAACTTTTGTCCCATACCATATCATATTGGACCTATTCACGTCTATATTACGTTTTGATTCTTTTAACGTTTATATTTTCTATTAAGGAAGATCAAGCTTATTGGTAGAAGATTTTCTTCAACGGAATTTTTTCTAACGTTCTGGTCAGTTTGCCTATGAAAGAAGTGCTCCTGCATATGGGAATGGGAAAAAGCTACACACGAACAATACAGAGAGCATCAAGCACAATCCAGAAAGTTCAGAGCATTAGATACACAGAGCAATCACTTTCATACTATTACTTTGAGAGCAAAATTTGTACATCTACTCTTTGAGAGAGATTTCCACTTTACAAATTCTTTTCACTTATTGAATTGAGAGTTGGCAAAAATTCTCGGTGAGCTACTACAGAACTGGGTTTTGTTCTGTGGGTGATTTTAGAGTTTGGGAGATAAACTCCAGCGGTTCACCTAACTCCTCGGGAAAGTTAGCGTTGCAGTTGTAAGGTTTAATCGGCACCAGAAGCTAGTTGTTTGATTAGTAAAACAGGGACTCTTTGGGCCAGTGGACTAGGGTGAGTAGTGGACAAAGATCGGATTGAACCACTGTATATCTTTGTTTGATATCTCTCCCTTAACTCCTTTATTTTCTTTGTGCAAATTATTTATTTATTTGCTTTCTCTATTAATTTTTCTCATTCATTTAATATTTTTATTTGGGCATTATTGTTAACAACCCTATTCCCCCCCTCCCCCCTCCTCCCGCCTCCTGGGACAAAGATCAGATCGAACCACTATATATCTCTGTGTGATATCTCTCCCTTAACTCCTTTACGCCCTGTTTGGCTGGAGGATTTGAGGGCGGATATACCAAGCGCCCTTATTAGCAATCTTGGTCCCACTCCTAATCTACTCTTTGGCACCTCTCCTTCACCCCCGGACTATTTTACTGTTCATCTTACAAATCCACCCGCAGGTGGATTTGCCAAGCCCTGGTTGGACCCCGTCGTTGGCTAGTCCGGGTGGATTTGGGACTCTTTTGCCACTCCAAATCCACCCTTAGAAGAACGAGAGAGAGAGAGAGAGAGAGAGAGAGAGAGAGAGAGAGAGAGAGAGAGAGAGAGAGAGAGAGAGAGAGAGGTACCTGATATCGCGATTGATGCTCGTCGGCCGGACTGAACTTCCTCGACCAGAGTGAACCTCGTGATCGGATGGGTTTTGGACTGGGTTTCGCCGAAGTAGATGGTGGCGCTGGTGGGTTTCACTGGAATAGATGGTGGCGCTGGTGGGTTTCACTGGAATAGATGGTGGCGCTAGTGGGATTAACCGGAGTAGATCGGAGGGGTTTTTGTTTTGCCAGAGCTTCTCAATAATTCCTATGAAAAAAAAGGAGTAGACCGTATATAAATGCAATTAGAAAGAACAAAGCTACCCAAAGATCGTGTATTGGGATTTCTTTATAATGTTATTTTTTCAATTATTTTTGTGCTATAAAAAAAAATCAAACATCCAATTTTTTTTTCTGAAAATATATATATTTTTAACATCTAATATAGTATAAATATAGTTATGTATTTATTGTGCATTTATTTTAATTGTTATGTATTTATTATATATTTATTCTAATTATAAAGAAATTAATAAATCGGAGGCAATTCAGTCATTTACCCTCTTATCCACCTTCCAAATTCTCCTTCTCAAAAAACCATCCAAACACCTCATTAGAAATCCACCTCTCCAGATGTGATTTACGATTCCATCTTTTAATTCTACAAAGAAGTCCAATTTGTGCGCCCAAAATTATTTTGATTCAACCATCTCTTTTTTCACTTGCCTACTTGAATCGTATATTTGGGACATCAACTAAGCACAAAATATCCCCAGGTTTGTTTTTGTGACACTCATTAAACCTAATACAAAGAAAAAATGATCAAGGCAAAAAAAAAAAAAAAAACCCACAAAGCAATAGCTAATTGCAAACATGAATTGTAACAATAAGACACCAACATAAATAACATAAATGATTTGTTTCTATGCTCATAAAAAACATAAATTATTCAATTAAAAAAGATGCTACTGACAAATACATACAACTATGTGCCATGTAAGAGAAGCAAAAGCAAAAATGACAAGCCACTTTGAAAACAACATCAATCAGATGGCAACAGACTACGTCACTGTAGATAGACATAGCATAAGGAGAGTTCCAATGGTAGCATTAAAATAAACGCTTCTTCAAGGTTTAAAAAAAAATCTATTCCTCACTTGGTAAGAGTAATATGACTCGAAACAAAATCATCAGATAGTAGCCACATGCATTTAATACAGTATCTAACTCTCCGATTAAACTACAGACAACAGTACATGCATTCGGTACATCATCTATGTTTACAATGGAACTACAGATAATCCCTATCATCATGCACGAGATATGAAGCATATTTTGAGTACTTAAGGTATTGTAAATGCGCAGGGAGATTTAAGAGTTCCAACGGTGGCATTAAAATGAATGCTTCTTAAAGGTCAAAAAAATATGTTCCTCGCTAGGCAAGAGTGATATCACTTGAAATAGAAGGTAGTGGACACATGCAATTAATACATTATGTTACTCCACGGCTAAACTGCAAACAATAGTACATGCATTGGGTACATCCTCTATGTTTACCAACTGCTGGTGGAAAAGACGAGTAAAAAAAACACTTGATCCTCTTACTCTGCAAACAGTAGGAGTAAAATACTAAACCTTGCTTTGGGAATAAAGCTACGCTTGCATTTCAAAGTTTCAAACATTTATTAGGGAATTTCTGTTTACAAAATGAAGGAACAACAGTATATTAGCAGACAGACAGAGAGTAAATGGGAACATACCCTGATTCGATCTTTGATCAGATAGAGGCCTCTTGAGATCTCTAATATTACAGTATCCTTCAACAAATTTAGAAACCAGATCTGGTTCATAAAATGCTCTTGCTGACATGCCTGCAACACGAGAACCAGATTCATTAGTAACGAAACCATGGTACTTCTAGTGAAGCAAGAAAAAGTACTGCTCGATATACCAACTGAAAACTAGCCAAAAAGTACACACAACAACGTTAAGAGAAAGACCAATGTGCGCGCAGGGAGATTGAAGCAATCTCCCATGCATTTGGTTCATCATCTATGATTACAGTAGAATTACGGAAAATCCCTATCATGCACGTAATATGAAATACATGATGAGTACTTATAGTTGCTATAAATGCGCAGCGCAATATGTTTTTGCGAAGTTCGTCAAATCTCAAGACAAAGAGATGGAGGAATTTGTGTCTGAGAGAGATTAATCGATCTCTCCAATTTCCTGTCAAGTGTTAGGAAAAGGAAAATTGGCGGCAATTAAAAGAAATCAACCCAACCGTCTACTAAACTTCTTCTCCGCCATTTCAATAAAAAGATTTCTAAATAGTCAACAATGAGCCACACATACACAAGATACCTAATTTTCGCCCACGTTACATATAACAACTTTTAAGTTCTCGACGAAATATCATTTCACGAGTGTTAGCAACAACATGAAAGATTAATCTATGAATGAGCTATATATAGGAAATCCTCACCATGGACCCCATGCAGTGGATTGGTTATGATTCAAAGCCTTTTATGAGAACAGAAATCTATTGGTAATAAGGTAACATTAAGCAACTCGGACTTTCTTTAGTTATCTCATTGTCGTTTCTACCCCTGCTTCTGTTAGCTACAATTTTGCATTTTAGAACAAGCTATTGCTGATACTTCAGTTTGGCAAGTAATCTACTGAAAAGAGAGAGAAATTTTCTCTCAAAAGATAAGGTCTTGTCTTATTCTTCTAGTTTTCATATGAATGGATGTTTTCATCACACCAGACTTAGCTGGCTTGACACCCTAACCATCCTACCAAAACAAGAAAAGATACATTTGTGTAAGATTGTTGGAGTGATCAAAGACAAACCAGTGGAGTCTCCAACACTTTCTGGGTTTTTCACAAACTATTTTTGTCAAGGACAACAACACCTCCTGAAAATTAACCTAA
Organism: Vaccinium vitis-idaea; assembly: GCA_963854785.1. Taxonomy (NCBI): domain Eukaryota; kingdom Viridiplantae; phylum Streptophyta; class Magnoliopsida; order Ericales; family Ericaceae; genus Vaccinium; species Vaccinium vitis-idaea. The sequence goes on from OY978225.1 coordinate 6,531,612, forward strand.
GCATGTTTTTTTTTTTTGGGTAACTTAGACCATTGTATAGAACAAACAAACTCAACAACCAGGGCAACTCTTTACACCAATAGATTGCCCTGTTAAACCAACCAAACATAAAGCAAACCTACCCACATGTTATGGCCTAAAAATCCTTGGACTTAAGCATCTTAGCTAGTTAAAGGATGTTCTACATCTAACTGATCCGCGAATGATGAGCTCAGATCAATAGCTCTTGCAAATCATATCAGTGTGCATAGATAAATTGGATCAAATTATCCATCTGTAAGGATAGTTTTTTTTTTTTTTTCTCGAATGAACCGGTGTAGATAGAGATGATTGAGTGATGAAAAAACAACATAAAACTCGAAAGATTAATGGTTGACTAGTCGAACAAACCTTTTGGTAAATCACTCAAGCAATGATCCAAAAAACAAGGGTTTTTGGATCTTGGATAGGTTCTGATTTCACCTTCCTCTTCCTGTCCATCTTCGTCATCTTCATCATCTCCCTCACTCTCCATATGTCGAGGTGGGATTTCCAGAAGCTGCAGCAACGCCGGCAAGTGTATATCAAGGAAACAACGCCGGCAAGTTTATATCTAGGAAACAACGCCGGCAGGTTTATATATAGGAAACAACGCCAGAGGCTTAATACACTAGGGCTTACTTGGGGCGCTTATATATATAGTGCTTATAGGTATACGCCAGGGTCTTTTTTTCTTTTTCTTTTTTCCAAACAACACCGAGCTGTACTAGCTCATTTTGGCGTATGTACTTTTTGCATTTTATTTTTTTATATATTTTATAATTGTAGTCATAATATATTATTGAATCTGTAAAGTGTGTGTATATATATATATATGAAACATTTTGCAACAATGATAGTATTTAAGAGATATGTACATAATAAAATTTTGTAGGTATTTATAAAATGAAAGAAGTTAGAGCAAAAAAAAAACTCATCTACGGCTCTCCCCCTACTTTTGCATTTTGTTTTATACTTAATAAAAGTCGACAAGTGTCATAGAATGTATAATGACAATAGCATTGGTTTTTTCCACGGCGAAGTGTGGTAGAATGTATAATGACAATAGCATTATTTCTTTTTATTTTCTTGTTTAAAAAAAAAAAACTATTATCGGGTTATGGGTAAACCCAATTGTTCTGTCATCACCTTTGTAGCCTCTCGATTTGTAATCCGTCTGTCCGCTTTTTGTTGGTCCATTCTTTAAATTTGTGCCTTTTATTTTTTTATTATTTATATCTTTCAATTTATAAAGATTTTCATAATTTTGCGAACTTTGTATAATAAAATTAATTGAGATCTGGCAAACAAGATCGATATTACATATTTTTTGAGATTCATATTAAAAGATATGAGCAAATTGAAAATGGTAAAGATTTCCAAAATGGACCAACAATGGTGGACGGTGGAAGTATTCTACTACCTTTGCTGGAGTTTTCAACGACGTTTACGGCAAAGGAGTTTCAGCAATTTGTATTGCTCCATTTTGTTACGACTTAGCAAATATCTCAACTTCTCCAATTTTCTCCACTATCAGGGAAAAGTCTATGAGCTTTCACAGGTAATGAATTGTGTAGGGTATTATCTCAAGTGTTCGGATCAATTTACGCGTATCTCAATTAGTCTCTGAAGGCCAAGCCTATTGTTCAATAGGGCTAATGAATTCAATAAAGCATGGGAAATTTCCAGGCCGGTCCCTTATTTTGGCTTTGATACCTCACCGGGTCCTGGGCGCTATTTGAGTCCTTGGCGGGTCCTGGGCAAATGTTATTGACAATTAACAGTATTTTAAGTTGGTGCAAATTGACACTTAACAGTGCATTTGAACAATTAACACTTCTTTGTTTCAACAGTTAACACTGCACTTTCAGAATACTGTTAATTGTTGAAATGCACTGTTAAGTGTCAATTTGAACCAACTTACATATTGTTAATTGTCAATTTCTGACTGTTAATTGTCAATTTATGATTGTTAATTGTCAATTTCACCCCCTTAAATACTGTTAATTGTGGATTTTGACAACAATTAACAGTGCTAATTCTGAGAGTGCAGTGTTAATTGTTGAAACAAAAAGTGTTTATTGTTTTTTTAAAAAAATAAAGTGTTAATTGTTGAAATGCACTGTTAAGTGTCAATTTGCACAAACTTAAAAACTGTTAATTGTCAATTTCTGACTGTTAACTGTCAAGTTCTGATTGTTTTTTTGCCAGGTAGTGCAATTCTTCACCGACTTGGTCATTGTTTGGTAAATTTCTTCTTCACCGACTAAAATCTCTGTAATATTTGGAAAGAAATCCACCAGATAAAAACCAAATAATGACGGTTAATTGAATCAGAACAACCAAGACATACATACAAAGGAATTCGTGGTGGCGGTGGAAAGTTCGGTAGTGGTGGCGGTCGCCGGAGGCGAGGAGGTGCTGGAAATCGTGGTGGTGAACTTCGAGCCAGCCCTCTCTCCCTCGCGTGGCCTCTCACTCGCGTCTTTGTATCGAAGAAGAAGAAGAGGGGAAATCGCCTAAATTTATGGGCAGGACTTCATCAGCTATGAACTTTTCTTTGTTTCATACGCTGGGACTTGCTCGAGTATTGTTAAGTTAGACAGGACCGGCCCAGGAATTCCCCATAAAGCATACTCTTTGTCGATCAGCATTTTACTTTTCCTTTTTATCCCATTTAGAGACCCTGAACAACTTATCAGGATTGTAGCATAAAATGAATTTTTTTGCAAGAAAATAACACATAAGACTCTAAATAAGGAGGTAAAGATCACAGATATTGTGCGAAGCTCTTGCTTATAACAGTATCTAAAAAGAGACAGTTCCAAACAATTTTGAAGAAAAAGTTTATTCCCGTTACTTTAAGTCCTGAGCACCATCATGAGGTCAGAGGCGGAGGGAGGGGGGTCAAGCAGGGTCACTTGACCCCACTAGCAAATTTTAATAGGATAGGTATAATATTTTTTAGGATTTTGTATTTTTGCCCTTTGTATATGGTATTTCTTTGCCCTAATTACTTGCCCTCTTTACCATGCACCAAATCATTTTTCTTCCAACTCTCTAACCATCTCCAACTTCAATTAGCTCCAGTGGCGGTAACAAAGAAACATATCCACGTTGCTGACTTCTTTCCTTTGGTTTCTAATATCGTTAATGTTGTTGGAGCCTCATGCAAACATCGTGATATTCTCTGTGAGAAGCAACCTGAAAAACTTGTCAAAGCGCTTAGTCATAGATATGAAACTCAAAACGCTTGGCTGAATTTTATCCTAAAGACTTTTCAAGTACTGAGCTTTTGACATCAGTGAAAAAAAAAAAAAAAAGCTTTCGGTGCTTTCGGATGAACTTGAGAATTTCATCATTGATGTGAGTTCTAGTGTCGAGTTTTCAAACTTAAAAGGAACTGTCTCGAAAGATAGTTGAGACCCGAAAAAGATTAGGTTATCAATTGGTTTTTAGGCTTTTGACCTTGGCTCTAGTTTTACCTGTTGTAACAGCTACAATATAAAGAGAATTTTCTGCCATTAAGGCTTCGACAAAAACTATTTGGGCTATACAAATATATAAGGTCCTAAAAAATTAGAGGCCCCCATTTTTATTATTTTTTGTAGGCCTAAAACTCAGGTTTTTTGGGCTTTACCCTTAAGCCGGCTCTGTCTCAGATCCAATCTAAAAGGATCAAAATGCCAGAGCAGAATTAGGCACTCTAGAGACAGCTCCTACAGAAACGTGCAAATGAACTTGCAAATTTAAAGTTAGTTTTCTCCCATAACTCCTTTCCTTCTCTCCCAAATTGCTTTGCTTGATCTGTATGTGGGATGGCGTCTTACAAGATGTGAATTGGTTTTTTTGTGGAATAATACAATGCAATTCAAGTGGGGTGCCATACCAATGTACAAATGTTGTTCGAGTCGGATGGGCCACGAAAGTTCTTTAGGACGCACATTTGGTGAAATGCACATAGGATTGCAATGTTGATTCAAATTCCTTTCATTCATTGATTCGTCATTCGTGGTGATTCCAATTTTGTAAAATCTTTGTTTGAATTCTTTGTTGTGAAGAAGGAACAATTCCTGTTGAGAACATGTTTTAATAGTAGACAGTAGTGAAAAATAAACAATAATTAAAAACTGTTTAGGAAATTGAATAGACTGAGGCTCGTGTATCACACGGTGCCTTTAAGACAAATCCGCCGCCTCACCGGAGGTGCTGGTGGTTGTATCGGTATTTGTCTCCCAGGATAACTCGGTCAAACTCAGTCATGGTAGCACCATCTATGACTGCCCGTTGAATTGAAGAAGTGTTTGTACTCTCTCCACAAAACGAAAAGAACTTAGAAGAAAAAGAAAGACTTAAGCTCAAACTCTTTCTGGTGTGTCTTAACTTAGAACTAAGAGTGCCTATTTATAGGAGAAATAGGAATACAAAGTTCAGAACATGTAGGAATCAAAATTCAGTCTTACTGGGGATAATGTGGCTAGAAAGAGCACCTTTCCTACTCATTCTAGACACGACAACTTGAAAGTGGAACTTTCCCACAGAGCCACTTGTTTCAAGCTATCATGCAATTATTCATCTTCCAAAGCTTATCACGTAGGAATCTTGGAGCCCGTAGCCCACATCAATTCCAAACTAACCCAAACCAAGCCACAGACCATGGACCTCGGACTACAGGCTGCGGGCTCACAGATCCTGAGTCCCGGCCCCAGCCTTGCCTAGGTGTTTGATGATGACGGCGAGCGCGCGCGTCCTCCCATAAATGAACTTGGCTTTTCCAATTTTCCAAATGAGACAATACTCATTCATCCTATAAATGGATTTTATTCATATTTAGGCGCACAAAAATAATTGAATGATTTATCCATTTTACAACAGCTTTTTGTTATCAGTTTGGTTTATCCAGAAACACATTGCTATTTGTTAGTTTTTAGGAAATAGCTATAATATACACCCATTAAAGGTGTGTGTACCATATGCACCTGTATGGTCCAGATTGTGCCACCTTATTGGCAATCATAACATTTTTTTTAGTTTTTTGTAACTTTTTAGCAGTATGATTCGTAACATTTTGATGTGTCTCGTAACTTTTATAAAAAAAAAAAAAAAAACAGACATCGTAACTTTTATATAAAATTCGTAACTTTTATAATAAGGCGTGTGTATTGTAGCATTTTCCTAGTTTTTAACTTTAATTTGGCTTCTAACGATGTACCAGATTGGGGAAAAATGGGATGCCAGTCTACAGTCAAAAGAGCAGATTGAAGCAAACTTACTTACCAAGTATGAGGCAGCCATGACAAGAAAGAGGGCAATGGCTAATTCATTATCTCATCAGTTAACCTTATGATCCGTCTCCTATTTACTCGGCTCATTTTAGCTTGTTCATGCAAAAAATGACAGGGAAAGCAAAAGACTTCCATGGAAACAGAAAATCAGATGAAAGAAACTATCACATTTTGACTTCCTCTAATTTCCTCGGCGACAATTGCCGTGGAGATATATTGGCAAGTGTAAGGAGGATAGCTCCTCCGTGTGCCTTCGGCCATGAATTGATAGAGAAAGGAAAATTGGTTGCTAGATGCTAATTCAGTCGCAATTTTTTTTTTTTTTTTTGCAAGGCAAAAAGAATTTTATTAATCTTTGGAAACGGATTACAAAGATTAACGGGGGCCGAGGCAAAAGGCATCACAATGCATAGAAGCATCCCAACAAAGTTGGAACCCAACCACACGACGATCATAAGCCGCCAAGGACCCAAAAGGGGAAAAAAAAAACCATTGACAAGATGTCAACCAAAGAGCAGATCGGTAGCAACTCTTAAGCTGTTACTTAAGCAACATCATTTTCAATAACTGCAGAAACTTTTGAGTAAGAAGCTTATCGGATAAAAAAGAAGCATTTTGTCCAAGTGTATAAATCTCTCTGTACAGGCATAGAGATTGTATTTCCAAAACCAACTTTGTCTTCTGAGTGCATCTCTCTGTACAAGCAGAGAGATTGTATTTGCAGAGCCAACTTTGTTTTCTGAGTGCATCTCCTACCAAAGATGTAAAATTTGACTTGGCATGTGAAGCAACTGTCAATTGTCAAATGCTTGAGTGTCATCTGGCATCTCTCCTCTCTCATGTTAACATTTGAAAGAACTCATTGTTTGATAAAAGCATCCCAAATTTGAAATGACCAGCAAACATAGAAGGCAATTGGATCTGCAATTAGCGAATATTCAGCTCGTTACTCGTAAATTTTCAGCTTTTTAGCCAATATTCAGCTCATTTAAGCTTTTTAGCGAATATTAAGCTCTCCACTAGATGTGAATAGTTAAGCCTTTGACTTGGCTTCCCATCATTGAAACAAACAGAAAACTCAGAAGAAGTCAACTAGACCAGTGGCCCTAATGTTCATGGACCCCAATAATCCTCACTGGGGTTGTAGTTGGTTAGAACGATGGATGGCAGAGACCCAAAGCACAGCCGAGAAAGAACTCCAGTCACCTACAAAAGTTCACCTCTCAACCTATCCAGAGGAGAAATCACCAGGTCTTTGCTCGTCATCAACTAAATTCCTAAAACCCTTCCCAGGTTTCTAGCCCAAAAACGATCTGTCTATCCAACCAACAGTCCCCTACAACTATCCTATCTGTAGTAACCAAAATGAAGGCGGCAGGAAGCCCAAGGGAGGGCATTTTCAACCCAGATAACAATGGTATAAAAGCGTGTTAAGCGTGCAGTCATGGAAGAATAGGTGGCCCAGCGTTGGTGGGTCATCACTAGCGAGGGATCCAAGTTTACAGCTAACAGCTTATACCCAAAATGGAAAAAAACAAAAAGAAAAAGATTGGCAAGATACCAACCATTGATCCAAAAGAGTCTAAGTTTAGGATTTACAAGATAAGCAAAACAAAGGGGTTACTAGAAATTAATTATGCAAAAGACATATTCTGGAATCTGCCCCATTGTAATCCGTGAGATCATTGGACTATCTAGCTTTTTCCACAGAGCCACCATATCCAGTTGCAATACAATACCAAAAACTCATGCCCATTGTTGAATTACAAATCAACAGTAACATACCTAAATTTCCAATCATTGCCAAAATGCAAGGCAAGAAAGATAAACAAAAATACTCATGGCCATCCCACTGTAATATGAAAAACCGTACATGTTCAACGGAGATAAAAAAAAAAAAAAAAGAAAGACAAATGATCACATAAACCTTTTGGTAATTTACTAAAACAATAATTGAAATAGCTATTTCTAGCAGACCACTATTCGTTAGCGAAAGGGCAACTTGGTTCTGAGAAATGGCTGGTGTAGAGGGAACCTTAAAACAAAGGTAATCCCTTGAGTTTGATGTTATTTCCTCAATTGCTTTGGCTTCTATCAACCATGCCCCTATGTTTCTTTTGATAAGAGATCACACTTGCTTTCAGAATTCTCACATCTTCTACGCGTTCACCGTCTTTTGTACGCAAACCATCCCAATTCATCATAAACTCATTCTTCATCCTACGAGCTCCCCGTCTTTTGTACACAAACCATCCCAATTCATCATAAACTCATTCTTCATCCTACGTATTCCCCGTCTTTTGTACGCAAACCATCCCAATTCATCATAAACTCATTCTTCATCCTACGGGCTACCCGTCTTTTGTACACAAACCATCCCAATTCATCATAAAGTCATTCTTCATCCTACGGGGTCCCCATCTTTTGTACGCGTTGATCTTCTTCGACTCTACGAAAGTCTTTCATCTCTTGCCCTTCTTGTTAAGGTGTGGCCACGCTTTCTTCCAATAACAGAGTGTCTACTTGAAGTCCCAACCTCCATTTCGATTTGCATGTTCTCGTTCTTGCTTTTGGAAGTAAAATTATTTTGCTGGAATTGTCTATAATCTGGATCAGCTTGCTCATCTGAACTACTTGAACTTGTAGCTGGTTGCAAACATGAATTGTAACATAAAACACTCCCAAGAGGCTGCTCTGAACCCTCTGTACTTTTATTACGAAAATGTGGCAATGTGACTCCCAAAGAAGTTTGGATTAGGATTTCTAGAATTCTATTTGACATTGCAACGGAATTTGGAGACTCAAAACACTTATGTGCGGCTGCTAGAAAGAGAGGTTACATTCACAACCTTCCCATCGACGACAAGTTCCAGATTTTTCCAACCCCGCCACGCTAAATCAACGAAGCCTTACCTAATACCAGTAAGGCACCAACATAAATAACATAAATGATTTGTTTCTATTCTCATAAATAACTTAAATTATTCAATTCAAAAACATACTACCGACAAATACATACAACTATGTGCCTTGTTAGAGAAGGAAAGGCAAAAATGACAAGCAACTTTGAAAACAACATCAATCAGATGACAACATGATTACGTCACTAACGATTGACATAGCGTAAGGAGAGTTCCAACAACATTAAAATAAACGCTTAAAAAAAATCTGTTCCTCACTAGGTAAGAGTAATATCACTCATATTGGAAGATGTAAACACAATCATCATATAGTAGCCACATGCATTTAATACAGTATCTAACTCTCCGGTTAAACTACGAACAATAGTACATGCATTCCACATCCTCTATATTTACAGTGGAACTATATATAATCCCTATCATCATACTTTGAGTGGAACTACAGGGAGATGTAAGAGTTCCAACTGTGGCATTAAATGAATGCTTCTTAAAGGTCAAAACAATCAGTTTCTCACTAGACAAGAGTAATATCACTTGAAATAGAAGGTAGTAGACACATGTAATTAATACATTATCTAACTGTACCGTTAAACTGCAAACAATAGTACATGCATTTAGTACATCCTTTATGTTTACCATGAAGCTACAGATAATCCCTATCATTCACAAAATATGAAGCTTATTTTGAGTACTTGAGTTATTGTAAATGCTCAGGGAGGTTCAAGCAAACTCCTATGCAGTTGGTTCGTCCTTTACTTTACGGTGGAACTACGGAAAATCCCTATCATGCACAAAATATGAAATAAATTCTGAGTACTTACATTTCTTATAAATGCGCACAGCTCAATCAAATGCACGTATTTATGTTGGGGCGGGATCGGAGTAGGAGGGCAGAAGATTCTGCGAAGTTCACCAAATCTCATGACATAGAGATGGAGGAATTCGTGTATGGGAGAGATTAAAAGATCTCTCCAATTTCCTGTCTCAGGAAAAGGAAAATTGGCGGCAATTAAAGTACTGTTTACGAACATTGTTGAAAATAAATTAGTCCAACCTTCTACTAAACTTCTTCTTCGCCATTTCAATAAAAAGATCTCTAAACAATCAGCAATGAGTCACACATACACCAGATACCTAATTGTCCACCCACATTACATATAATGACTTTTAAGTTCTCTAAGAAATATTATTTTCACGAGTGTTAGTAAGTAGCAACAATATGAAAGATTAATCTATGAATGAACTATATATTGGAAATCCTCACCATGGACCCCATGAAGTGGATTGCTTATGATTCAAAGCCTTTTATGAGAACATAAATCTATTGGTAGTAAGGTAACGCAAAGCAACTCCTACTTCTTATTTATCTCATTGTCATTTCTACCCATGCTATTGTTGGCTACAACTTTGCATTTTAGAACAAGTTGTAGTTGATAATTCACAATCTAGCAAGTAATCTGCTGAAAACATTTACAGTCACGATGGATATCAATTCAATGAGAAAAAAGAGAGAATTTTTCTCAAAAGATAAGGTTTTGACTCGTTCTTCTAGTTTTCATATGAATGTATCTTTTCATCAAACCAAACTTAGCTGGCTTGACACCCTGACCATCCTACCAAAAAAAAGAAAAGATACATTTTTGTAAAATTGTTGGAGTGACAAACACAAACTAGTGGAGTCTCCAACAATCTTTCCTATTTTTCCATAAACTATTTTTGTCAAGGACAACACCACCTCCAGAAAATTAACCTAAGCATGTTAGCTAGTTCAAGGATGTTCTATATCTAACTGATCCGCGAATCATAAGCTCATATCAACAGCCCTAGCAAATCATATCCGGGTGTATAGATAAATCCGATCAAATGATCCGTATCTGTAAGGATAGTTTTTTTTTCTCTCTCTCTCTAATGAACCGGTGCAGATATAGAAAAATCAGCAAGGATCCGTATCTGTAAGGATAATTTTTTTCTCTATTGCATAAATCAGTGTGTAAAGATAAAACTCCAACGATAAGTTCAGATCATATCAGTGTGTATAGATAAATTGGATCAAATGATATAGATAAATCAGATCAAATGATCCATATCTGTAAGGATAGTTTTTTTTTTTCTTTTTCCCGAATGAACCGGTGCAGATAGATTTGATTCAGTGATGAAAAAACAACATAAAACTTCAAAGTAGAGAAATGGAAAGGCGAAATTGAAGATTAATGGTTTACAAGTTGAACAAACCTTCTGGTAGATCATTGATCCGATGATCCAAAAAGCAACGGTTTTTGGAATTTAAAAAGGTGCTGATATCAGCATCCTCTTCCTGTCCATCTTCTTCATCTTCATCATCTTCCTCAGTCTTCATACGTCAAGGCGAGATTTCCAGAAGCAGCTGCAAGCCTGCAACGCCGAGAAGAGTATATCTAGGAAGCAACGCCGGGAAGAGATAGGAAGCAACGCCAGGGGCCTATGTATACACTAGGCTTACTAGAGGCAGTGGCGGAGCCAGGATTGAGAATCCGGGGGGGCCGAGTTCAAGGCCGGCTCTAAGATTTCATCTAACGCTGACAAAAATGCACAACATATTTATGATGAAAGCTATATGCAAAGAAGTCGTCTAATTCTCTTCAATTTTTCAGTGTTTCCACATTGAACCTAATGTCAGATAACTATTATCCTTATATGTTTATTATATATGGGCTTTCATAAGTGGGCCATACTTGTTTTGTTTTGTTAGGGCTATAACAATTTGGTTCAAATTTTGTTGGAAACATTTATTTTAATTTCAAACGAGTAACCCTGCGCTGAAAATAGCAAAAAAAATATAGTTTATATCAAAATTTTAATTTTTTTTCAGTGCATTTTTCAAATTGCGGGGGGGCCGGGGCCCATCCCAGCCCATGGCTGGCTCCGCCCCTGACTAGAGGTTTTATACATAATAGTTGAGGTGAGATTTACTAGGGTTTCGGTCAAGACAGTTCGTTGACTTAGTGCCTCTTTTTTCTATTCTTTTTTCCAAACGACACCGCACTGTCCTAGGCTCCTAGCTCATTTTGGGCATTGTGCTTTTTGCATTTTCATTTTGTTTTTTACTCCCTCCGTCCCTCGTTGCTTGTCCCTTTTTGGGAAGCGTCCATTTTGCACCAAAAAAAAAAAAGTCTATGAAATTAGTTTTTAAAAAATTTTACCACCAATTTTTTCTACTCAATGAGATCTTTAAATGAGTGTAAAAATGTTTGAAAAAAAATGAATATTAAATATACATTAGATTTTGCGTATAAAATGCATAGAAACCCAAAAGTGGAAAGCAATTCGGGATAGAGGGAGTACATTTTTATTTTTTTGAATTATGATAATAATATATATATTACTCCTATTAAATCTGTAAAGTGCTCAGGAGATGTGTATGAAGCATTTTGCAACAGAGACACTACTTGAGAGATATGTGGGGAATAATTTTTTTAGGTCTTTATATAGAGCAAAATGAAAGAAAGTTGAAAATAAGAAGTCAAAAAATTCATTACGGCTCTCCTCCTACTTTTGTCTTTTGCTCTAAACTTAAAAACCAAAAATGCAATTTGTAAGAATGCATTTTGTGGCCTCTTTGCCAAACACCTAAAAGTGAAAAACACTAGTAAATATTAATTGGTCTCGACGAAGTAATTTAAAACTAAAAAATACACCAAGGCTTTTAATTCAAATTAGGTACTTCATCCATCCCGATTTATTTATATACAAGATTTTTTGGATTTTAGATTGGTAACTTCACTTTCCTCAACAAGTGCACGTATATCTATTGGAAGGCCAGGGGCTCTATTTTTTATTTTTATTTTTGGGTACATCAGTCATCAGGGGTCTTATCATTTAGGGTGTCGATTGATTTTTTTTTTCCCCAAGGGTTTCAATTGACTACTACCTCTTTTTTCTTTTCTTTTCTTCAAATGGTATTTCTGGATTTAGAGATGTCAAATGAACGACACCCAGTCCTAGCTCATTTTTTGGGTGTTATACTTCTTGCATTTTGCTTTTTGGATATGTTCTTTTTGTGCATTATGTCCACAATTTATCATTGAATATGTAAAGTGCTCAGGAGATATGTGTATGAAGCATTTTGCAAAAGTGATAGTATTTGAAAGACCTGTGCAGAATAAATTTTGTAAGTCTTTATATTAAACCAAATGAAAGAAGTTGAAAATAAGAAGTCAAAAAACTCATCTACGGCTCTCTCCCTACTTTTATCTTTTGTTGTAGAAGTAAAAACCGAAAACATGATTTGTAAGAATGCATTTTGTGGGCTCCCTGCCAAACACATAAAAGTGAAAAACTGGAAATGTAAAAATAAAGGATCCAAACACCTCCTTTGTCGGGCATATTGTCCCTAGCCCGATTTAAGCTACTAAGTGTGTCATGCCATATCATGCCGTGTTAAAATATTCTAGATCTAGATTGTTGGGAGTGAAGATAAGCAACGCGGTAGCGCTACCAAGGTTTTGGGGTAGCGCTACCCAGGACCTATTTTCGGAACAGAGAGTTCTGGAGCGCTACAGGTGTTTCCCTGTAGCGCTACCGCGAGCCTTAAAATTGTTTTTTAGGGTTTTGGCCGGCTGCGTGTTTGATAGATCGTGTATCACTTTTTCAGAGCGTGAAAAAGAGAGAGAGGCGAGAGAAAACCAATCTCAGAGAGATTGTGAGAAGACTTGTACTCTTTGATTCGATTTCATAGTGGACTGGTGTGGCTCCCGTGGTTTTTCCTCACGTTGAGGTTTTCCACGTATATCTTGTGTCTTGCTTTTCTTTCCTGCTCTCATTACGCACTTATTTGCTTGTTCTTTTTCTGTGATTCATTGTTCCCAAGATCCGTAGGGGCGTTTGTGTTGTAGGATTGAACAGGTGTTCGGCGATAAAATCCATAACAACTGGTATCAGAGCCGCGGTTGCGGTAGTTTTCGTTCGACAGATTAGGGTTTAATCTCGTTCGGGCAAGCTAGGGTTTCAGTGGGAGCTATGGGTTCTGAAGAAGGCAAACAGAGAATCGACAAGTTTGATGGGTCAGACTTCGCGTACTGGAAAACGCAGATAGAGGACTATCTGTATCAGAAGGATCTTTACCGGCCGTTGGAAGGTAAAGAAAAGGGGAAGAAAGCTACAGAGAGCGACGATGATTGGAACGTTCTGGATAGGAAGGCGTTAGGGGTTATTCGCCTGTCCCTTTCAAAGTCAGTCACACACAACATCCTGAAGGAGAAAACGACGGAGGAGCTTATGGAAGCGCTGAAGAAGATGTACGAGCAACCGTCTGCTGCGAATAAGGTACATCTTATGAAAAAACTTTTCAACCTGTCTATGGCAGAAGGGGTTTCCTTTATGTCACATCTCAGTGAGTTCAATATGATTGTTGATCAACTTACGTCTGTCGATATCGAGTTTGATGATGAGGTTCAAGCCTTGTTAATTCTGTCTCAGTTGCCAGAGAGCTGGCAGGGTACTGTAACTGCAGTCAGTAATTCGGCAGGGAAAGAAAAGTTGAAACTGAGTGAGGTTGTCAGTTTGATTTTGACTGAGGAGGTCAGAAGGGGTTCGATCGATGGTTCAAGTAGTTCAGGTTCAGCTCTAAGTGTTGAGCAGCGGGGCAGAAGCCAGGCCAAGGGTGGTCAGAATCAGAACAGGAACAGGTCGAAATCCAAGGGTAAGGGAAATAAGGCCAAATCTCAGGTTCGGCCTATTAAAGGTGAATGTTGGAATTGTGGTCAGACAGGCCATATGTCAGCAACTTGCAAAGCACCGAAGAAGAATAACAGTGAGCAAGAGGCTCATATTGTGCACGATGCACTTATTCTTGCTATGAACAGCGACGCCGAATCGTGGGTGATTGATTCGGGTGCCTCATTCCACGCCACTGCTAACAGGGAGGTTCTGCAGAACTATGTAGCAGGGGACTTTGGGAAAGTATACTTGGGGGACGACGAGCCTTGCAGTATAGTGGGAAGAGGGGATGTTCAGATTGCGACGCAGGGGTACAGATGGTGTCTGAAAGATGTCAGGCACGTTCCGAATTTGAAGAGGAATCTTGTTTCGGTTGGACAGCTTGCAGCAGCAGGTTATACTTCGACATTCACAGGGGACACGTGGAAAGTCTCCAACGGTACCATGGTGGCGGCCAAAGGCAAGAAAGTTGGTACACTTTACTTGACTTCACATGGTAGCGATACACTTGCTGTTGCAGACAGCAAGGAGAGTTCAAATCTGTGGCACAGAAGACTGGGGCATATGAGTGAGAAGGGAATGAAGGTGATGCAGTCGAATGGGAAGCTACCGGGTTTAGAGTCAGTGGATATTGACATGTGTGAGGATTGTATCTTCGGGAAACAGAAACGGGTTAGCTTTCAGAAAGGCGGCAGGCCTCCCAGGGCTCAGAAGCTAGAGCTTGTCCATACAGATGTGTGGGGTCCAGCTACAGTGTCTTCTCTTGGCGGTTCTTACTACTATGTTACCTTTGTCGACGATCACTCGAGGAAGGTATGGGTATACTTCATGAAGCACAAGTCAGAGGTCTTTGAAGTCTTCAAGAAGTGGAAGGCCAGGGTTGAGAATGAAACAGATTTGAAGGTGAAAAGGTTGAGGTCCGACAACGGCGGAGAGTATGAGTTGGGGGAGTTCAAGAGAGCCTGCGCTCTATTCGGGATTCGTTTAGAGAGGACACCTCCAGGGACTCCGCAGCATAATGGCATTGCAGAGAGGATGAACAGGACCTTGACTGAGCGTGCTAGGAGCATGCGGATACACGCAGGGTTGCCCAAGATGTTTTGGGCAGATGCAGTCGACACAGCAGCATATTTGATCAATCTTGGGCCATCAGTTCCGTTGAATTTTGGCATACCAGAGGAGGTTTGGAGTGGTAAAAAGGTAAATCTCTCACACTTACGTGTCTTCGGTTGTGTTTCCTATGTGCATATTAGCGACAAGGACAGGGATAAACTTGATGCTAAGTCACAGAAGTGCACCTTTATTGGGTACGGCGGAGATGAGTTTGGTTATCGTTTTTGGGATGACAAGAACCGGAAGATAATCAGAAGCAGAGACGTTGTGTTTGATGAAAAGGTGATGTACAAAGATAGGGACAGCAAACAGAGCAGTGGGAGTACCACTTCGGATGGAGATACGTCCGAGTACTTTGAGTTGGAGGATCTTCCAGATAACAGTGGGGTTGAACAGAGGTCTGGTAAGGCAGAGGAGAGAGCTTTAGATGAGACAGTTTCAGAGGGGACAGTTTCAGATGAGGTAGCTCCAGAGGCAGGGACTAGTTCAGCGGTCAGAGTGTTGAGGAGGACAACCAGAGTACACAAGCCGAATCCGAAATATATTTCTTCGCTTGATTACTTGCTTTTGACGGACAGTGGAGAACCAGAGTGCTATGATGAGGCTATGCAGGTTTCCGAGTCAGCTAGGTGGAAGACTGCGATGCAGGAAGAGATGGATTCTCTTCATTCCAACGATACTTGGCAGTTAGCTCAGCTTCCCGCAGGAAAGAAAGCCTTGCAGAACAAATGGGTTTTTCGACTTAAGCAGGAGAGTGATGGCAAGAAAAGGTACAAGGCAAGATTGGTTGTAAAAGGCTTCCAACAGAAGGAGGGGATCGATTATACAGAGATATTTTCGCCAGTTGTGAAGATAGCCACTATCAGAGTGGTGCTGAGTTTGGTTGCTGCTGAAAATCTCTACCTTGAGCAGTTAGATGTTAAAACTGCTTTTCTTCACGGGGACTTGGATGAAGAAATCTACATGAAGCAGCCTGTTGGCTTCATTGTGAAAGACAAGGAAGAGATGGTGTGCAGGCTCAAGAAGAGTCTGTATGGTTTGAAACAGGCTCCCAGACAGTGGTACAGAAAGTTTGATGGTTTCATGCAGCGCAGTGGCTACACAAGGTGCAATGGGGATCACTGTTGTTACTTCAAGAGGTTTGAGTCTAGCTACATCATTTTATTGCTCTACGTAGATGATATGCTTGTAGCAGGTTCCTGTGTTAGGGAGATCAACAGGTTGAAGCAACAGTTGGCAATAGAGTTTGCTATGAAAGATCTGGGTGCAGCTAAGCAGATACTTGGGATGAGAATCAGCAGGGATAGGGCTCAGGGAACCTTGCGGTTGAATCAGGCTGAGTATATTGAACGCGTTCTGGAGAGGTTCAATATGCAAGGTGCTAAGGCAGTTGGCACACCCTTGGGAAGTCATTTCAAACTTTCTCAGGGGCAATCACCCAAGACAGATGCAGAGAGAGAGTACATGGCCAAGGTTCCGTATACCTCGGCCGTGGGTAGCCTAATGTATGCGATGGTGAACACGAGACCAGACATTGCCCATGCAGTGGGAGTTGTGAGCAGGTTTGCTAGCAATCCAGGGAAACAGCATTGGGAAGCAGTAAAGTGGATCATGCGATATTTGAGAGGTACCACTGATTTGCCACTTTGTTTTGGGAAAGGGAAATTGACAGTGCAGGGATATGTGGATGCAGACTTTGCCGGTGATCAGGATACGCGGCGAAGTACCACGGGTTATATCTATACTATGGGTTCAACAGCGGTGAGCTGGGTCTCACGTCTGCAGAAGTTAGTGACACTATCCACGACAGAAGCTGAGTATGTGGCCGTGACTGAGGCTGCAAAGGAGATGATTTGGTTGAAGGGCTTCTTGGAGGAGTTGGGTTTGAAGCAAGAGAACTGCGTTCTTTTCAGTGACAGCCAGAGTGCTATACACCTTGCCAAAAATCCAGTATTCCATGCCAGGACGAAGCATATTGATTTAAGGTACCATTTTATCCGTTCGCTTTTGGAGGATGGGGATTTGTTGCTAGAGAAGATTTTGGGGGATCGAAATCCGGCAGATATGTTGACCAAGTCTGTTACTGTTCAGAAACTGAAGTTGTGTTCAACTTCAGTTGGCCTTCATGCTTGAAGAGATGATGGGCCTGGAGTCACACCAAGAGGGGTCAGATGACTACGTCCACGGTTTGATTGAGATCATTTGGGTCTGCGGTTGTTTATTTGCGGATG
The DNA here is from genome assembly GCA_963854785.1 of Vaccinium vitis-idaea. Lineage (NCBI taxonomy): Eukaryota > Viridiplantae > Streptophyta > Magnoliopsida > Ericales > Ericaceae > Vaccinium > Vaccinium vitis-idaea. The sequence goes on from OY978225.1 coordinate 6,548,874, forward strand.
CTTCAGGTTATCTTCAAGTGGGAGATTGTTGGGAGTGAAGATAAGCAACGCGGTAGCGCTACCAAGGTTTTGGGGTAGCGCTACCCAGGACCTATTTTCGGAACAGAGAGTTCTGGAGCGCTACAGGTGTTTCCCTGTAGCGCTACCGCGAGCCTTAAAATTGTTTTTTAGGGTTTTGGCCGGCTGCGTGTTTGATAGATCGTGTATCACTTTTTCAGAGCGTGAAAAAGAGAGAGAGGCGAGAGAAAACCAATCTCAGAGAGATTGTGAGAAGACTTGTACTCTTTGATTCGATTTCATAGTGGACTGGTGTGGCTCCCGTGGTTTTTCCTCACGTTGAGGTTTTCCACGTATATCTTGTGTCTTGCTTTTCTTTCCTGCTCTCATTACGCACTTATTTGCTTGTTCTTTTTCTGTGATTCATTGTTCCCAAGATCCGTAGGGGCGTTTGTGTTGTAGGATTGAATAGGTGTTCGGCGATAAAATCCATAACAGTTTGGCCCATGAGCAAGCCATATTCCGTATTGTGTCTTGCCTAATCGAGTCTTGTAAATTTAAATTTTCTAAACTTTGAACAAAAGTATCAATCCACATTTTAGAGGTTGAGACTAGGAATTATAAAATAGTTACAACTTATAACCCATTATTTCTGTATTTTAGTTTGGGACATTCTTGTCATTCATTAAATGGCTCAATATCACATACATAGAGAAATGGTACTAACATTCCTGTATCGTGTCCGTGTTGTGCATGTGTTATGCTCTTGCATGTCTCGTACTCACAACGTGTTTATGATGTACTCTCTTCGTGTTGTGCCAGTGTCGTGTACACCAAAATGAGGACCCAGCCTTGCCAACTTTAAACCCCGTGTCATAATATGATTGCTTATCCATAGTGTCGTGTCTATGTCTAAACTTGTAGTGCAAGTGTTTTGCCCTGGTTAGTGTGGTCTAATTTACACATCTAACTTCATTCACAGGGAGAAAAACTTAGTTTTCGGGCGGGGGGGGGTTCCTTGTGATTTTAAAAAAAAAGGAATACCAAAAATGGCAAATTGATGAGCTTCTTGAAAAAAAAAAAAAAAAAAAAAAAAAAAACTGAACTTTTTTTAGCATCCGAAACACAATTTATAAACTTTGTTTTATTTTAAGTTGTAAAGATAAAAGTAGCATTGATATTGATTTCACTGTCGTGGCAAAAGAATCATTTCCATGCAACCGATTTTCCATACATAAGTGTGGTAGAATGCATAATGACAATAAAATTGGTTTTTCCATGCACAAGTGTGGTAGAATGTATATATAATGACAATAACATTGTCATCACCTTTGTAGCCTCTCGATTTGTATTCTAATACTTTTGTTGGAGTTTACAACGACGATGACGGCAAAGGAGTTCGGGCAATTTGTCTTGTTTCATTTTGTTCATAAACTTGGCAAATATCTCTAGTTTGCTTAAAGTTTTATGACCATATTTAGTTGGGGCCGGTTCCGGGGACACAAGTTTTGACACAAAAAATAACACTCCATCTCAGCCATTCAAATGGACGGCTGAGATTAGATTTTACTCTCGTCACTCACATCTAATCCCTCCCAATAGCCTCTCTCCCATCTCTCCCTTTCTCCCTCGCAACAGCCTGGCCACTCCCCTCCCCACTCCGGCAACTCCATCTCCAGGCCGACCCTAACTCCGGCAGCCCCATCTTCGGCGAACCGCTGCACCATCGAACCAACCTTCACTCGACCCCTTCCACTCCCCCTACCATCCCAGCCAAAACGACATCCCACCCGCCATCACCGTTGTCGATTCCTTCCATGGCGGAGTTGGACTCTTTTCTGATCACACACATATATTATACGATGCTCCATAAATATGCACATATATACATCTATATTCATAGGTCTGATTTGTGAGTTTTTTGGGATTTCAAAATAGCCTCTTATTCGAGGGTAAAAAAAAAGGGTACAATCCTTCAAATTTCGAAAAGTGAGTGGTTGGAAGAACTGGGTTAACTTTGAAGAATTCATACTGTGTGTTTCTCTGCCAAATTTGTTCAATGTGAAGAAAGAAACAAAATACTCCAAGTTGTGGCATCAGAATCCAATTTGTATATCAAAACTAGATAATCCAGATTAAAGGTTCGCCGGAGTTCGGGTCGGCCGATGTGGGGAGGGGAGTCGACCCATGGCTGTTGTGAGAGAGAGAGAGAGAGAGAGAGATTAGGTGTGACTTAGAGGATAGAGAGTAAAATCTAATCTCAGCCGTCCATTTGAATGGCTGAGATGGAGTGTTATTTTTTGTATCAAAACTTGTGTCCCCAGAACCGGCCCCTATTTAGTTATATACCCCGTTGTTGTATCTAGTTGTGGGTTGGGCTTGGACTTTGACTTTTGAGCCCATGTGTTACATCTATTTACACCCTTTAAATTAAAATTAAAGTTAGACTTGGAACTATTTGAAGTGGGCTTCGAGATTGGGCTTTGATCCCGTTAGCATGTGCTTAGACTAAGCCCAATGGACAGTTGAAGTTGTGACTATTCCATACAACCAAGAAACAGACAATGCGCAAAAATAATAAAGAATACTCCTTCCGTCCCTTTTTAAGAGATCCACTTGGAAAACGTGTATTTTTGCGGACGTTTAAACAAAAACACAAAGACACAAAGATTTTACGTGGTTCTCCAACAAACCCCTGAGTTCAAAAAATGTATTGAAAAAATAAATGTTTTTCATAAAAATAAATTTTATTTAGTATTGTCAACAATGGAACGCTCGTGCTGAGTTACATAGGTGAAAGTCCAATTAAATTTGAATAACAATTGTGTAGAATAAGTATAGTTCATCGTTCTTAGCCTATGAAGACTCGTGGTATATTGTTACATACTCCCTCCATTCGTGTTCGTTGGTTCATTTTTGGAGATTCGTGCTATTTTTAAATTATTTATTAAGGCCATGTTTTCATTTTTAGCACAATCGGCTAAAAGTCATTTTTTGCCTAAAATTGCAAAAAGCTTATTTTAAAAGTCATATTGTTTCCCATTAGCTAACAAGGCTAAAATGACCGTGAAGGAAAAAAAGGAGGGAAAAAAGCCATTGGAAATGAATGTGCGAAAAGTTGCTAAAAGTCCATTGTGCCAAAATTGGGACACGGGGCATTATAATGTTTTTTATGAGTTTAAAAACTTTGAATAATAGAATTAATTAAGATTTATTAAATAATATCCATATTGCTTAGTTTTTTTTTTACTTTCATATTGAAAGATATAAACAATTGAATAATGACACAATCTCCCAAAAAGAACTAACAAACACAGAAAGTGAGAGTGAAGAAGAATTCTTACATTAGTGGCAGACTTAAATGAGTGTTTTAAATTTGTGACTTGAACCTTGGGCTGGAAACGGGATTGAGGCTCTGCTTGGAAAGAGTCGTTTGGTAATCGAGCCAAGTCTGAGCTCGAATTCGGGTTTTAAGGTCGTGTTGTAAATCAGTCAAGTTCAACACTCTATCTAAACCTCCACTTAACTTTAAAAAGAACTTGTTTGTATAGGCTCGACTCGTTTATAGACGCTCGCTTAAGGCTCATTTGGTAACCAAGCTAAACTCGAATACTATAAAATTCGTCTCGGCTTGGCTCGTTTGCAACCCTTCTCGAACCAGTCAACTAACCTATATTGCTTTAGAAAACAATGAAAAAATAATAAGACAATACACTTTTCAAAACACCCTCGAATGTGAATTTTTGAGGGTGATATACAAACAAAATTCACCATCCAAAGGTTCAAAACCCCCTGCAACAGAGGAACAGTGGAAATTTGGAACAGGGGATTTGGTTCCTTAATAATAATTAAGTCCATTCCTTTGTGATGAAGGCTGAAAAATTAAGTTACAGGCATGTAGTGAGGGAAGAAAAAGAAGAAAGAAAACAAAAGAGAGAAGGAATATAAATCAAGGAATAAATTACAATTAGAAAACAAAAGAGCGAAGGAATATGGGAATAAAATCCAATTCTAATTGTAATTTGTAAGTGGATTTTTTCATAACGCTATTGTCCCGCTTCTAGTGGCCAAAGCTCATATTTTTAATGACAAGTCTTGAGCAGGGATGGAGCAAGGATTTGAACAAAGAGGGGGTTAAATGTCTAAAGTCATCAAGAATTCTATCCAGTTTGGCAATAATAAAGGACAAAATTGATTTTTAATAAAATTATTGAGGTGTTTTTTGATATATTTGGGTTCAATCATGTCAAAATCAAATGAAATTGATACATATTCTATGTGTTTTCTTAGTCTTGTGCTTTGGCAAAAAAGCAAAAAAAATAGTTTTTTAATTTTTTTCGTTTTGTCTTTATTCAAAATCTTTTTACATTTGTTAGTTTGTTGGCAAGTTTTAGTGGTATATGGATTCGTCTAGACGAGATGAATCCAAAAAGTATAAAATTATGGTCGAAACTAAATTATTTAGGTTTAATTTCGGCTTTATTTAGGAAAAATAGTTTTTACCATAATTTTATAATTTTTGGATTCGTCTCGTCGAGACGAATCCATAAACCACGAAAACTTGACGCAAAATTAACAAATGTAAAAAGATTTTGAATAAAGACGAAACAAAAAAAAACACTTTTTACTTTTTTGCTAAACCAGAGCGGACCCCACTATACTCTTCCTCCCTCCGCCTTCCGTCGTGAGTTAGAACCTCAAAAATGTGGACGAGGGGTCAAATATTTCATTTTTCTCACATCTCTTGAAGTTATCTTTGGTGCTCAAGTTTTTTTTTTTCAAGTCAATATATGCGGGATTATGACTCTATGAGATTGCATGTACCCTGAGATTAGTTAGGACAAAAGGCTTGACAATAAGAAAATCTAGTTATTTAAAGGGGAAAAAATGTCGGAACTGGGGAGGTGCTGCACAGACCCGTGCTGCGCAGCGTGCTGGCAGCTCCTTTCGGCGCCTTGCCGGCATCGTTTTGACGATCGGAGACGTCCACCACATAGAGCTTATCGAGTACTATAGCATGTTGTGCAGCACGGGGCTGCGCAACACCTCCCCGGTTGGAAAAAGGTCATTGTGACATAGTTACACTTTCTTTTGCAATCAAATTTACGGGCGTACAAAGATACAACAATCCAACTGGAATTTTTAATTTTTGATGTTATTCTGATGAGACAGTGAAGTAACCAAACCCTTGCTCCATTTCGCAGTGCTTCCACATAATGATTGAAGTGGTCCACCTAAAATGCATAGTAGAGTGTCCCATAAGCCACTTTCTGGAAAATGGAGACTCTAGTGTGCGGCATCCAAGCCATCAGATGTGTTTTCAACGATCTTGATTTCATCTCGGCACTCTGTAAATCCGAGTCATCCATTGCCAAAATTAAATATTTCATCTCGGCACTTTGTAAATCCGAGCCGTCCATTGCCAAGATTAAATTAGAGCCAGTAATTGCCAAGATCAACGGCTCGGATGTGCACACCAGCACCCCTGTCCCACTTTATGCATCCTCTTTATAACTAGAGAAGTTGTATATATGAGTAATTATTCAGTGGTCTTGGTGGTGCCCCATTAAACATTTTTTCCTATCACACATTCGTGTAGAATTCACACATTTTGTACTGGCCCCCGCATATTTGTGTGGTTGAGAAGGCTGTTAGAGCACCACGTAGCGATTCCCCGAGATCATCGAATAATTTATCCATGGTAACATTAGATGTATTATTAGGGGGGACAAAAAAAAACACCAAAGGAGTGGACTAGTGACTACTTTCAGTGTAGTCCAAATTACTCTTGACCTATAATCATTCACAAATTAAGTACCTAAAGATTAGTAACAAAAATGGAAAACTAAATCCAAATATTTTTCAAAAGCATTACCGGAGCACAGCTAAGGAAAGGCAATTATAGCTTGAAATTGTTAAAGGCATTTGTTTTAGCAAAGAAATATGTTGTCTCCGTACTGTTTTCATAGCTGAATATAAATGCTTTTCTACACCAGTTTCTTTGAACCCGCATAAAGAATTTTGCATACGCGTCCAGGTTAGAGTTTTATCTGATGGTAGATGAAGATTTGGAAAGCAAACATGAGGTCTTCAATGTTTGAGATCTGAGCAGTGCTCTTGTAGCTTCAGAGAGCAATCAATATCCTAGCAAAACTGCTACTGAAATCTGCTGTTGTTTTTTAATTGCAATCTGCTGCTGCTATTCATTGCTTTAGTTCAATGAGTATCATCTTATGCAATTTTCTGTCAGTAAACCCATTCGAGCCTGATAAGAATGAGTCACCGACTACCTGCAGAGATTCCTCTACTTGGCTTGCTCACTATGCAACAGAGGCACAAATGCATTTGCAGAAGACGACTTCTGGTGCAACTAATGCAGACAAAGAGTTCCAGCGCTGCCAAGGTATTCCCATAACCCCTAATGAACAAATTTGGACCCCTTCTTTTACATACTCTGCTCACAACTATTTCACTTTCAGTAAACTATTTGTTATTGCATAATGCAAAGATTACACTTTAATTCAACTGTGTTATTGAATTCATATATAATACTACTACCATTCCAAGAAATTTCAAAACACAACCAATAGAACTTCATTAGAATCTTTTTATAGCCCACCAAAATCCTGTGTATGCTTTTATCAATCTCCTAATCATATCTCATCAAATGCAGCCATGCAGGATAAAATTCAACAATGAAATCACCGATGAGACTGAATCAATCCAGGCAGCAATGTTCGCACAGTACAGTTCTATGAAATTACAGGAACAGAAATGATAGACAACACAAGCGACGTAAGAATCTACATCAACTTAATATACAATTAATTCCATATCATTTACACTCTCCATACTAAATCAGACCACATTACACAGGACAAGCTCTCAATGGCGATGCTTCAAAAACTGACCGCTCCACACAAAAGCAAAGTGAACCTCAAGGCCTACAAGCACAGCTACGGAGGAATCACCCAAAGCAAGGTTAATGTATTCTAGATCTTCAAAACCATGGCACCAGAACCTTCAGCTCAAGCAACATCGCTCCTGCAGATCAAACCAGCCACACCAAACAAGAAAGCCAAAACAGAAGACTGCAAAACAGGATCCTCATCCCAAACACATCAGCAATAGCCCACCCGAGACGTCACCATGGATGATGAACCAGAAAACGGTACCACCTACCACCTAACCAAAAAGAACAACGAGCACTCCATTTGGAGTATGTTTTGAAGGGCTCTCAATGCCATAGAAGCAAATCTTTCGGTTTGCAATTTACTTCAACAACCTCAAGTCGGCAGTAGCAAATCTTTTGATGTGAGTGATTTGCTTACCAGGCTACCAAATTTTTTTGGTATCTACCATTTGGTACCTGGCATGTACTGTGAACTTTATTCTGAACTTGGAAAGCTCAAATCAATATATATGTATACAAAAAAAACGGCTACCGGCACAACAACGGTCGACACTCAAAACCACGGGCAACGACAGACTCGTGCATAGAACTTTCTGTGAGTTTCATGTTTAAGTAGTCTACGAAAATGCCATATGACTGGACATGTTAAGAGGAAAGAATTTGGTGGCAGGAACTATATTTGTTTGCGCGTGGCAATAATATAGTAGTTCTGGTTGATAGCGAATGTAGGTACTCGTTGAATATTTTTCCATCTATGCTATGGCTTTCCTCTATACATTTTTTTTCCCTCTCCTTGCACTTGCAGATTTGGTTTAACATTATTATTCAGCATTCCAGAATTGCAGTACTTAAGAGGAATCCATTGGATTAGGGATCTGGTATAGAGATGATTAAAGAATTGTAACAGCTTCGTGGGGCTTTTAGATATACAAGCCATTTGGTATATAATTAACGAAGTGATGTTGAGAATTTATTTACTTGTACGCCACGTACCAACATCGAATAGTAGATATGTACTTGCATGTTATTTCGGTGTTATGAAACCCGCATTAGTCAATGTGCTTGTGCCTGTTGCTTTTAATGAATGTGGAGTACATGTGAACCTTGAGGTTCTGTTTTATGAATCTGTTTCAAATGGTAGCAAATCTTTTGAAGTAAATTCGATTCCACAAACTCCTTTTATCAGATCTTTTGGGGTGTATGATTTGCCAACACCGGCAGTAAATCTCCTGCAAAGTTCACATTACCATATATGTAAATTAAATCCGCAAACTTACACTTTTGTAGCACTCTACTCTAGGACCCGGGGGTGCTAGAGAGCACCCCTGGAGATTGGCCCTAGTGTACTAGAGCAGATCTTTACCTATATAAAGCTGATTTCGCAACAACTTGGGCAGGTGCCTATTACGCAGCAGCTGCCAGCTTGGTTCATATTGCCCAATATGGTGAGTTAGCTCTTAGCCTATGGTATTGATTGCCCAGCATTTATATATCCGTTGCTGAACGCCAGGATAGGAAGTTCCTTGGTGTATTTGCAGCTTACTAAATGATGACATAACAGATTTTTAGAACTCAGATCACTTCCTGGCCAAAAAAGACACTCACTTCGAACTTCAAAGATCACGAACGCTAAGTTCATGCGCACACCACCACAAGGCAAATCTAATTATTTTCTTTTTCTGGCTTTTTGGGTTGATATATAATGAGAGGAGGACTTGTAAAGAGATCAACAGGCATTAAGCCTTAGGGCTGAATTCTTCCCTTTTCATCAGAGGTGTTGAATGTGAAGGATGCTAGACCTTTTTAATCATACAAAAATAGCGTACAAGTTTTGATTATATGACTTCTCCTTCCATAGTCGTGGTTGGCCTTTGTTTGGCCTGAAGGAGATTCAAGTTTGAAAGTTTGGAGAACTGCATTTGTTCATGTTAGATTTATCATTGAAACAACTTCAGTAACAAATAAAAAACAAATAAAGACTGACGGGTTACACCTAGAGTGCTAGGCACGCGTCCAAAGACCAAGCCTATCGTTCAATAGGGCCCAATGAATCCAATAGAGCATTCGCTGTTGATGAGCATTTAACTTTTCTTTTTTATCCTATTAAGATATCCCGAATAAGTTATCAAAATTGTAGCATAAAATGAGTTCTTTTGCAAGAAAATACCGCACCTAATTGAGAGAATTCTGACAAGAATACGAGATAACATGACATGACACAACACAAAATTTATGGAAAGCCACGATAACACGACACGAAGTTATGGAAAGACACGAACACGAAGTTATGTTTGTGTTAGGGTTAAAAGAATTCTGATACGAACACGAAATAACACGACCAACACGACACGACACGAGAATTTATGGAAAGACACGATAACACGACACGAAGTTAGCGGGTTAAGATTGGCTATTTCTGACACGAATAAAAAAATGACACGACACGACACAATAACACAAAAAACTATAGGTTAGGTTAGGGTTGAGAGAGTTCTAACACAAACACAAGATGACACGACATGCACGATGCCCAACCCTAGGTACAAGGCCGCCTACCAAACACGAAACAGCACCTGCTTTAAGATGCATTCAGACTCTTGCCCACGTGCAATCTCAGATCCAGTCTAGAAGGATCAGAATGTCAGAGGAGAATCAGGCACTCCAGAGACAGCTTCTACAGAAACGTGCAAAGGAACTAGCAAACATACAGGTAAGTTTTCTCCCATAACTCCTTTCCTTCTCTTCCAAATTGCTTTGCTTGATCTTTATGTGGTATGGCGTCTTACAAGATGTGAATTGATTTTTTGTGGAATAAATTCAATGCAATTCAAGTGGGGTGCTATACCAATGTACAAATGTTGTTCGAGTCGGATGAGCCACGAAAGTTCTTTAGGACACACATTTGGTGAAATGCGTACATGGGATTGCAATGTTGATTCAAATTCCTTTCATTATTGATTCTTCAAGATTCCAATTTTGTAAAATCTTTGTTTGAAATCTTTGTCGTGAAGAAGGGACAATTCCTGTTGAGAACCTATTTTAATACTCCCTCCGTCCCAAATTGCTCGTCCCTTTTGTTGAATCCAACATTTTAAGGAGACAAAATTATTGTCTTAGAGTCCCAAAATTATCTTTAAAACTGCGAATTTTATTAAATGATTTTGTATTGTTTATATCTTTTAAAATGGATCATGATAAACATTATATACTAAAAGATATAAACGATTTAGAAATGACACAAATTTCAAAAACCATGAAATAAACTAGGGAGGGAAATAATACTTTTAAGAGTAAAACTAGAAGTTTGACAGAAATAGGACCAACATTTTGGGACATCCCAAAATAGAAAGATGGACCAGAAATATGGGACGGAGGGAGTAGTAGCTTTTTGTTAACAGTTTGGTTTATCCAGAAACACATTGCTCTCTGTTAGTTTTTGTCTTTAATTTGGCATTGAATGATGTACTACCAGATTGGGGGAAAATGGGATGCCAGTCTATAGTCAAAAGAACAGATTGAAGCAAACTTACTTAGCAAGTATGAGGCAGCCTTGGGAAGAGAGAGGGCAATGGCTTATTCATTCTCTCATCAGGTAACCTCGTGATCCATCTCCTATTTTCCCGGCTCATTTTAGCTTATTCATGCAAAATCTTTTGAGTAAGAAGCTTATCGGACAAAAAATAAGCATTTTGTCCGAGTGTATAAATCTTTCTGTACAAGCATAGAGATTGTATTTCCAGAACCAACTTTGTTTTCTAAGAGCATCTCCTACCAAAGATGTCAAATTTGACATGGCATGTGAAACAACTCCAACCAAAGTGTCAATTGTCAAATGCTTGAGTGTCATTTGGCATCTCTCCTCTCTCACGTTAACATTTGAAAGAATTCATTCTCTGATAAAAGCATCCCAAATTTGAAATAACCAGCAAACATAGAAGGCAACTGGATCTGCAATTAGCGAAAATTCAGCTTGTTACTCGCAACTTTTCAGTTTTTTAGCGAATATTCAGCTCATTACTAGCAAATTTTCAGCTTTTTAGCGAATATAAAGCTCTTTACTAGATGTGAATAGTTCAGCCTTTGACTTGGTTTCCCATCATTGAAACAAACAGAAAACTCAGAAGAAGTCAGCTAGACGAGTGGCGTTGGTCAGAACGATGGATGGTAGAGACTCAAAGCACGGCCGAGAAAGAACTCCAGTCACTAGCAAAGAATTCACCTCTCAACCTATCCGGAGGAGAAAACACCAGGTCTTTTGCTCGTCGTCAACTAAATTCCAAAAACCCTTACCAGGTTTCCAGCCCAAAAAGATTCGTCCTTCCAACCAACAGTCCCCTGCAACTACCCTATATAAGCAGTAACCAAACAGAAGGCGGCAGAATGTCAGAGAGAGAGAGAGAGAGAGAGAGAGAGAGAGAGAGAGCATATTCAGCCCAGATAGCAATGGTAGCGTGTTAAGTGTGCAGTTAGGGAAGAAAAGACACCAACCATTGATCCAAAAGAGCCTAAGTTCAGGATTACAATATAAGAACAATGGTAACTAGAAATTAACTCTGCAAACAAAATCTTCATTGCTACATCAAAGCCCCTTCCACCTGAGAATGAGACCTCAAGCCCATAATCTTTAAAACCAAGATATTGCCTGAAACAAAACACAAACACCCACACCTAATTGATTTCGAAAACCAATACATTGCCTGAAACAACTCCAGCTTTTGGTTATCCTTTAATCTTGTATGGCCACCTTGCAAACCTGTAGCTTCCTAATTCCTTGAAGACATCTTTTCAAATCTGCCACGTTCTAATCCCTTAGATCATAGGAGTACTTAGCTTTTTGTCCACATAGCCACCATATCCAGTTGCAATAAAATTAGCAAAAACCCATTCCCATTGTTGAATTACAAATACTGTAACATACCTAAATAACTAAATTTCCAGTTATTAAAAAAATGTAAGAATACTCACATAAACCTTTTGGTAATTCACTAAAACAATAATTGAAATAGCTATTTCTAGCAGACCACTCTATTCGTTATCGAAAGGGAAACTTGGTTTTGAGAAATGGCCGGTGTAGGGGGAATCCTAGAGCAAAGGTAATCCCTTGAGTTTGTCACCAACGGCAATGGCCATTGAAAGCAAATGGGATCTCCACCTCTTTCATGCCCAATGCTGCAAACATGTCCTCTGTTCATCATCACAGTTTTCATCCACGACAAGTCTTTTGTTGGAGTCCAGTCACTTCACAAGCTATAATTGAGCAACTTCAATATTCCAGTAAATAGGAAGCCTCATCCCCCTATATTAAGTAATAATGTCAACATCGCTCATTACACACGTATTCCTTGTTATGCGAATGGAAAAAGGTAGAATGTGGTGAAAATAGCTAACTTTTGGGATCAAAGCCACAAAAGCACAAATTCAAAAAGTCCTAAAATCTAGGCATGGAAGTTTTATTTCTGAGAACAAAAGAAAGATTTCGCAAATGATAACGCAAATCAAATCATGTAAATTATACCTGGGTTAATCCGTCGAATGCAAGCCACCAGAATTTGAACCCACAAATACCACTCGATCACCCGCAGTTAAGAAACTACAGCTCGTTGACAGATACCTGCACTTGAGACCCGAATTGATGTAACATAGCAATTATCCAGTGTTTGCTCTAGTAGGAGTGGGCTAAAGTGATATTTTCTTGGAGGGATATGTTGACTGTAGAAAAGACAGTATGAATGGGGGAAGAGGATTAAAAACCCAAGGGTGAGAACTTGACTCCGCAAAGTTCTCCCTTTGCCTTAAGTATTGCAGAGATGTAACATGTCTCTTTGAGGATGGCACATAGAAAACTTATGTGAGGGTTAGATCGGAACCTACGAGTGAGTATTCTAGCTTGCATACAACAAAAAAGACCAAAGTGGATTACGTAAGTATACATTTTGGAAGAAAATGAGTGGTAACACATCAAGAATTTAGATTTGGGCTATACTAAGGTGGGGACCATTCTTCATAACTTTTATAAACAAAACCAAAATATAGTAGAACTAATGCTTTCGCCCATTGGGTGTGGGTTTTGCCCAATAGGTGTGGGCTTCGGCCTTATGGGTTTTCCTTGATTGGTTCCATGCCAATCATGGTTTGGGTCTCGGTCTAGGCATTATTGCTTTCGCCTTGTTCCTATTAGTCATTGTAACTTTCTGATGATTAATGAAATTTTTTTGCTGTGCAAAAAAAAATAGTAGAACTAATGCGATAACTGGGAGGGTGTGCAGGTACCCAGGCCCCCTCTTTGGCAGTTACCCTTTCTTTGGCACTGCATTGTAGGTACCACACCACATACACAATCCTATACTCCCTCCGTCCCGATTTATAGTGTTTAACTTTCCATTTTGGACTGTCCCTTAATAAGTGTGTATTTTGAAAAAGTAGTGGGTCCATTTTCTATTTTGCCTTTAAAAATAGATTCCTTTTTGAAAAGTAAGTAGATATTACTATTATATTGATAAGGGTAAGTAGTAGAAAGTAAATATGAAAGTTGAAAAAGTTGATGTGAGAGAAAATAAGTTGGAATTACGAGGCTACAATGCTACACACTTAAAAAGGGACGGAGGGAATAATATTTAGACTCTTCCAAGATGTTCATCAATTTCTGTTTTTACCTTTCTATTTGGCAGTGATTCCTCTTTCTTGGTTCCATTACTTACATTACGTTACCCGTCAGTCACATTTTAAGTCACGAACATGGTCTATAGTATAATTTCATAAAACTAGTAATCATTTCGATCAATTTTTATACTGATCAATAAGTTTTTTCTGCCAGCTTCTTGATGAAATCCACAGGAGAAAAGAGGAAGAATCAGAAACTTTACCAACTGCGGTGTTTGAGTTGCCTGGGGAACCTGTGCTATTGTCATTAATGGCGTTCCTCCATTGCCTCCAAATAACAATGCTCTTGTACCCTGTGACATCATAGGTGATGCTAATTCAAACAGGACAACAGGTTTTGGTGAATGGCTGAAGGGAAGAGAAGTTAGGAAGTTGTTTGGGGAGCAGTTTTATACGGGAAAAGTTACCGAGTTTGACAAAGAAGCCGGTTGGTACAAGGTGGTATACGAAGATGGCGATTTTGAAGATCTTGAGTGGCATGAGTTGCAAGAAGTGCTTGTTCCTCTGGATGTTACTGCGCCGTTGAAAGCATTAGCTCTAAAGATCATTAAAAATAGACAGAAACCCTCTCATAGGTCTGGGAAGATAGTGTGTAAATCTAGAAACCTTCAAGCTAGACAAACTGGATTTAGTAGTTAATTAGAGACAAAATGTGAATCTACAACTGCAGACTGGTAGATTTCAGCTCGTATGCTTAGGATATCATAACAGTAAACGGTTGGTTTGGAGGCATGAAACAACATAGTGTAACTGCTAAATTTCTCAAGTTGAGCACATTTTGCAACTTTTGTTAGTGGGGACTCGTCAGATAATCTTTTCTAAGCTGAACCGCAAAAATTGCTATTTCCATTGTGAAATTTTTTTTTTTTACTTCTTCAGTGCAAAGCCAATTCAAGGCTTAAATTTTCATCTTAATTTTCCGGACCACATGGATTGTGTAATTAGCTGTAGACGCAAACATTTTTTAGTCACAAAACACCGTTTATTATATGGCCACAAGAGGCTTAATGAATAAGTATTTTGCGAACCAGTTTTGAGTCCACGAAGTTTTGAGTCCACGAAGAGAGTCATAATTAAGGTCGCGAGGGAAACTTTTAAGATCATAAAACACCATTCATTATATGGCCACAAGGAGTGTAATGAACGGATTCTTTAGGCCACAACACACTGTTCACTTATATGGTTACAAGGGGCGTAATGAAAGAATGTTTTGAAGGCTAAATGAACAGTTTTTGGACTGATCTCTCTCTCTCTCTCTCTCTCTTAAATTGGTGGATCCCTTCTTTTGTTTTGGACCACAAAACACTGTTCATTCATTATATGTCCATATGAGGAGTAATGAACAAGTATTTTGTGGGCTAAACAAGTGGTAATCGGACTGCATTCTTTCGATTCAACTGGTGGAGTCTTTTGCTGTGTTTTGGGCCGTAAAATACTGTCCACAATATAACCACAAGGGGTGTAATGAACGAGTATTTTACGGGCCAAATGAACGGCATTTCTGCGTCGCCTTTGATTGTGAACAGAACTTGACTTTTGCGGCTTTAGATATGCTTTTCTCTTTAGCATATCCAAATACTGGAACTAATTTTGGTTTTCTCGCGTGATCCTTGGAATGAGAAACTCCAAGAGGAAGCAGAATTTTGGATTGTGGAGAAATTCTAGTGATCGGAGGATATTTGGGAACTAGTTTTATTTCTCAACTACTAACACTTTTATTTCTCAACTACTAACACTTTGGATTGAGAAATAGAAAGAAGGGAAGAGAGAAAAAGAGAGATTGGAACCCACACAGTAGCATAAAAGCTCTTGTATTCTTATTGGGTTTTCCTTCTTCTTCGGATATTTTTTTCTCTGCTTTGCTCTACCATAAAAGCTCTTGTATTCATTAGTGGTCGCTAGCTCATGCGGTGGAGCTCTTGGATGCCCCATACTGCATCCTGGGACAGAGTCTCATTCCTCCCCTCCCCCATGTAATAGATTAGGAATGACGAATGGCCAAAAAAAAAAAAAAAAACGTGGGTAGTTTGTTTGGTAGAATTTGAACAAGTAAATGAAAATGTAATTTAGAACATGATGGGAGCCTGCAAACAAAAATGTGGCAACCATATACTAGTGCCATAACATTATAATCTTGGACCAGCACCAAGATTAACTTCAGTGCATCCAACATAATTGAAATTTTGTCATTTTACACACGCTTATACGAGGATCTAAAAGAGACAGTTGCAAAATCAATTTTGTAGAAAAGGTTGATTATCGTTACTCTAAGTCAGGACCGTCACATGGTGCGTTAACTCTCTTCACACACATACAATTCCTAAGCAACCAAGACCTAAACGAATAGATCCCACAAAAATGTGTAGTGGTAGAGTGTAGGCCAACATGCGGCGGTGCCCAATATATTTCTTTTGCAGCCCGCAACTAGGCTTTTCTGCTGTTAATTCTCTTCTATTTGCATTTCTTTATTCCAAGTTTAAAGCTAACAACTTAAACCCAAAATGGGAAAAATAAATGGCTGGCAAGACACCAACCATTGATCCAAAAGAGCCTAAGTTCAGGATTATAAGATAAGCAAAACAAAGAGGTTACCAGAAAGGCAGAAACTAACTTTGCAAACAAAATCTACTTTGCTGCATCAAAGCACCTTCAACCTATGAGGAGACCTCAAGCCCAGAATTTCTAAAACCAAGACATTGCATGAAACAAAACAGACACACCCGCACCTAATTGATTTCTAAAACCAATACATTGCAAGAAACTTTTCCATCTTTTTGTTATCCTTTAATCTTATACTGACATCTTGCAAACCTTCAGCTTCCTAATTCCTTGAAGACATCGTTTGAAATCTGCCACATTGAAATTCCTTATATCATAGAAGTATTAAGCTTTTTGTCCACAGAGCCTGCAATACAATTACCAAATACTCATGCCCATTGTTGAATTACAAATACAGTAACATTCCTAAATTTCCAGTCATTACCAAAATGTAAGGCAAGAAAGATAAACAAAAATACTCCTGGCCATCCCACTGTAATATGACAAATCATACATGTTTGAGGGAAACAAAAATGGACAAATGATCACATAAACCTTTGGTAATTCACTGAAACAATAATTGAAATAACTATTTCTAGGAGATCACTCCATTCATTATCGAAAGGACAACTTGGTTCTGAGAAATGACTGGTGTAGGTGGAACCCTCGAGCAAACCAGTTTCCAGAAGCTCATCTGAACCAGTAGTTATTGCTTCCCATATGACAGGTAATCCCTTGAGTTTGTCACCAACAATAATGGCTATTGAAAGCATATGAAATACAAATTCCAACTTCCAAGACTCTAAATTTAATGATTAAAGACTTAGGCTACTAAAAACTAGGTAGACTCTTGATAACTTAGAAGACATTTAGGAAATAAAAAAGTACTTAAAAGAGACTCTTTGATTAAATGGCAACAAAAACTTGAATCAAAAAATTATGCTCCTGCATCATCTAGTTCCCCCTCTTCTTGTTGCTCCCATTGGGTAAATTATCGTCACAAGAACTCGACGGATATTCCAGATCAACAATATCTTGTCCACCGCTATTCACCTGGTGTGGTCACAATTTTTAAAATTTGTAAATTTGGGCAAGAAAAAATGCAATTTTTTGACCGATAATAAATTGATGAAACTTGAAAATAATGAAACTCTATCAATACTCACCAGTGAGTTAACAAAATGTTCACCAAAGCCATTGTCTCCTTCCTCCAGTAGAGACAATATATGTATGAATGTTGATCAATGGCTCATTGAGGTCATTGAGCTCCAAAAATCTTGCATCTCCTGCAACTAACGGTATTCCATTATCATTAGTTGTCTGATTGGGAGGAAACTAGACCCTACCCCGCTTAGCTCTTGCCAGTCATCCACTATCCCCAAACTATAATCCATTCCATCTACATCCAAGGAAGTTAACCCTTCAATGTTGTTTTGATTGACACAAGCCAATCAGCAAACCAATCTTCAACACCCTTGAATTCAGAGTCAACCAAACTTGCAATAGTTTCATCTTTTGGTTGAAGATACTCCTTTGAACAAGGGCCATTCTGATCCATTGAAGAATGTTTAATAAGATTAATAAGAAATAGAGCAAGACATCACATACCTTCTAGGGGAATTAATAAAGCCATCGATTAAAAATATTGCTACCGGAGTTTTGTGATGTCTCTTGGAAACTCATGGTATTTCCTTAAATATATAAAATGACATTGAAAACGAAAACTACAATAAGTAATAGACAATATAGCAGAAGTGGATTGGTTATGATTCAAAGCCTTTTATAAAAACAGAAATCTATTGGTAATAAGGTAACATAAAGCAACTCCGACTTCTTTATTTATCTCATTGTCATTTCTACCCCTGCTACTGTTGGCTACAATTTTGCATTCTAGAACAAGCTGTTGCAGATACTTTACAATCTGGCAAGTAATTTGCCAAAAACATTTACAGTCGCGATGGATATCGATTTATTGAGAAAAAAAAGAGAAAAATTTGCTCAAAAGATAAGGTTTTGTCTTGTTCTTCTAGTTTTCATAGGAATGGATCTTTTCATGAAACCAAACTTAGCTGGCTAACACCTTGACTGTCCTACCAAAAAAAGAAAAGATACATTTTTGTAAAATTTTTGGAGTGATAAAAAACAAACCAGTGGATTCTCCAACAATCTTTCCCATTTTTCCACAACTTAACTATTTTTGTCAAGGACAACAACACCTCCTGAAAATTAACCTAAGCTTGTTAGCTGGTTAAAGGATGTTCTACATCTAAGTACAGATTCACGAATGATAAGCTCAGATCAACAACTCTAGCATATCATATCAGTGTGTAGATAAATCGGATCAAATGATACGTATCTATAAGGATTGCTTCTTCTTTTTTCTTTCTCGAATGAATCGGTGCAGATAGAGATGATTGAGTGATGAAAAAACAACATAAAACTCTAACGTAGAGAACTGGAAAGGCGAATTTGATGATTAATGGTTTACACATCGAACAAACCTTCTGGTAGATCATTGATCCGATTATCCAATTTTTTGGATTTTACATAGGTGCTGATTTCACCTTCCTCTTCCTCTCCATCTTCTTCATCTTCCTCACTCTTCATTTGTCGAGTTGAGATTTCCGTCAAGATCAGCAGCAACGCCTGCAAGTTATCCAGGAAGCAACGCTGGCAAGTGTATACCTAAGAAGCAACGCCACCAGGAGCTTATCTGTATAGAATAGGGCTTATTAGGGCTTTTATATATAGGGTTCACGTGGAGGTGAGATTTTCTAGGGTTTCGTTGACTCTTTGTTCTTTTCCTTTTTCCAAACGTTACCACGCCGTCCTATCCCATTTTGGAGAAATTTTTCAGTGCCGAGTGAGTATTGCTCACGTGGTACCCGCTTGGCAATCTTAGCCGTCCACAACACGATCCGAAGGTCCGGATTTTAGAAAGAAAAAAAGAAGAGAGAGAGTGTTTGGGTGAAATGAGAGAGAGAATGAATCAATCTGGGCCACCCAAAGTAGATTAGGACGGCTCGGATCATGCTTGGGTACCAAGTGGCAATACCCACTCGACACCCAAAAAAATTTCCTCATTTTGGGGTGTTGTACTTTTTGCATTTTGTTTTTTATTTTTTTGAATTATGGTCATAATAGATTACTCATATTTAAGATATGTGTAGAATAAATTTTGTAAGTCTTTGTATTAAGAAAAATGAAAGAAGTTGAAAATAAGAGGTAAAAAAACTCATCTGATCTACTGCTCTCCCCATACTTTTTGTCTTTTTATTCTTCACTAAAAAACCTACGAGGGTTGTGGAATGTATAATGACAATAGCAGTATTTTTTTATTTTCTTGTTTACAAAAAAAAAAAGAACTATTATTGGGTTTTGGGAAGATCCAATTGTTCTGTTATCACCTTTGTAGCCTCTCGATTTGTACTCGCTCTGTCAGCTTTTGTTAATCCATTTTTTAAATCTGTGCTATTTTTTATTGTTTATATATTTCAATTTATGATGATTTCTATGATCTTGCAAACTTTGGATAATAAAATTAATTGAGATCTGTCAAACAAGATCGATATTGCTTATTTTTTTAAATTCAAATTTAAAAATGGAACAACTTTCCAAAATGGACCAACAAAGACGGACCGAGGAAGTATTTACTAGCTTTGCTGGAGTTTTTTTTGTTTTTTTTTATCAGTGCTTTGCTAGAGTTTACGACGACGATGATTACAAAGGAGTTCCGACAATTTGTCTTGTTCCATTTTGTTATGACTTAGCAAATATCTAAAGTTCTCTAATTTTCTCCACTATCAGGAAAAAGTCTATCAGATTTCATAGTACAGGTATCAATTTTTGCGTATCACAATTTACGCTTATCTCAATTAATCTCCGAAGAACAAGCCTATAGTTCAATAGGGCTCAGTGAATCCAATAGAGCCTCTTTGTCGATCAGTATTTAACTTTTCCTTTTTATTCCATTAAGAGATCCTGAACAACTTATTTTGTAGCATAAAATGAGATTTTTTTTTTTTGCAAGAAAATAACACGTAAGACCTTAGGGCATCTACAGTGGACTCTTAAAATGGCTCCTAAAATTTAGCAAGCCATTTGATCAATAATGGTCTTCAATGGGCTCCCAATACAAGCTCCCAATGGTAGCTCCTAAGTATGGCTCCTAACTAATTAGCTAAATCTAAGTAGCTTTGTAGCTAGCTTTAAGTGGGACCCAAGCACTTTTATTTTTTTTAGACTTATCAATTTATGGGATCCACACTTTTTATTATTTTTTTCCCACAAAATAGAGAGTGCTTTTGCTAGTCCATTGAGTGCACATATGCTCTCTAAATTTACGAAAATGATATATACACTCCCTCCCATACACTCCCAGCCACACCCTCTCTCACATGGGGTGTGGTCCCCACATGTGGACCCCATGTGGACCCCACACCCCATGTGAGAGAGGGTGTGGCCAGGAGTGTATGGGAGGGAGTGTATGTATCACTTAGCAAGCTCTAGGAGTGAAAAATGGGTCCCAATTAGGCTTATGTGTACGTCTTAGGAGTCAACTTAGGAGCTATTTTTAGGGAGCCCACTGTGGATGCCCTTAAGAGTTAAGAGATCACATATATTGTGCAAAGCTCTCGCTTTGTTAGACAAAAAATTGACTATTTTGCTTAATAAAATTTCACTCGCATGAGAATTTCAAATGAGTTTTATAAAGTGGTTCGGTCCCATTCCAGATATAAAGTATCTTTCAATTACATCTTTCATTCAAAAGATAACCATTTGATTCCAACTATTTTTTATCGTTGGCCTCCTTTTCATAATAATAAGAGAAAATGGGAATTGGTTTTTATTTATTCTAGTGGCTGAACCTGGATATAAAATCTAGGTTGCTTACATACCCATGGTTTGGGATCAAGCCAAACGTAGTTCATGTTTAGTGATTTTATTTTTACCGAGCCTAAGCAGCTCATTTGAAAGTTTCGTGAACTTTCGAGATTCATTTATAAAATTAGGAATTGCGGCATCACTATAAGAAGAGCACATCCCAACTAAGTTGGCACCCACTCCCTTGTCATTCCTATGCCAATCCCGAATCTTTATTTAGTTGGTGAACTATTTTGCAGCTCATTTGATCATTTGGTGAATCTTAGAGATTCGTTTGTAGAATTAGAATTGCGGCATCACTATAAGAGGAGCACACCCCAACTAAGTTGGCACATTCATATTCCAATCCAATTTGATCTTTTTGATTTTGTGGATTTTTAGTGGAACATTCGGAGTGGACAAAATTTGATTTGTTTTAGTGAACTTTTGGGGTTCACTGTACATGTGACTGTACCCATTTCAATGGGTTGTCCGATTTTGACTCGGAATTAAGTCTAACATAGTTCCGAGACATGGATTTGAAAAGAGTTGACGAAAGCTTTGCTAGGAACATATACCTCACATATCAGAAGGTTAGACGCTTCTTGGGCCACAACAAAATATTTTTTTTCTTGTTCCTTATGGACATGGAATTGTTTTCACAAACGTTGCCCAATGTGGATAAATACTATCAGTGAGATAATATCTCATTGTGTAATTATACCCGTTGACAAGGTAATCGACTAGAGAAGCACGCCCTAGAGCGAGCGAGCTAAACGCAGAAGATCTTTCCAGTACATTGATAATATTATCAGAGCCAGGTAACCAGAAAAATGCATGTCATATCCAATGATCAAATGAAGCTACTGCCTCTAAAAATAAAATAAAAACTCTTAAGGTTCAAGTATAAAGAAAGAGTAGTTTGATGAAATAATTTAGAATAGAGAGTTTATATTGTACTTTTAATTAAGTGACTACCTAAAATAGAAAACTAACTTTTGAGGTATAATTTGGTTTAAAATTTGCTGAGACTATGCGGTATAGGTATGGAGGGGAACTTAACCCCAAAGAACTAATTCTGGCTCTCGACAGAATACTAGAAAAAGTATGACTACAATATACGACTATAAAATACTCCACATAATTACTAGTATTAAAATACGAGAAAAAGTAATTGGAGTATCTGCTTTTTTTTTTCTTATTTTAGTTTGTATTGCAATATAATCCTACGGTCACAATTCATTTCCCTTCATCACAATGGTCCACACCATTTGTACGTGCTAACAAACTCCTATCGGGCCAACTTAGGAATCCCATATTTGGAAGTGGGAGAAGAAAGGAAGAAGAATATAACACTGCCCCTTCCCGACCACCCTAAAATTCCCATGTTTGGGGCTGAAATAAGATGGAGAAGGGATAAAGAAGAAGCTAACATCATACCTCCATGGACACCCTAGGATAAAAGTAACCATTGGATAGTTGAATAATACGCTCAAAACTCCAAAAAAAAAAAAAAAAAAGTAAAATATTCATCAACTCCTCTATTGAATCATATCGTTGTATGCAACTCAGTAATGAAATTAAACGATCCACCTATGAATTTCCGAAGTATTGAAAAAAAAAAGGGTAAATAGCAAAAACACCCCCTCATCTATCACTGTTTTGTAGGGACACCCCCTCATCTATAAAACTCAGCACTCACACCACTTCATCTATGAACCATTAGCAGGGACACACCCACCGCATCATTTCTGTCCATTTTTTGGATGGAAAATAGATTACAACATATTTAGACGTATATACACTCTCATTTTGGAGGGAAAATTTCCTTGAACTCTCGCTTCCATATAACAACCGTCCAAACCCAGATTTTAGGCAAAGTCTATCTTCATCCTCTTCCCTCTCTCTCACCTCCTTCCTTCCTGATATTAGCTCTCTCTCTCTCTCTCTCTCTCTCTCTCTCTCTCTCTCCTTCCTTTCTCCTTTTCTCATGTCTCAAATGGCTTCTATGGATTTCATTAATTCAAGCACAGCCAAAGTGGACTACCCCACATGTCATTGTGGAATGCCATCACCCATCCACTCATTAAATCCATAGCAAACTCTGGGGAAGAGAATAGAAATCGAGGAGGGACCACACTACATAAATATGGTAAACAATTTCTGAATATTGTAAACAATTCAGTAAACAAATGCTATTTCAGTATACAATTGTAAACCCACTTATTATAATATCCAATTTTAGTGAAACCCTAGAAATCCAAAATTAATTGATTGGAATAAAACACGATACAAAAAAAAAACTATAAGGGGAAGCGGGGGGGGGGGGGGGGGGGGGAGAGGCCAGAAATCGAGATTGGATTTTGGAAGAATGTTACCTGTTTTGAGATGGAGTATGGTGCTCGGAGATCGAGAATAAAGGGAGGTCAAAGATCACGTAACACAGACAAGGGGGAGGGAAAGGAGAGAAATCGATATTGGAGGAGAGATTTTTTGTTGATCAATTAGGGTTTGGGTTTGATGGCCTTCGATTTCACCGAGAGAAGGGAGAAGTGGAGACTTACATTTTTTGATGGAATTTGATCGAATTGGAGGAGAGAGGGAAAGTGTGTGGTATTTTCCCTAATACGGGGCGCGCGCAGGAGGGGGGGCAATCACGTAATTGTATCCAATTCCGTTAAGGATTTGGAAGGAATGACGCGGAGGGGGTGTCCCTGCTAACGGTTCATAGATGAAGGGTTGTGAGTGCTGAGTTTTATAGATGAGGGCGTGTCCCTGCAAAACGGTTATAGATAAGGGGGTGTTTTTGCAATTTACCCAAAAAAAGATCCACATATACATAGATGCCACAAACATATAGATGATTCCAGAAACAAATATAAAAAAATGAATAGCACGAGGGAGACGAAAATGGAGAATTGATCATATAAACCTTTTGGTAAATCACTGAAACAATGATTGAAAATTGCTATTTATAACAGACAACTCTATTTCTTATCAAAAGGGCAACAGAAAAGAGGGGGGGGGGGGGGGAAGGGCAACTTGGTTCTCATGACTGGTGTAGGATGAACCCTCGAGCACACCATTTCAACAAGAACATTCAACATTGCTGCAAGTCTTTTCAACTTCATCTTTTTCGGCATTTCTTTTTTGCAACTTTCCCATTAAACTAATTTATCAACACCTCTTCAACTTTATCTTCTCCGGTGTTTTCTTTTCAAAACACCACTTCACCTTTATATTTTCTGGTGTTTTCTTTTCTAACTTAACCCCAACACCAATTTCTTACATTCTTTGCGACTGTGGTCTCAATTGAAGGCCGCTATTGCTGCTCATCTGTCTATTAATCCCCTGAGTGTGTCACCAATGGCGAAGGCTATTCAAAGCAAAAGGGAATTTTTTTTTTAAGTTTTCTCTTCTTTTCCTTTCCTTTCTCTAAGTTCCCAACAAATCTGTTTTACATTTAATTTCCTTATAGTACTAGTATACTCTTTCTTTCTTTATTCTCCCATATTTGGAAGTGGGAGAATAAAAGAAGAAGAATCTAACTCCACCCTTACCCAACCAGCCTAAAAATCCCATGTTTGGTGGTGAAATAAGAGGGAGAAGGGAGAAAGAAAAAGCTAACACCATACCTCCCCAGTCACCCTAGGATAAAAGTAACCATTGGATAGTTGAATAATACGCTCAAAACTCCAAAAGAATAAAAGCAAATGATTCATCAACTCCTCTAGTGAATCATATCGTTGTTTGGAACTGAGTAATCGAATTAAACGATCCACCTATACATAGGTGTCTTAAACATAAAGATGATTCAAGAAATAAAAAAATAAATTAAAAAAATGATAAGAATCTCATATGTTACCATTGAATAACACGTAAGACCCTAATAGATCAAATATATTGTGCTAAGCTCTAGCTTTGTTAGACAAAAATTTAACTATTTTACTTAATAAAATCTCACTTGCATGAGAATTTCAAACGAGTTTTATTAAGTGGTTTGGACCCATTCCAGATATAAAGTATCTTTCAATTACATCTTCCATTCAAAAGATAACCATTTTATTCCAACTATTTTTTATCTTTGGCCCCTTTTTCATAATAATAAGAGAAAATGGGAATTGGTTTTTATTTATTTTAGTGGCTGAACCTAGGTATAAAATCTAGGTTGCCTACGTACCCATGGTTTGGGATCAAGCCAAAAGTAGTTCATGTTTAGTGATTTTATTTTTCCCAAGCCTAAGAAACTCATTTGAAATTAAGTTTGGTGAACCTTCGATCGAGATTCATTTATAAAATTAGGAATTGCAGCATCACTATAAGAAGGGCACATCCCAACTAGGTTGGCACCCACTCCCTTATCATTCCTATGCCAATCCCGAATCTTTATTTATTTGGTGAACTTTTTTGCAGCTCATTTGATCATTTGGTGAATCTTAGAGATTCGTTTGTAGAATTAGGAATTGCGGCATCACTATAAGAGGAGCACATCCCAACTAGCTAGGTTGGCTCCCCCTCCCTTTATTAAATTGTTAACCACCAACTCATCTAAAAGCTTAAGCTGTTAGAGAGAGGTGTAATTATATTATTTATATTCTCAACACGCCCCCTTATGTGTAGCCAAACTCTCATCCATAAGCTGGCTAAACACGTGCAAATATTTAATAAATGGGTAGGCGGTGAGGTTCGAACACAGGATCTATTGCCTGCTTTGATACCATATTAAATTGTTAACCACCAAATCATCTAAAAGCTTAAGCCGTTAGAGAGAGGGGTAATTATATTATTTATATTCTCAACACCCTTACCATTCATATACCAATCCTAAATGATCTTTTTGATTTTGTGGATTTTTAGTGGAACATTTGGTGTTGACAAAATTTGATTTGTTTTAGTGAACTTTTTGTTGTGCCAAAACCCTATGTTCAAAATATAAACACACCAACAAGAAAACAAGAGACAAAAATTTATGTGGTTCCCCCTAAGCACGAAGCTCTAGAGGTACGTCCACTCCCTTACCATTCATATACCAATCCTAAATGATCTTTTGATTTTGTAGATTTTTAGTGGAACATTTGGGGTTTACAAAATTTGATTTGTTTTAGTGAACTTTTTGTTGTGTCAAAGCCCTAAGTTCAAAATATAAACACACCAACAACAAAAACAAGAGACAAGGATTTATGTGGTTATCCCCCAAGCACAAAGCTCTAGAGGTATGTCCACGGGGAAAGAGCAAGAGGATTAACTTAAAACGGGGAGAAATACACAGAGCCGACTATACCCGTAACTCTCACTTGAAGCATCAACATGATATCTAGAAACAAATTTCTGAGGCGCGACCTACAGAGCATCAAATTTCTTACACACACGAAAGAGACACACACAAACCCTAGATATCTCAAATCCCAACTCAAGACTAAACCAATGGAACAATTGAGAAACCCTAACACACTACGGGGAACCCCATGGGGCTCCCTCAAAGGGATTCACTCAGGAAGCCCAACCCTAATAGCCCCCAAGGCCTCTATTTATAAGAAAGTACAAAAAATTAGGTCAAAAACCCTCTTAAAAACGTGCAGCCCCGCACATTCAGCACCTTGGGTCCAAACCTTGGATACCTTCGTCCGGGCCAACATAGTTGCAACCTTATAATTAACCCAAGGTCCGGACCAACCGACACCAAGGTTCGGACCAAGGATGCTGCGACCTTCGAAAGCTTAATTAACCCAAGGTCCGGATCAACGAAGCTGCGAACATCTTTTCACACCGAATTTTGTACCTTGCTTCAAACGTCTTGAATTCAAGGCATATCTTCAACACTTTTGGGGTTCACCGTACATGTGACTGTACCCATTTTAATGGGTTGCCTACGTATCCAAGTTTGACTCGGAATCAAGTCTAACGTAGTTCCGAGACATGGATTTGATTTGTTTTAGTGAACTTTTCGGGTTCATTATACTTATGAATGTACCCATTTGAACGAATTACCTACGCATCCGAATTCAATTCGAAATCAAGTCTAACATGATTTTGGACTCTCTTATAACCGTAGCAGGCTATTGCTTAGCAAAACAAAGTATGTGTGTGGATTGAACACATGGAATTGTGTTTAGACAACCACATTGGAGTCATGTTCATAAGGCTGATTTCTAATCTTTCAGCACTTATTCTCAGGCCATAATTTAAAACTAAAGGCTGGGCACACGCGATGCGTGTGCAAGTCGAACTTTGAATTAAAAAAATCATACACAAAAACTTTCGGCTATCATAAGGTTGTGTGTACATTGCATTATCTTTTTTATGCCAAATAAACAATAATACATTACCATGCTAACATTGTTGTCACTCAAATTATAATAAGTACAAATATTGGATAGATGAATAAAACACAAAATTACATTAGTGTACGTCATCCGCTTGGCCACTGTATTAATTCTATTGCGTAAAAGAAAAATCTAGTAAAAGAGAGAATTTTCCCCAAAACTAAGATACTCCATTCATAAAGAAAAATCAACATAGCCTCAAAAATGGATTTACAGTCGAAACAATTAAGTAAAATTTCACTAAAACAAGGCCATTGTCTCCTTCCTCCAGTAGAGACAACAAACCCTAGATATCTCAAAACTCACCTGTGACGTATCAAAATGTTCACCAAGGCCATTGTCTCCTTCCTCCAGTAGAGACAACAACTGGTCCACAACATCTGTAGGAATGCTGATCAATGGCTCATTGAGGTCATTGAGCTCCAAAAATCATGCATCTCCTGCAACTAACGGTATACCATTATCATTAGTTGTCTGATTGGTGAGGAAACTGGACCCTACCCCGCTTAGCTCTTGCCAGTCATCCATTATCCCCAAACAAGAATCCATTCCATCTACATCCAAGGAAGTTAACCCTTCAATGTTGTTCTGATTGACGCAAGCCAATCAGCAAACCAATCTTCAGCACCCTTGAATTCAGAGTCAACCAAACTTGCAATAGTTTCATCTTTTGGTTGAAGATACTCCCTTGAACAAGGGCCATTCTGATCCATATATTGCATAATGTTTTGGATCAATGTTTGACACATGCCAATCACTAGTTGCAAAAGAAGAATCTGCGACTTCTATTGAAACGTTTTTCGACTGGAAATAAAGATTTTCAGATATCATTGATGTCGTAGCTGCCATAGCCTGGTGTTTCGGACCTGACATTTCCCTTTTTATGTCTTGTCCATACATTTGAAAAGATGGTTTGCTGATATGGAAATTTCGTCCCCATGGAGTTCTAGACAGGCTTTAGGTCACGTTGTTGGAGAAGAGAGTGGTCCAATTAGCCAGACAATGTTGCCACTCGCGCAAGATGTCCAGGCCTGCCAACCCAAAATCCATTCATCTTCGCCGGAACAAGTTAGCCCTTCTTTGTTGTTCTCTTCATCGGAATCCTCCATTAGCTAAATTACCCAAAAAAATCCTCCATTAGCTGTGGGTAAATGGTGAGAACTTCTTCACCAATATAGCTACACTGTTTGAGTGATAGTTTTGAAAACACTTCAAACAAGAGGACAAGGAGGACGATCTTATAGTGTCATATTGCAACTACTAGTGATTTTCGAAAACTGGATCAGTCATATAGAACATTGTGATGACATTGAGCACTATTTATTGTCAGATTAGTACAATAGAAGGGGGACTGCCGAAAAGGGTACTAGAAAGTGCATAAATGAAAATTTTCTACTTCGAGTAATTCAGTCACCTAAATATAGGCTAACATTATAACAAGCGCAGTAGCTGTAAACAGTGGCAACGCTACTGTGTAGGGAGTTGGGTCAGGCGACTCCACGGAAAAAAAATAAATCTCTATAATCATCTTAATTTTTCTTCTATATTCGTAAATGACCCCAACAAGTTTAATATTGACACCACACTAGATAAATTTTCAATCTTTTGAACCCACGATTTTTTTTTCGAAAACTAAGACTTTTTTTGGCAAACTAAGATTTTCGTGATGTCTTCGATAAATTTTCCTTAAACTAAAATTTCATAAGAAATAGAGCAAGACATCGCATACCTTCTAGGGGAATTAATAAAGCCATTGATTAAAAATATTGCTACCGAAGTTTTGTGATGTCTCTTGGAAACTCATGGTATTTCCTTAAGTAGATAAAATGACAATGAAAACGGAAGAAATCAACAAAAAAAACACACCCAGGGGTTGCCCCAGTGGTTAGGGCGAGTGCCTGACTTTAGGGGTAGTCCCTTTGGTCAGGTGTTCGATTCCCCACATGGTGAGTACCTGTGCTAAGTGGGGGGCCGTGACTAGTGTGGGTTGCGCCAGCTCCCTCCGAGGTTTGGGTCGTGCAGTGGGTCCAATTAGTGACCTATTGTAGGGTTGTTCCTCGGTTATCAAAAAAAAAAAAAACAAAAACTACGATAAGTAA
The DNA here is from genome assembly GCA_963854785.1 of Vaccinium vitis-idaea. Taxonomy (NCBI): domain Eukaryota; kingdom Viridiplantae; phylum Streptophyta; class Magnoliopsida; order Ericales; family Ericaceae; genus Vaccinium; species Vaccinium vitis-idaea. The sequence continues at coordinate 6,578,267 of OY978225.1, forward strand.
TACTCCCTCCGTCCCATAAAGTTGTATCACTACGAAACTACGTGCAATTTTCAAACTAAAAAATAATTTATTTACCAAAATAATTTTTGAATTTTTTTTGCATCGTATAAAAGTTCTCGATGAGATCTATCAAACAAGATCCATATTGACTAAAAAATTATTTTCGTAAGCACATTATTTTTTAGCTTGAAAATTGCACGTAGTTTCGTAGTGATACAACTTTATGGGACGGAGGGAGTAGAAAATACACCATAAGTTCTTCACAAACATGCAAAAGCAAGTTGTTGAAACTTGAAAGCGTTTTCTTAATTTGAAAACATTTGCTTGCTTAATAATCTCTTGTGAATTACCTTGGAAAAAATCAAACAGATTGAACAATAATAAGAGTAACCACATTAAATCTCCATTTGTGAAATCATTAAATCTCCATTTGTGAAATCAACAAATTTATAACCAACAACTATGGCAATGATAGAAATCTAATTGTAGTCTTTATGAACACACCTCAGTAAGGCTATGTATCCTTCCATGCCAGGTTGCATGCCACTCCAAAATCCATCCTCATTACAAATCCACCCTCAAATCCGTCCTCATTAAAAGCCCACCCAAAATCAAATCCGAGTGCCAAACGCCCCGTTCTTTTCTTTGTGCAAATTATTTATTTATTTCCTTTCTCTATTAATTTTTCTCATTCATTTAATATTTTTATTTGGGCACTATTGTTAACAACCCTAACACCCCCACCCCCCTCTCTCTATTCTAGGTTGCCTTTTGGGTAACAATTTCGATTTGCATGTTCTCATTCTTGCTTTTGGAAGTAAAATTGTTTTGCTGAAGTTGTCAATAATCTGGATCAACTTGCCCATCTGAATTACTTGAACTTGACCTCTCCCAATGTGATTTACATTCCATCTTTTAATTCTAAAGAGCTACAAAGAAGTCCAATTTGTGCGCCCAAAATTATTTTGATTCAACCATCTCTTTTTTCACTTGCCTACATGAATCGTATATTTGGGACATCAACTAATCACAAAATATCCCCAGGTTTGTTTTTGTGACACTCATTAAACCTAATACAAAGAAAAAATGATCAAGCCAAAAAAAAAAAACAACAAAAGCAATAGCTAACTGCAAACATCAATTGTAATAACAAGGCACCAACATAAATAACATAAATGATTTGTTTCTATGCTCATAAAAAACATAAATTATTCAATTCAAAAACATACTATTAACAAATACATACAACTAGGTGCCGTGTAAGAGAAGCAAAAGCAAAAATGACAAGCCACATTGAAAACAACATCAATCAGATGGCAACAAATTACGTCACTACAGATTGACATAGCATAAGGAGAGTTCCAACGGTAGCATTAAAATAAACGCTTCTTAAAGGTTTAAAATATATATATATATATATATATGTTCCTCACTTGGTAAGAGTAATATCACTCGAAACAAAATCATCAGATAGTAGCCACATGCATTTAATACAGTATCTAACTCTTCGATTAAACTGCAGACAACAGTACTTGCATTCCCCATTCGGTATATCATCTAGGTTTATAGTGGAACTACAGATAATCCCTATCATCATGCACGAGATATGAAGCATATTTTGAGTACTTAACGTATTGTAAATGCGCAGGGAGATTTAAGAGTTCCAACGGTGGCATTAAAATGAATGCTTCTTAAAGGTCAAAAAAATTTGTTCCTCGCTAGGCAAGAGTGATATCACTTGAAATAGAAGGTAGTAGACACATGCAATTAATACATTATGTTACTCTACGGCTAAACTGCAAACAATAGTACATGCATTTGGTACATCCTCTATGTTTACCAACTGCTGGTGGAGAAGACGAGTAAAGAAAACACTTGATCCTCTTACTCTGCAAACAGTAGCAGTAAAAAATACTAAACCTTGCTTTGGGAATAAAGCTACGCTTGCATTTCAAAGTTTCAAACATTTATTAGGGCATTTCTGTTTACAAAATGAAGGAACAACAGTATATTAGCATACAGACAGAGAGTAAACGAGAACATACCCTGATTCGATCTATGATCAGATAGAGGCCTTTTAAGATCTCTAATATTGCAGTATCCTTCAACAAATTTAGAAACCAGATCTGGTTCATAAAATGCTCTTGCTGACATGCCTGCAACACGAGAACTAGATTCATTAGTAACGAAACCACGGTAATTCCAGTGAAGCAAGCAAAAGTACTGCTCGATATACCAAATGAAAACTAACCAAAAAGTACACACAGCAATGTTAAGAGAAAGACCAATGTGCAGGGAGATTCAAGCAATCTCCCATGCATTTGGTTCATCATCTACGTTTATAGTAGAACTACGGAAAATCCCTATCATGCACGAAATATGAAATAAATGCTGAGTACTTACATTTGCTATAAATGCGCAGCGCAATATGTTTCTGCTTGGGAGGAAGATTTTGCGAAGTTGGTGAAATCTCAAGGCAAAGAGCTGGAGGAATTCGTGTCTGAGAGAGATTAATCGATCTCTCCAATTTCCTGTCAAGTGTCAAGTGTTAGGAAAAGGAAAATTGGCGGCAATTAAAGTACTATTTACGAACATTATTGAAAAGAAATCAACCCAACCGTCTACCAAACTTCTTCTCCGCCATTTCAATAAAAAGATCTCTAAACAGTCAACAATGAGCCACACATACACAAGATACCTAATTTTCCGCCTGCATTGCATATAACAACTTTTAAGTTCTCGACGAAATATCATTCACGAGTGTTAGCAACAACATGAAAGATTAATCTATGAATGAGCTATATATAGGAAATCCTCGCCATGGACCCCATGCAGTGAATTGGTTATGATTCAAAGCCTTTTGTGAGAATAGAAATCTATTGGTAATAAGGTAACGTTAAGCAACTCCGACTTTCTTTAGTTATCTCATTGTTGTTTCTACCCCTGCTACTATTAGCTACAATTTTGCAATTTAGAGCAAGCTATTGCTGATACTTCAGTCTGGCAAGTAATCTGCTGAAAACATTTACAATCGGATTGGATATCAATATACTAGGAAAAAAAGAGAGAATTTTGCTCTCAAAAGATAAGGTCTTGTCTTATTCTTCTAGTTTTCATATGCATGGATGTTTTCATCACACCAAACTTAGTTGGCCCGACACCCTAACCGTCCTACCAAAACAAGAAAAGATACATTTGTGTAAGATTGTTGGAGTGATCAAAGACACTCCAGTGGAGTCTCCAACACTTTCTGATTTTTCCACAAACTTTTTTTGTCAAGGATAACAACACCTCCAGAAAATTAACCTAAGCATGTTAGCTAGTTAAAGGATGTTCTACATCTAACTGATCCGCGAATGATAAGCTCAGATCAACAGCTCTAGCAAATCATATCAGTGTGCATAGATAAATCGGATCAAATTATCCATCTGTTAGGATAGTTTTTTTTTTTTTCCCTCGAATGAACCGGTGCAGATAGAGATGATTAAGTGATGAAAAAACAACTGAAAACTCCAACGATTAATGGTTGACAAGTCGAACAAACCTTTTGGTAAATCACTCAAGCAATGATCCAAAAAACAAGGGTTTTTGGATCTTGGATAGGTTCTGATTTCACCTTCCTCTTCCTGTCCATCTTCGTCATCTTCATCATCTCCCTCAATCTCCATATGTCGAGGTGGGATTTCCAGAAGCAGCGGCAACGCCGGCAAGTGTTTATCAAGGAAACAACACCGGCAAGTGTGTATCTAGGCAACAACGCCGGCAGGTTTATATCTAGGAATCAACGCCAGGGGCTTATGTATACACTAGGGCTTACTAGGGGCGCTTATATGGAGGGCTTATAGGTTTACGCCGGGGTCTTTTTTTCTTTTTCCTTTCTGTCTTAGCTCATTTTGGGGTGTTGTACTTTTTGCATTTTATTTTTTATATTTTTGTTTTTTTAAATTGTGGTCATAGTATATAATTGAATCTATAAAGTGCTCGGGAGATATATATATGAAACATTTTGCAACAATGATAGTATTTGAGAGACATGTACAAAATAAAATTTTATTGCTATTTATGTTAAGCAAAATGAAAGAAGTTGAGCCAAAAAACTCATCCACAGCTCTCCCCCTACTTTTTCCTTTTGTTTTATACTTAAAACCAGACAAGTGTCGTAGAATGTATAATGACAATAGCATTATTTTTTTGTTTAAAAAAGAAAAACTATTATCGGGTTATGGGTAAACCCAATTGTTCTGTCATCACCTTTGTAGCCTCTCGATTGTAATCCGTATATCCGCTTTTTGTTGGTCGACCATTTTTTAAATCTATGCCCTTTTTATTTTTTTATTATTTATATCTTTCGATTTATGATGATTTTCATGATTTTGCGAACTTTGTATAATACCATAAAATAATATCTATCAAACAAGATCGATATTGCATATTTTTTGAGATTCATATTGAAAGATATGAGCAATTGAAAATGGTAAAGATTTCCAAAATGGACCAACAAGGGCGGAGGACGGTGGAAATATTCTACTAGCTTTGCTAGAGTTTACAACGGTGACGACGCGAAGGAGTTTTAGCAGTTTGTGTTGTTCCATTTTGTCATGACTTAGCAAATATCTCAAGTTCTCCAATTTTCTCCACTATCAGGATAAAGTCTATGAGCTTTCACAAGTAATGAATCTTGTAGGGTATTATCTCGAGTGTTCGGATCAATTTACGTGTATCTTGATTAGTCTCCAAAGGCCAAGCCTATCGTTCAATAGGGCCAACGAATTCAATAAGGCATACTCTGTCGATCAGTATTTAACTTTTCCTTTTTATCCCATTAAGAGATCCTGAACAACTTATTAGAATTGTAGCATAAAATGAGTTTCTTTTGCAAGAAAATAACACATAAGACTCTAAATAAGGAGGTAGAGATCACAGATATTGTGCAAAGCTCTTGTTTATAACAAGATCTAAAAGAGACAGTTGCAAGAAATTTTTGTAGAAAAGGTTGATTTCTGTTATTCTAAGTCCTTAGCACCATCACATTGTTAGGGGCGGAGTGAAGGGGGGTCAAGCGGGGTCACTTGACCCCACTGAAATGGAAAATTTTAATAGGATAGGTATAATATTTTTTAGGATTTCGTATTTTTGCCCATTGTATATGGTATTTTTTTCCCTAACTACTTGCCCTCTTTACCGTACACCAAATCATTTTTCTTCTAACTCTCTGACCCTCTCCAACTTGAATTAGCTCTTTTGGTTGTAACAACGAAACATATCCATGCATGTTGCCAACTTCGTTGCTTTGGTTTTTAATATCATTAATGTCGTTGGAGCCTCATGCAAACGTTGTGATATTCTCCGTGAGAAGCAAGTGGAAAAACTTGTTGAAGCGCTTAGTCATAGACATGCAACTCAAAACCCTTGGCCGAATTTTATCCTAAAGACTTTTCAGGTATTGAGCTTTTGGTGCTTTCGGATGAACTTGAGAATTTCATCATTGATGTGAGATCTAGTGTTGAGTTTTCAAACTTAAAAGGAATTGTCTCGAAAGATGGTTGAGACCCGAAAAAGATTAGGTTATCCATTGGTTTTGAGGCTTTTGACTTTGACTCTAATTTTACCTGTTGTGACAGCTACAGTAGAAAGAGCATTTTCTATCATGAAGATGGGGAAGAATCAACTTCGTAACCGAATGAGTGATCAATGGTTGCATGATAGATAACCCCAAGGGATTGGCCTAGTGGTCAAGGCTTGGGACTTAGGGGTTTGCTCCCTCCAAAGATCTCAGGTTCGAAACCTCTTAGATGCTATCAACTCATTTGGGGCCAGTCCATACAGAACTTTGCTCTGGCTTTAAATGGGGCCCACATTAGTAGATGGTAGGATTGATCTCCCAGGATTAGTCGAGGTGCGCAAAAGCTGGCCCCGGACACCTGGTTATAAAAAAAATTGTTGCATGTTAGCTTTATTGTGTATCTTGAGAGGGGAGATTTTTGATAGTGTCACAAATGAGGCTATTATGCTACGATGTCAAAATATGAAAAATCACCGGGGTCCTTTGTAAACGTTGTTATAGGTTTTAAATGGATATATGCTAGCTACTTTTGTTGGCATTCAAGTGTAACTTTTTGTGGTCGATTGCAGACGCAATTATAGGTTGTATATCTAATTAGCTACTTTTTGTTTGGCATTACAGTGTATCCTTTGGGGGATCAATTTTGAATGAAATTATATGTTATTATACTAGATATCTACTTTAATTCCTATCTATTTCGGATTTTGGTGTTTTTTTTTTTTAATTATTATGCTTTAAGAATTTGACCCCACTAACATTTGGTTCTGGCTTCGCCCCTCCACGCCGTGCGTTAACTCTCTTCACACACATACATTTACGTCCGACCAAGACCTAAACGTATAGATCCCACATAAATGTGTAGTGGTAGACGGTGTAGGCCACAACGCGGCGGTACCCAAAATATTTCTTTTGTGGCCTGCAACTAGGCTAACTTTGTCCACGCGAAATGATGGAGCTTATAACTTATTTGCTCTTCTATTTTTACTGTCGTTAGGCAAGAAGGGCATTGAGGGCTTTGAGAGGACTGGTGAGGCTGAAGTCATTGGTACTAGGGCCGCCTGCCATGGGCGACTCCACCATAGAAGTAGCGAGATCTCGGTGGGTTCAAAAAAATACACCAAAAATAAATATAGATATAAATTAATTTTTCTTAAGTATTGTCATAGCTCCAGGTTACTCGTACGAGGTTTAAATAAATGTTTGCGACTAAATTTGAATCAAATTGTTATAGTCCAACAAAATAAAATAAGCCTAGCCAAATTATGAGAGCCCAATATATAGTAAGGATGTAGTTGCCTGACATTTAAATGTGGAAACACAAAAAAATTAAACGTATCATACGGCTTGTTTTCTTTTTCCATCATAGACACGTTGTGGCTAGGGGTGTACATGGTCCGGTTTGGACCGGTTTTATAGAAATCCGGGGACCAAACCATATCTAACGGTTCCAAAAAATTGAGAACCATAACCAGACCGTTACACATATGGAACCAAACCACACCAAACCATTAGACCGGTCCGGTTTGGTTCGGTTTTCGGTTCTAAACCATGTTAGCATTCAAAAATTGTCCACAAAATTATTGCAATTTCTTCGTAAGACTACTACCACTAAACCAACCCACAAATAAATTAAGAACTCCAACAATAACTAAACCAACTATTAGAATACTCTCGCATATCATTATTGATATATATGGCAGATGCAACGTTAAAACTTAAAGCTGGCAAAATTATCAAATGTGTGGGGGGTATATATATGAGTGTATATATTATATTATATTATATTTTACTTATGTATATGGACCGGTTCGGTTCAAGCCACGGTTCCTAATTATGAAACCAGGGACCAAACCAAAATATCCGGTTCTCATTTTTTTTGCACCAGAACCAATCCATTAAACCATAGAACCAATCCAAGTAGACCGGTTCGGTCCGGTTGGTCTGGTTTCACGATTTTTTCGGTTTTCTTGTACACCCCTAGCTGTGGCTGTGTTTGGTTATATAGTTTAGTTTTGTTTTGATGATGTCAGCAGATGTAATGAGTGGAAAGAGATAGAGAGAGAAATGAGAAAAATGATGATATCATCAAAACTAAAGCTAAACAGGGAAACGAACAAGGCCTGTGTATTTTTGTCAACGCTGGACGAATATGCTGGAGTCGCCTGCTTTAAGATGCATGCAGACTTTGGCCCGCGTGCAGTCTCAGATCTAGTCTAGAAGGATCAGAATGTCAGAGGACAATCAGGCATTCCAGAGACAGCTCCTACAGAAACGTGCAAAGGGACCTGCAAATTTACAGGTTTGACTTTTCGCCCATAACTCCTTTCCTTCTTTTCCAAATTGCTTTGTTTGATCTGTATGTGGTATGGTATTCAAGTGGGGTGCTATACCAATGTACAAATGTTGTTCGAGTTGGATGAGCTACGAAAGTTCTTTAGGACGCACATTTGGTGAAATGCGTACATGGGATTGCAATGTTGATTCAAATTCCTTTCATTTATTGATTCTTCATTCGTCGTGATTCCAATTTTGTAAAATTTTTGTTTGAATTCTTTTTTTGAACAGCAAAAGAAATTTATTAATCTTTGAAAACAAATTACAAATATTAAAGGGACCAAACACAGAAAGTATCATACCGAGGAATGGCATCCCAACTAGGTTGGCATCCCAAACCACGACAATCATATGCCGGCGAGGACCCAAACAGGAGATAACAAAGGTTGACAAGAGATCAACCGAAAGAATCTGCTCAAGTACATCAGAAGAATAAAAAGTAGCAAAACCAGCATCAGAAATTAAGAGTATGATTCTTTGTTTGAATTCTGTCATGAAGAAGGGACAATTCCTGTTGAGAACATATTTTAATAGTAGCTTTTGTAGGAAAAAAGTAGTGAAAAATAAACAATAATTAAAAATTGTTCAAGGAACAGAATAGACTGAGGCTTGTGTATCACACGGTGCCCTTAAGACAAATTCGTAGCCTCACCGGAGGTGCTGGAGGTTGTATGGGTGTTTGCCTCCCAGGGTAAGTCGGTCAAACTCAGTCACGGTAACACCGTCTGTGACTGCCCATCGAATTGAAGAAGTGTTTGTACTTTCTCCACAAAACGAAAAGAACTTAGAAGAAAAAGAAAGACTTAAGCTCAAACTCTTTCTGGTGTCTCTTAACTTAGAACTAAGAGTGCCTATTTATAGAAGAAATAGGAAGACAAAGTTCAGAACATGTAGGGATCAGAGTTTAATCAAACGGAGATAATGTGGCAAGAAAGAGCACCTTTCCTACTCAAACTAGACACGATAACTTGAAAGTGGAACTTTCCCACAGAGCCACTTGTTTCAAGCTATCATTCAATTATTCATCTTTCAAAGTTTATTACGTAGGAATCTTGGAGCCCGTAGCCTACATCAATTCCGAACTAACCCAGACGAAGCCACAGACCACAGACCTCGGACCACAGGCAGCGGGCCCACGGATCCTGAGTCCTGGCCCCAGCCTTGCCTAGTTGTTTGATGACGGCGAGCGAGCGCATCCTCCCATAAATAAACTTGGCTTTTCCAATTTCCCAAATGAGACAATTCTCATTCATCCTATAAATGGATTTTATTCATATTTAGGTGCACCAAAATAATCAAATAATTTATCCATTTTCCAACAGGTTTTTATTATCAGTTTGGTTTATCCAGAAACACATTGTTCCTTGTTAGTTTTTAGCTTTAATTTGGCTTCTAATGATGTACCAGATTGGGGAAAAATGGGATGCCAGTCTACAGTCAAAAGAACAGATTGAAGCAAACTTACTTACCAAGTATGAGGCAGCCATGACAAGAGAGAGGGCAATGGCTTATTCATTCTCCTATTTTCTCGGCTCATTTTAGCTTGTTCATGCAAAAAATGACGGGGAAAGCAAAAGACTTCCACGGAAACAGAAAATCAGATGAAAGAAACCATCACATTTTGACTCCCTCTAATTTCCTCTGCGGCAACTGCCGTTGAGAGATATTGGCAAGTGTAAGGAGGATAGCTCCTCCGTGTGCCTTCGGCCATGAATTGATATAGAAAGGAAAATTGGTTGCTAGCTGCTAATTCAGTTGCAACTTAGGCAACTTTATTTTGAATAACTGCAGAAACTTGAGTACGAAGTTTATCGGGTAAAAAATAAGCATTTTGTCCAAGTGTATAAATCTCTCTGTACAAGCATAGAGATTGTATTTCCAGGACCAACTTTGTTTTCTGAGTGCATCTCCTAGCAAAGATGTAAAATTTGACATGGCATGTGAAGCAATTGTCAATTGTCAAATGCTTGAGTGCCATTTGGCACCTCTCCTCTCTCATGTTAACATTTGAAAGAATTCATTCTCCGATAAAAACATCCCAAATTTGAAATGACCAGCAAACATAGAAGGCAACTGGATTTGCAATTAGCGAATATTCAGCTCGTTACTAGCAAATTTTCAGCTTTTTAGCCAATATTCAGCTGATTTCAGCTTTGTAGCGAATATTAAGCTCTCTCCTACATGTGAATAGTTAAGCATTTGACTTGGCTTCCCATTAGTGAAACAAACAGAAAACTCAGAAGAAGTCAACTAGACCAATGGCCCTAATGTTCATGGACCCCAATAATCCTCACTGGGGTTGGAATTGGTTAGAACGATGGATGGCAGAGACCCAAAGCACAGCCCAGAAAGAACTCCAGTCACCTGCAAAAGTTCACCTCTCAACCTATCCAGAGGAGAAATCACCAGGTCTTTTGCTCGTCATCAACTAAATTCCAAAAACCCATCCCAGGTTTCCAGCCCAAAAATGATTCATCCTTCCAACCAACGTCCCCTACAACTACCGTATCAGTAGTAACCAAAAAGAAGGCGGCAGAAAGCCCAAGGGAGAGCGTTTTCAACCCAAATAGCAATGGTAAAAGCATGTTAAACGTGCAGTTAGCGAAGAATAGGTGGCCCAGCGTTGGTGGGCCATCACCAGCGAGGGATCCAAGTTTACAGCTAACAACTTATACCCAAAATGGAAAGAAAAAAAAAATGGGGTTGGCAAGACACCAACCATTGATCCAAAAGAGCCTAAGTTCAGGATTTACAAGATAAGCAAAGCAAAGGGGTTACTAGAAATTAACTCTGCAAAATACATATTCTGGAATCTGCCCCATTGTAATCCGTGAGATCATTGGACTATTTGGCTTTTTGTCCACAGAGCCACTACATCCAGTTGCAATACAATTACCAAAAACTCATGCCCATTGTTGAATTACAAATCAACAATAGCATACCTAAATTTCCAGTCATTACCAAAATGTAAGGCAAGAAAGATAAACAAAATACTCATGGCCATCCCATTGTAATATGACAAACCGTAAATGTTCAACAAAGATTAAAAAAAAAGGACAAATGATCACATAAACCTTTTGGTAATTCACTGAAACAATAATTGAAATAGCTATTTCTAGCAGACCACTCTATTCGTTATCGAAAGTGCAACTTGGTTCTGAGAAATAGCTGGTTTAGGGGGAACCTTAAAGCAAAGGTAATCCCTTGAGTTTGTCCCCCAAGGGCGATGGCTATTGAAAGCAAATGAGATCCACCGGGCAACTTGGTTCTGAGAAATGGCTGGTGTAGGGGGAACCTTAAAGCAAAGGTAATCCCTAGAGTTTGATGTTTTCCTCAATTGTTTTGGCTTCTATCAACCATCCCCCTATGTTTCTTTTGATAAGACTTTGATCACACTTGCTTTCAGAATTCTCACATCTTCTACGCGTTGATCTTCTTCGACTCAACGAAAGTCTTTCATCTCTTGCCCTTCTTGTTAAAGTGCGGCCACGCCTTCTTCCTATACCAGAATGTCTACTTGAAGTCCCAACCTCCATTTCGATTTGCATGTTCTCGTTCTTGCTTTTGGAAGTAAAATTATTTTGTGGCAATTGTCTATAATTTGGATCAGCTTGCTCATCTGAACTGCTTGAACTTGTAGCTGGTTGCAAACATGAATTGTAACATAAAACACTCCCAGAGGCTGCTTTGAACCCTCCGTATTTTTACTACGAAAACGTGGCAATGTGACTCCCAAAGAAGTTTGGAGTAGGATTTCTAGATTTCTATTTGACATTGCACCAGAATTCGGAGACTCAAAACACTTCTGTGCGGCTGCTAGAAAGAGAGGTTACATTCACAACCTTCCCATCGACGACCAGTTCCAGATTTTTCCAACCCCGCCACGCAAAATCAACGACGCCTTACCTAATACCAATAGGGCACCAACATAAATAACATAAATGATTTGTTTCTATTCTCATAAATGACATAAATTATTCAATTCAAAAACATACTACCGACAAATACATACAACTATGTGCCGTGTAAGAGAAGGAAAGGCAAAAATGACAAGCAACTTTGAAAACAGCATCATCAGATGGCAACAGGATTACGTTACTAACAATTGACATAGCATAAGGAAAGTTCCAACAGTAGCATTAAAATAAACGCTTAAAAAATCTGTTCCTCACTAGGTAAGAGTAATATCACTCATATTGGAAGATGTAAACAAAATCATCGTATAGCAGCCACATGCATTTAATACAGTATCTAACTCTCCGGTTAAACTACGGACAACAGTACATGCATTCGTCCTTTACTTTACGGTAGAACTACGGAAAATCCCTATCATGCCCAAAATATGAAATAAATTCTGAGTACTTACATTTGTTATAAATGCGCAGCGCAATCAAATGCATGTATTTCTGCTGGGGCGGGATCATAGCCGGAGGGCGGAAGATTCTGCGAAATTCATCAAATCTCTGGACAAAGAGATGGAGGAATTCGTGTCTGGGAGAGATTAAACGATCTCTCCAATTTCCTGTCTCAGAAAAAGGAAAATTTATGGGAATTAAAGTACTATTTACGAACATTATTGAAAATAAATCAACCCAACCTTCTACTAAACTTCTTCTCCGCCATTTCAATAAAAAGATCTCTGAACAATCAACAATGAGTCACACATACACCAGATACATAAAAAAATCCACCCACATTACATAAAACGAATTTTAAGTTCTCTACGAAATATTATTTTCATGAGTGTTAGCAAGTAGCAACAATATGAAAGATTAATTTATGAATGAACTATATATTGGAAATCCTCACCATGGACCCCATGAAGTGGATTGCTTATGATTCAAAGCCTTTTATGAGAACGTAAATCTATTGGTAGTAAGGTAATTAATGCAAAGAAACTCGGACTTCTTATTTATCTCATTGTCATTTCTACCCATGCTACTATTGGCTACAATTTTGCATTGGGTCATGCTAACAGGTGCCATAGTGCACCCGTTAGGGTACAAAAAGTACACTTTTGTGGGGCCCACTTGTACCAAAAAGTACGCTTTAATGTACAAGTGTACTTTTAAATTGTACTTTTTTGTACTCTTAACGGGTGCACTATGGCACCCGTTAGCATTTCCCTTTTGGATTTTAGAACAAGCTGTTGCTGATAATTCACAATCTGGCAAGTAATCTGCCGAAAACATTTACAGTCACAATGGATATCAATTTAATGAGAAAAAAAGAGAGAATTTTTCTCAAACGATAAGGTTTTGACTTGTTCTGCTAGTTTTCATATGAATGTATCTTTTCATCAAACTAAACTTAGCTAGCTTGACACCCTGACCGCCCAAACAAAAAAAGAAAAGATACATTTTTGTAAATTTGTTGGAGTGATCAAACACAAACCAGTGGAGTCTCCAACAATCTTTTTCATCAAACCAAACTTAGCTGGCTTAACACTTGACCGTCCAACCAAAAAAAGAAAACATACATTTTTGTAAAATTGTTGGAGTGTTCAAACACAAACCAGTAGAGTCTCCAACAATCTTTCCCATTTTTGCACAATCTATTTTTGTCAAGGACAACGCCGCCTCTTGAAAATTAACCTAAGCATGTTAGCTAGTTAAAGGATGTTCTGCATCTAACTGATCCGTGAATGATAAGCCCGTATCAACAGCCCTAGCAAATCATATCAGTGTGTATAGATAAATCAGATCATATGATCCTTATCTGTAAGGATAGTTTTTTTCTTTTTTCTCTTTTCTCTAATGAACCGGTGCAGATATAGATGATTCAGTGATGAAAAACAACATAAAACTCCAACGATTAAATCAGTGTGTATACATAAAACTCCAACGATAAGCTCAGATCATATCCGTGTGTATAGATAAATCGGATCAAATGATCCGTATCTGTAAGGATAGTTGTTGTTTTTTCCTCAAATGAACCGGTGCAGATATAGATGATTCAGTGATGTAAAAACAACATAAAACTCCAAAGTAGAGAAATGGAAAGGCGAAATTGAAGATTAATGTTTTACAAGTCGAACAAACCTTCTGGTAGATCATTGATCCGATGATCCAAAAAACAACGGTTTTTGGAATTTAGAAAGGTGCTGATATCAGCTTCCTCTTCTTGTCCATCTTCTTCATCTTCCTCACTCTTCATACGTCGAGGCGAGATTGACAGAAGCAGCTGCAACGCCGGCAGGAGTATATCTAGGAAGCAACGCCGGGAAGAGTATATCTAGGAAGCAACGCCAGGGGCTTCTGTATACACCGGGGCTTACTAGGGCTTTTATACATAATAGTCGTGGTGAGATTTACTAGGGTTTCGGTCAAGACAGTTCGTTGACTTAAGTGCCTCTTTTTTCTTTTCCTTTTTCCAAACGAAACCGCGCCGTCCCACATTGTATCTGTGCTCATTTTGGGTATTGTGTTTTTTGTATTTTCATTTTGTTTTTTACTCCATCTGTCCAACATTGTTTGTCCCTTTTTGGGAAGTGCACGAAAAAAAAGATGTGTCTATGAAATTAGCTTTTAAAAAAAATTACCACCAATTCTTTCTACTCAATAAGAATTTTAAATTCGTGTAAAAAACTTTTGAAAAAAAATGAATGCTAATATACATTAGATTTTGCGTACAAAATGCACAGAAACCCAAAAAGGGAAAGCAATTAGGGATAGAGGGAGTATATTTTTATTTTTTTGAATTATGATCATAATATATTACTCCTTTAAATCTATAAAGTGCTCAAAAGATATGTGTACGAAGCATTTTGCAACAGAGATACTATTTGATAGATATATGGAGAATAAATTTTTTAGGCCTTTATATTAAGCAAAATGAAAGAAGTTGAAAATAAGATGTCAAAAAACTCATCTGCGACTCTCCTCCTACTTTTGTCTTTTGTTCTAAACTTAAAAGCCGAAAATGCAATTTGTAAGAATGCATTTTGTGGGCTCTTTGCGAAACACCTAAAAGTGAAAAACCACTAGCAAAAATTAATTGGTCTCGACGAAGTAATTTAAAACTAAAAAACACACTAAGTCTTTTAATTCAAATCAGGTACTTCATCCGTCCCGATTTGTTTATATCCAAGATTTTTTGGATTTAAGATTTGTGCTAACTTTACCTTCCTCAGCAAGTGTATTTAGGAAGGCCAAGGGCTTATTATTTAGGGTGTCAATTGACTTTTTTTTTTTTTTTTTACTCAAGGGTTTCAATTGACTACTACCTCTTTTTTCTTTTCTTTTTTTTTCAAATGGTACTTCTGGATTTAGAAATGTCAAACGAACAACACCCGTCCTAGCTCATTTTTGGGGTGTTATACTTTTTGCATTTTGCATTTTGCTTTTCTTTTTTTTGGGATGTATTAAGGGTCATAATATATTATTGAATATGTAAAGTGCTCAGGAGATATGTGTATGAAGCATTTTGCAAAAGTGAAAGTATTTGAAAGACATGTGCTGAATAATAAATTTTGTAGGTCTTTATATTAAAGAAAATGAAAGAAGTTGAAAAAAAGAAGTCAAAAAACTCATCTACGGCTCTCCCCCTACTTTTGTCTTTTGTTGTAGACGTAAAAAACTGAAAACGTGATTTGTAAGAATGCATTTTGTGGGCTCCCTACCAAACACATAAAAGTGGAAAACAGGATATGTAAAAATAAAGGATCCAAACACCTCCTTTGTCGGGCGTATTGTCCCTAGCCCGACTTAAGCTTCTAAGCATGCCATGCCATATCATGCCATGTTAAAATATTCTAGATCTAGTTTGGCACATGAGCGAGCCATATTCCGTATTGTGTCTTGTCTAATCGAGTCTTGTAAATTTAAATTTTCAAAACTTTGAACAAAAGTATCAATCTACTTTTTAGAGGTTAAGACTAGGAATTATCAAATAGTTACAACTTATAACCCATTATTTCTATATTTTCTAGTGTCCGTGTTGTGCATGTGTTTGCTCTCGCATCTCTCATACTCACAAGGTGCTGATAATGTACTCTGTTCATGTCGTGTACACCAAAATGAGGACCCAGCCTAGCCAACTTTAAATTCCGTGTCGTAACATGATTGCTTGTCCATATTCTGTCGTGTCTACGTCTAAACTTGTAGTGCAAGTGTTTTGCCCTGGTTAGTGTGGTCTAATTTACACAACTAACTTCATTCACAGGGAGGAAAACTTTTTTTTTTTTTTTTGGGGGGGGGGGGGGGGGGGGGGGCGCATGTGTTCTGAAAAAGGAATACCAAAAATGGAAAATTGATGAGCTTCTTGAAAACCAAAAAAAAAACCTGAACTTGTTTTAGCATCCAAAACACAATTTACTTTGTTTTATTTAAGTACTTGTAAAGATAAAAAAAAAAAGGCATTGATATTGTGGCAAAAGAATCATTTCCATGGAACCGATTTTGCATACACAAGTGTGATAGAATGCATAATGACAATCGCATTGGTTTTTCCATGCACAAGTGTGGTAGAATGTAAAATGACAATAGCATTGTTTCTTTTTATTTTCTTGTTTACCAAAATAAAATATTACTTATTGGGTTATGGGTAGATCCAATTGTTCTGTCATTACCTTTGTAGCCTCTCGATTTGTATTTTAATACCTTTGCTGGAGTTTACAATGACGATGACAGCGAAGGAATTCGGGCAATTTGTCTTGTTTTATTTTGTTCATAAACTTGACAAATATCTCAAATTCTCTAATTTTTTCCGCTATCAGGAATTTCCATGAGCTCTAATACTTTTATATAATCTTTATACATAGCATCTCTATTCTAATGTTCATTTCAAAATATTTATTATATTTTGAATATTTTTTCACTTACAATTTAATCGTTTCCATCATCAATTTATTTTTTCAGCACTGAGGACCATGGATTATTTAATTAGTCTTTGTTTCAATGAGACCTCGTGTGCCAGTTTTGTATGAAAACTTGCCCCTGAACGGGTCAGGTAGGGGAGGATACGTGGCGAGACGAATTTCCATCCATACTATCAAGAATGATATGAAACATTGACACTCTAAATGAGCATGATGGAATAGATGAAAAAACCACCTCCCATATTGCTCAAGGAATGAAGCATTTGTGGATTAAAATGCCTCCAGTTCGCTTAAAGTTTTATGACCATATTTAGTTATTTACCCCGTTGTTGGACGGTTTTATTACGGGCCGGTACAAAAAAATAAATATTTATTACTACTAAGTCCAGTCATTCTTTTTAATTACCATTAAGGTCAATCACTCTTTTTTGGAGTTTAGGCACTTAGGGTGCACTTTTCTATTATAGGGTTTTTAGTGGTTTAGGCACCTTCATAGGTTACCATAGGATTTTAGGCACTTTCATAGGGTACCCTAGGGTTTAGCACTTTTATAGGGTACCCTAGATTTTAGATTTAGGGTGCACTTTCCTACTGTACGGTTTTAGTGGTTTAGGCATTTTCATAGAATACCCTAGAGTTTTAAGAACTTTCATAGGGTACCCTAAGATTTAGGTTTAAGTTTAGACACTTTCGTAGGGTGCCTTAGGGTTTTGAAATTTAAAATGTAAAATACAGTAAAAATTAAAAAAGCCTCTAATTTATTTTTGGGTGTAGTTCGAGGAGCCTGGAGGATGACTTAGTTGTGCTTTTTGAGAATTCCCTGGAGTTGGACGTAAACGGGCCTCTAAAACTGGAGCGGCCCGTAAAAACCTCTTGTTGGATCTAGTTGTGGGTTGGCCTTGGACTTTGGGTTTTGAGCCCATGTGATATACATATCTTTTTACACCCTCTAAATTAAAATTAAAGTTAGACTTGGAATTATTTGAACTAGGCTTCGAGATCGGCCTCAGATTGGGCTTTGATCCCGTTAGCGTTTGCTTAGACTTGGGTTACTAAGCCCAATGGACAGTTGAAGTTGTGACTATTTCATACAACACAACGGGTTGAGCAGCTATTTAGCCAAACCAAGAAACACACAACGCGCAAAAATAATTAAGAATAGAAAATAAAAACGCAAAGACACAGAGATTTTACATGGTTCACCAACAAAATATTAGACATATCCACGGGCCACACCAGTTTCCACTACACCCAGTTAACGCATCAAATTAAAAAGGCGTTCGTTCTGGATTCTATCCCTCGGTCAAAATTTCTATCAACCGATCCCTATTTATTTAGTCAAAGTCTCCACGGCATTTTCACGCCCCTCTACTAAGAGTCTAAGAGTTGCACCATGTTGATAGGAATCGGCAACAACTTGCGAAGACCGTAATGTAAGTAACAGTTAGTGCTCCATACGGGGGGAAATGAAATCGGAATTCTTTCGGATCCTCCCACATTTCAATCTTTTTTCAGCGGTTTCCCCGAATATTCATTTTTTTTTTATTCATGGAGTTGTATTTAGCACCTCTAATAAATATGATTATCCAGAGTTAGTAAGTATTGTGAGTTGCATCCTTTCAACATTTCTACTACTTCTTTGCCTCCCCCTTTTCAGAGATCTCCTAGTTCTCTTCTCAAAATAAATATTGTTTAAAAAAATAAGCAATTTAGTATTATCAACAGTGGAACGCCTGTGCTCAGTTACAATAGGTGAAAGTCCAACTAAATTTGTATAATTGTGTAACATAAGTATAGTTCATCGGTTTTAGCATATGAAGACTTGTCATGGGATATTGTTAGATACTCCCGGTCCATCTGTGTTCGTTGGTTCATGTTGGAGATTCATGCTATTTTTAAATTGTTTTTATCTCATTTATAGACGCTCGCTTAAGGCTCATTTAGTAATCGAGCCGAGCTCGAACACTACAAAATTCGACTCAGCTTGGCTCGTTTGCAACCCTTCTCAAACCTGTCAGATTAACCTCTATTGCTTTAGAAAACAATGCAAAAATTTATAAGACAATACACTTTTCAAAACACCCTCGAATATGAATTTTGAGGGCATTTATCAAAATTGGAATTCAAAAATCATTTTTCTCGGACAGAATGAAGATAGTAGTGATGTCAAAGATACTCAAAAGAGATAATGCTGCATCAAGCTCAACATAAATGCTACAATGATTTTTATTTTTTATTTTTTTGGTTAAGGATACAAAGTTAAGAACAAAAAGACAAAGCAAAACATAACAGAAGTACAAAACGAGACAAACAAATATAAATTAATTATTGAAAACAAGGCCATGAAAACGCAGTTCCAAAAAAAATATTTAAAAAAAAGAGCCATGAAAACAAGGGTATTTATTTACTTTTTTGAAAATTGTAGGGCTGCCCCATCTGGTTTCTTGTCTCGCCCTTGCCGGCCCTGGGAACTTAAATTGATTACTGGGGCCAAGGCCTTTATTAAGGAGAGTCCATTCCTTTGTGATGTGTTGAGATGTGTTGGAGGCCGAAAAATTAAGTTACAAGCATGCAGTGAGGGGGCTCCGTACTCCGTAGTGCACCATCCAATTGTCCATTTTGACAATGTATAGCTCAAATTTAATCCGAGAAATGAATTGAATCCGATCATCGGTTATTTGGCTTAAATCCGAGCCGTCTATTGTCGAAATGGACGGCCGGATGATGCGCACTGCACGTGTAATGCATTTTCTACTCTACAGGGACCCCTCGGCTGCAGTGAGGGAAGAAGAAGATGAAGAAGAAGAAGAAGAAAAAAAGAAAAGAAGAAGAAGAAGAAGAAGAAGAAGAAGAAGAAAGAAAGAAAGAAAACAGAAGAAAAAACAAAAGAGAGAAGGAATAAAATCCAATTCCAATTGAAATTTCTTAGTGAAATTTTTCCGTGCCGTTATTGTCCCGCTTCTAGTAGCCAATGCTCATATTTCAAATGACAAGTCAAGAGTAGGGACGGAGCAAGGATTTGGACATAGAGGGGTCAAATACCTAGAGTCACCGAAAATTCCATCCAGTATGACAATAATAAAGGGCAAAATTTGATTTTTAATAAAATTATTGAGGTGCTTTTTGATATATTTGGGTTCAATTGTGTCAAAATTAAATGAAATTGATACCTATTCTATGTGATTTCTTAGTCTCAGTGGGGTCAAGTGAGCCCACTATACTCTTCCTCCCTCCCTCCGCCTTCCGTCATGAGTTAGAACCTTAAAAATGTGGACAAAGGGGTCAAATATTTCATTTTGCTCACTTTTCTTGAAGTTATCTTTGGTGCTCATGTTTTTATTTTAGTCGATGTTTGCAGGATTATGAGACTATGGGATTGTATGTACCCTGAGATTAGTTAGGACAAAAGGCTTGATTAGGGTGAGTTTCCGAATGGGAGATTAGTTAGGACAAAAGGCTTGATTAGGGTGAGTTTCCGAATGGATTTTATCAAAATCTGATAAAATCAAGCCTTTGATTTTATCCATTCGGAAACTGAGTTGATAAAATCTTAGATTTTTTAATGAAAAAATCTTAGATTTTTTAATGAAAAAATCTAAGATTTTATCAACTCAGTTTCCGAATGGATAAAATGAAGGCTTGATTTTATCAAATCTTGATAAAATCTATTCGAAACTCACCCTAAGGCTAAATTTTCCAAAAATATTTATGTGGAATCCCATAAAATCACCAGTTGATAAAATCACCCTTCTTCCCATTAGATAAAATCCATGTTTGCTAAAATCTCCACCCTTTTCCATTTACCCTTTTGCCCTTTTATCTTTTGCTGATTTCATGGGATGAAGTGAAGAGAAGGTTTTAGCAAGGATAAATTTTTTTGGAAAACCAAGCCTGAAAATCTAGTTATTTGAAACAACAAAAAATGTCATTGTGACATAGTTACACTTTCTTTTGCAATCAATTTACGGTCGTACTAAGATACAAAAATCAAACTGGAAATTTTAATTTTTGTAATGGTATTCTGATGGGACAGTGAAGTAACCAAACCCTTACTCCATTTAGCAGTGCTTCCCCATAATGATTGAAGTGGTCCACCTAAAATGCATAGTAGAGTGTGCCATAAGCCATTTTCTGGAAAATAGGACCCTGGTGTGTGGCATTTGAGCCGTCGGATGTATTTTTAACGGTCCTGATTTCATCTTATCATTTTGTAGATCCGAGCCGTCCATTGGCAAGATGAAATCCGAGCCGTAGTCGCCAAGATTGACGGCTAGAATGCGCATACCAAAGCCGTACACCAGCACTCTCAGTCCCACTTTCTGCATCCTCTTTATAACTAGAGAAGTTGTATATACGAGTAATTATTAAGTGGTCTTGGTGGTGCCCCATTGTACATTTTTTCCTACCACACATTCGTGTAGAATTCGCATATTTTGTAATGGCCCCCGCATTAATGTGTGGTTGAGAAAGCTGTATGGAGCACCACGCAGCTATTTCCCGAGATCATTCAATAATTTATCTATGGTTACATTAGATGTATTATTAGGGGGGGACAAAAAAAAAAAACCAAAGGAGTGGACTAGTGACTACTTTGAGTGTAGTCCAAACTACTCTTGACCTATAATCATTCACAAATTAAGAGTACCTAAAGATTACTAACAAAAATGGATAAAGGAGTCCAATGATTTTTCAAAAGCATTACCAGAGCACAGCTAAGGACAGGCAATTATAGCTTGAATTTGTTAAAGGCATTTGTTTTAGCAACTTATTGACAAACTCATAATGTTGTGAGCAAGCTATAATTGAGGTGTGCAGTTTTGCTTTCCAAGAAAGACTAGTCAAGTACCATCATTTGGAACCACTATGATTATATGTGAATTGAGTACATATATTTCATGGTGGGCACAACAGTCTGAACATTTGAACCGGACCATTTATTTTCGTAAATCTCAACACTCAAAATTAATACTCCAAAAACTTAACTTGGTTAGAAATCAATACACACGTGATCGAACCAAATTATCTTGAAAGTATTTTTCAAAATCACCTAAAACATTATAAATTATAAGATATATTATACATTGAAAAGTGGCACGAACTCCCATAAGGGACTATATATTGGGGACGGGGGGAGTATTATCCAAGACAACTGTGTAAGTTTACTTTGTCCAATCAACTTTATTTTTTTACGTACAATCTTGTTTTATATGTCGAGATTTATGAAATCGCTAGTCCATATTACGTTTTCGAGCTCATGACAAAGCTCATTTGAAGTCATAGGCCCTCGATTCTTGTCGTCGTACAGTTACTAGATTATGATCATTTCTTATCAATTAATTTGGACATTTTTTTTTATCCTTTCGATTTTTTGGCTCTTATATATATGTGTGTTTGTGTGTGTGTGTATATATATATATATATATATGGCAAGCTTCTATTCCGGACTCCGGGACTCTGGACCTCCACGTTCCCGATATTTTTTTATGATCCAAACTGTCCAATGTGTTTAAAATGTGTTTTTAAGGGCCCTTGCGAGAAATCATCAAAAAAAAAATACTAGGAAGGGCTTGATCCAAATAGTTTTTTACAAAACTGTACATGTACAGTTTTTGTGAAAAACAACTCGGATCAAGGTCTTCCCAGTATTTTTTTAATGATTTCTCGTGGGGACCCTTTAAAACACGTTTTAAGCACATTGGATGGTTTGGATTTTGCAAAAACAATTTTTAAAACTTCAAAACACCCTTGCCATATATATATATATATAGGAACCCCTTCCTATCCAAACCCCTTTTTACGGACCTAACGTCCGGACCTCCACCTTCCCGATTTTTTTTGAAAATCCGAACTGTTAGATGTGTCGTTTTTATGAAAAACTGTTCCAATCAAGCCCTTCCGGGTATTTTTTTTTGCCAAATCTTCGCGTTGAACCTTAAAATCACATTTTAAACACATCTAACGGTTCGGATTTTCAAAAAAAAATCGGGAAGGTGGAGGTCCGGACGTTATAAAATCCGGGAGTTTGGATAGGAAGTTTTTTGTATATATATATATTGACAAAAGAAATAAGTTAGATTCCATACTGTCAGGAGATTAACATGAGTGAGGGGCCGATCAAACACGAGGAAAGCAAGAGGGGTGGGATAAAGACATAGGAGAAAATTTTGGATGCAAAGACATGGCGCCTTACACCCGTAAAGCCTCGTCACAGTCGTCCAAAAGTATTTTGGACGGTCAAGATTTTAAATAAACTCTTACCAGTAAGAATTTATCTAAAATTATGACCGTCCAAAAGTATTTTAAATAGTTGAGATACGCGCTACGTACCGCCACGTGAAACCCGATCAGCACACAAGTCTTTCTCAGAGACAGAGACACATACTGCAGGCAGGGGCAACTGCAATAGCCAGAAAACAGTATTCCTCATCCTCCTTTCAAAATTTCAATAATTTGCTCATGGGTCCACTTCTCGTAAATTGAATGAATAGCCTAGTACTCCCTCCGTCGGATTTATTAGTCCACAAACATACTTTTTTAAGTCCTAAAATATTTGTCCATTTTTAAAAGTCAAAGGAAAAAGTACGAAAATTTTACTTTTTTGCCCATTTTCTAAAACTTAAAATAATAACTCAAAAACTATTTTTTTTAAATAATGTGTTTACATTTTTGAAATTTTTTTTTGCGCCGTATTAAAGTTCTCAATGAGATCTATCAAACAAGATCCATATTGATAAAAAAATAATTTTTGTAACTACATTATTTTTTAGTTTGAAAATTGCACGTAGTTTCGCAGTGGATTATCAAATTAGAAAGGAGAGAGTATTAAATGAAGCGATTGAGGTTAGAATAGGAAATTAACAAACTCAAAACGTAATGGAAAAAAAGTTGAAATCCCCAAAATGGACCAACAAATCCGGACGGAGGGAGTATCATTTTCCAAGAGCTTAGAGAGCAGTACCCCTTGTGATGATTTTCCTTTTAATGATTGGATTCTCTAGAACATTAATCCCCTTTTACATAGGGTGCTGATTTTAAGGCTTTCTTTTTTATGCAAGCACTCCAATATTTAATGAAGTTACAAAACTACCATTTTAAGATATAAAAATTATTGGAGGCACTCCACCTCCAAATTATCTCCTCAAGACACTCCAAACGGAAAAAAGAACAAAAACCAAACATAAACATTAGGTTTTAAACATTAACATTACGTTTGAAACATTAGACATCCACGACATAAACATTAGGTTCCAAACATTAAACATGCATCTATGTCAGATTGTTCCATGCCACTTTGCACAAAAAAAAAAACTAAACATTGCTAGAATTCTCTTAAATAAACAGCACACAATTGAAAATGTTGATGCTGCAAAATCTTCATAATGCCTGTGACGCAAGTTTTTTATATTTTCGAACTCATTATCTACCATTTTCTCTCAAAATCTTCATAACGGCCGCAAAACTACATTTTAAAACTCATAGTGAGACAAACAAAGCACATCACCAAAGTTAGAGAACTCTTGAGAGAAAAAGTAACACAACTCTCAAGAGACTTTGCATGGACAAAAGGATGGTTCTACAATCATAGGGCGAAGACCACTTGTCCAGGTTGTCCTCGTGCAGAACATGGAGACAAATAACACAAAGACTCTACCAAGGAAACATTACATATGGAAGTAGGCAATTTAGTGACGTGCAGTAAAAGGAGTTGAGCAACTATCTACTTTTTTTGATAAAAAAACTATTTGCTTTTTTGGAGTGTCTGAAGTAAAGGAGAAGAGTCAAAATTGGGAGTGCGAATATCTCTTTCCTTTATATAAGGAGTTAATACAAAATAACCTCACGGAGACGACTTCTCTATAATGGATACACCATATTTTCATTTCCATCATAGAAACGAGGCAATGGTTGAGATATAATCTCGCCACATATAATTGGGAAACCATTACCCAATATGAAAAATTCATGCTGCCAATTAAATCACACAAAATTGACTAGCATGACCAATCAAGTCCAATAAACAAAGTGCAATCCAATTTTAGAAAAACATAGTACGATCACATTCAAAATAAATATTCTGTATTTTATTTTCTCAACAAGAAAATGATAACCACCGTTTCCATTAAAGTGGCTCTTAACATGATAACCACCGTTTCCAAGGCTGTGTTTGGATGACCAAAATCTTGAGTAGGAATAGGAATATGATTACCGGGAATCAAATTCCTGGAAATTTCCTTGGTTAGGAATATGAATGCAATTAGTAAGAATCAAATTCCTAGGAATTTGATACCTTGAGTAATTTCATTACGGTGTTTGGATTAATTGAGTAATCTTACGTAGGAAACAATTATTTTGAAAATTTATTGAAATCAACATTTCCTTTTCTTATTGAATGAACCAGGAATCTGAGATTCTCATGGGGTAAGGGAGGAATTAGATTCCCACTCAGTTTGGGAATGTGATTCCTGGTTGAATGTGTCATCAGGAATCACATTCTTGTTCCTGACTATTCCAAACGTTGGAATCAAAAAAGCATGGAATCACATTCCTATTTCTGTTTGTTCCAAACATTGGAATCATGAAAAGAATGCATCACATTCTCATTCCCCCTCAAGATTGTTGTCATCCAAACTGAGCCTTTAGTGACTCTTAACATACATTATGTTAAGAATCGTCAGAATACAGTCGAACCAACAAGCCCACACATTTTACGTTGGAAATTTGGCCCATGGTGAGGCATAGACCATCCTCCATGAAGGGTCAAAAAAAACTTTGTTTAAAATTGGATGCTTCGGAGTATTTCGCATAGGAAGATAGACGGTGGACTAATTAAACAGCAAAGTTTGAGCCAGTTTCATTTGGATCTTGCTACACGTACAGACGCGTATGCACAGAAAATGCACAGAGCACTCTCGGAGACTCATTTTTAGGTCACACACGAGTGATCCGAACCGTTCATTATTCTTAGAACATTTTTCCGAAGGGGTACCACAAAAATTCAGCTCAATCGGACGGTTAGAAGTGGTCGAACGAAAGTCGCACCGTTTCAAGCAAAAGATTTTTTATTGAAACGGTGGGACTTTGGTTCGACCACTTATAACCGTCCGAATGAGCTAAATTTTTGTGGGACCCCTCGGAAAATGTTTTAAGAATAATGAACGGTTCGGATCACTCGTATGGGACCCAAAAGTGGGTCCCCAAGCATGCTCTGTGCATTTTCTGTACCTATGGGTCGGTACCCATTGGTTTTCCAGTTACATTTCTACTATTTCAATCATTCATTTTCTCGACAAAACACAGTACAGTAAGATCAAGGGTTGTTCCGGAATCTTATTTGACTTATTGCATTGTTAAGTCATTCTCTCATAATACATCAGTTTCTGGAACAACTATCAATAAAACCTAATTGAATTACGGTTAACACTGACGAAATGCTTTTAAAATTATCCACATATGCAGGTTGGTAAGGATGAGAATAGCTTTTGAGGGGGTGTTCCACTAAGTTGGTTTTTTGAATAAACTGGCTTTTCACGGTTTTTTATGTGATGTAGTGTGAGAGAATTACTTGTTTCGGTGTTTGAAAAAAACAGTTTTTTGTTAGTGGAACGCCCCTGAGAAGGGGTTGGAAATATTAATCAGTGGCGGTGATACTGGGCCCCGGCCCCACCCACATTTCAACATTATACTAATATTATAGACTTATTATTTATGTCACTAGTATAGATATTTTTTATAATTAAAAGAATTTTGACTTGATCTAGTTAAACATAAAATTATTTCAATTTCTTTCATAGGCAAAAGTAAGTGCGCATGAGCTTTGCAATTCTAGACAGAAAAAACATAATTTCACCAACGTTGTATATGGTACTATAATGATATAATGAGGACATTTTATAATGAAGATGTTTCTCTCAAACCCCTCGTCTTTTTGTAGAGGGACCAAACTCTGGTTCAATACCTTATCCTTCAGTTTGGTCCAGTTTTGAACCGTTGCGGTTCTACTCTGAGTCCACAATAATGATCCAAACAATTCATATTCAAGGTCTTGCTAATAAGTATGCCGCATAAAAAAATTAGATTGGTCAAACTTCCATAGTTGTGTCGACATATGACACTGTGGAAGATAAAATGGACAGTGGAACTTTAAAAATTACGATTGTCACCTATTGTCTTTTAAAAACATGACATGTCAACATAGATATCGATGTCCCACTAAGCTAATCTCTCGTAGTGAAACATCTATTTGCGTGACCTAAAAGATGAACAATTCTGATCCAGTTGTGAATCCAAAGAGTACCCATAATAGCCCATACCTGGACTAAGCTGGAGGATAAACGACTGGACTAGAGCATGGTCCTTTTTAGGGGTGAAACTAAAATCGGCCAAACCGAAAAAACTGGATTGAAAAATTGGTTTGGTTTGGTTTTTCTAAGTATTGGTCCGTTTCGGTTTTTAATTTTCCAAAAAAATTTGAACCGGTTTGGTTTCGGTTTCATTGAAGTACAATCGTTATAAACCAAACTGAATAGTTATAAACCATTGATATTTATATTTTATATATATGGGGGCAGTTCCACTCACACAACCAATACACAACATTTGACACGACAAATGTAAACGATCCATTTTAAAGTCTCACAAATGCCAAATGATCAGAGCTGTTCAATTTTTTCAGATTACCAGTAAAAAAATCAATTCATTCAAACACCGGTAAGTTCTTGATCAGATTTTGTTCCTAAATTAATATAAAAGCTGAATGAATCAATCAAATCGATCAAGCCCTTACTAATATCCGAATGAGTTGATTTTTCACGAATACTCTTAAAAACATATTTTAAAGAAATTGAACGACTCTGATCATTAGCGTGAGACTCCGATTACTGTTGTGTCAAATATTGTTTAACTGGTTGTGTGACGAGGGTACCAAAAAAAAATTCCTTACCATTGCTAACATATTTGAGTTACAATTATTGTTGCCTCTGACTATTGTTGTACTGACTATTGTTGTGCTAGAATTTTTGTTTGGACTATTGTACATGCTTATGATGGAGTTTTAGTCAAAGTTTGTGATTTTTTTTGCCCAATAATAGGGGAAAAAATCTAGTAATCCAGACTCAATTAACATTTTTGATCTAATCGATAAAACTCAAACCGAAACCCAATCGACTATCGGTTTGGTTTTGGTTTACTCCCCCGTCCCAAAATGATAGTCTCTTTTGGGACTGTGTGTCATTTTCAACGGCTTATATCTTTTAATTTATAATAGTTTTTATGATTTTGAAAATTTTGTATGATAGAATTAATTAAGAATGAAGATATATACAACAAGATCCATAATATATATTTTTTGAAGGAGTATATATTTAGAAACCGAAATGTTCGATTCGGTCCGAAAAATGCCAAAAAAATCAAAACAAACCTAACCGATTACAACCTCTAGTCAAGATCCACATTCTCTCCATAGAGGTGCCACGGTGAGCAATAAATGGAGAGTTACAGATGAATTTAAAGTGGGGTAAGGTAACTGTTATAGTACAGAGTGGTACAGAGCCCACCTCACCTGATCGTGAGACGAGTCACACGATCTGAACTTGATTTTTAAAACCCTTGTGTTGGAATCTTTATGGTCTCCGCAAAAAGAAATTACCCAAAAATAAATTTTTTTTGAAAAATAGCACCTTTCGTTGTCTATAAATGGGTGACCAAATTGTTTGAAAACTCTGAATGTAATCAGATAGATTAGTACCCAAATGAGAAAGGTGGGCCTTTCGGCTGCTACAGGGTTTTAAAATGTGAATTTGTGGCATTCAAATTGCAAAGAAATCATCAAGGGAAGAGCAAAATGATCGCTGGTTGCAATGCTGATGGAAAATTGAGGTGGGTTTTCCCTGATCTCTCTCTCTCTCTCTCTCTCTCTCTCTCTCTCTCTCTCTCTCTCTCTCTCTCTCTCTCTGTTGTTTTGAGTAATTTCTGAAATGGGTTTGTGCCACAGTGGAAAGAAAATGGAAGGAGATGATAATCTGAGAACAGTAGAGTGTTTAAGGGGGAGATTAGTTGCAGAGAGAGCTGCTTCAAGGGCTGCCAAAGAAGATGCAGAGCAAATGGGGAACAAGGTCTCTCCCTCTTTCACTTCTCTTTCCCAACCGAGTGTCCGATTCTGTTTACGCGTATCTCAATTAATTCAAAGATTTGAAGTCAACGATCAGCTCAAACGATAAAATCAGATAAAATCAACATTTGCTAAAATCAACAGTAGATTGCAAATAGCTTCTTAAAATCTACCGATGATTTTAGCAAATGCTGATTTTATCCGATTTGAAAAACTTTAGTAGCTCTAAGGTTTGAGATGTTTGACTTTCGTGAAATTCGACTCGTGGACAAGATCTCATGCCATCGTCCACTTACTAATCAAATCTTCTGTTGCAGCTCACAGAGCTAGAGAACAAGTTGAGTGCAGAAATCAAATCAAGAAACAGGGCAGAGAAGAGGCTGAAACTCCTAATGAAAAGGCTGGAGTCCCTGAATCTATCATTTGTTTCAGAGAATTCAAGTACTTTAGGGAAGAGTGACATTTCCTCTGTGTCATCATCATCTTCCACAAATTGTGCAAATTATGCAATTGTAGATCAGTCCAAGAAGAAATCCTCAAAAATTTCACGAGATTTGGAAGACAATGCTTCTTCAGAGACTATTACTGCACCTGATCTAAGCCATTGCAGTTCAATTGAAGAGTCTTCAAAGCCTGAAGAAGAAAACCCCAATTCCGAAGAACCCAGTGAGTTTAATTCGAGTGAAAATTACCATGATCTGAAGGCGGATAATCTTAGGTATGTAACACTATTTTGTTTTTGCAAATTAAGGTTTTTTATTTCCTTCCAAATTTATTCATTCCCTAACATTCGGATGATACATATTCTGTATGGATCCGGATCCTCTCGGGTCCATGTTTTGCACTGGGGAAGGCAGTCCACATCTATCTGTGTTTTGGACCAGGAAAGATGGTCCACATCCGGACCGTCCATTGGCATGTTCAATGATTTAGATTTGCTCGTAAACTCTTGCGCGGAAGAGTTAACTCTAACCAATGATTGCAACAAATGGACGGTTTAGATCATGATTGTCTCATTCGATCCATGTTTGGTCTGTTCAATATTCATGTCTATTTAAGTTGATTATTACATTTTTTCAGAATCTTTTTTTTTTTTTGTACAGATTGTAAATCTACAAATAAAAAAAATAAAACTAGGTGGGTTGATGACTTTCGAGACTTATTTCATGAGGTATCCTTTTGGTATTTGTAAACATTTCTCCAGTTTTGAGATGTTTCTATGTTCCCGAAAAACCATTTTCCTAAGAACTAATAAAGATTTATTTCCAAAAGAAAAAAAGAATTAAGAAAGATATGACAATAAGGAGTAGTTTTGTATTGTCCAAAAGATGTAGCGCTCTCTTGATGGCCCATCAGGAGCCTGATCCGCCCGGTTTATTTTATTTGTCTCGTTGAGTTTGTTGTTTACGTGAACAATAAGATTGGTTAGACCTCGGAACATACATGAACAAAACACGTTTTTCTTTTGAAGTCTACTCTCAAAATCGTTGGCATTATTTTTTCCAAGAGCAAACAAGTTTTGTTCACGTGGGTGGGTGTCGGTGCCTGACCAATTTCGTTTTTTGATATGGATAACCAAATCGACGAGACGAAGAAAAAAAAAAGTTCAAATGGAACCACCCCGTGTGTCCTGTTAATTGTTGTCTTGTGGTTTTTAATAAAGTCAATTTTGTCAATTGTGGCAGTTCTTGTAGTATAAGTGATCAAGCTCAAGATGATTATGTGGATAACTCACTGGCATTGGTACCTGTTGATTTACCGATGGAATCGCGACCGCCGGATCCCGTTATTGTGAATGCAAACGTTAGAGATGTTCTTGATGCTCTGAGGTATGCTAGAGAAAAGCTTCAGTTGGCAATGGAAATTAGAAGTCATATGATCAAAGTTGGATCCAAATGAACTTGTGCTTTGGCTTTGAAGTATAGAGACGTCATTTTTGTAAGATAAATTTACTGAATTAGGTTTACATTCTTGGTGATTAAATATTGTTCTATATTGAAGCAGTGCGAAGTTGAGTGTTTTGATGATCAAAGTTCAATTTCCACTAAAAATACCGTCTTTCCGCTGTAGTAAAAAATCAGTGTTGTTTTCGCTAAATTGTATTTTGTGATGTACGCGAGGAGAATGACTTGTGAAAAAATACCCCAAATACCTTCGAAAATACTAAAAATATCGAAAATACCATAACGGAAATTCGGCCTAAATTGATGGAGGCCTTATAAGTAAGGACTTGGGGTGCATGTTGTCCCTGCATGTTATCCGATCTGGGCTATCTGGGCTCGGCGATGGATGGCTCAGATCACATCTTATCCAAACACATCCGAACCATCCGCTACCAAACAAATCTGAGCCGTCCATTACCGAGCACGGACGGCCCAATTTGGGACAACATAGCACCATCCCCCAATTCTATAGGTAATAACCAGCACATATGGTTGTGCTGATTTTAGGGACCATTTGAGTTGGTTTCTTCTTATTTAATTAGGGGTTGACCTGCAGTCTTGAATTTCATTCCCAAGTTCTCTTCCCCCATGCAGTGACTCTGATCTTGATCGTTTAGCTACAGAATTTGTAATGCTATACGAACGTATTTTATTAGGTGCATATGCTTGTGTGACCTTGTGGCCATGTTTATTTTAAGGAGAAAACTCTGGCTTCGTTAGTCGGCAATGGAATTGGTCGTTTAAAATTAGTTGAGGTGTACGTAAGTTGGCCTGAACACCTAGTTATCAGGGAAAAATGGGTAGATTAGAGATTTCCTTCTTAAAAATAAAGAAGATCCTTTTGATGGAAACGGGGTGTTGTAGGGTGACATCCGGGCCGTTGGATTGGCAATTAACAGTCCTGATTTCATCTCGGCACTTTGCAGATCCGAGCCGTCTATTGACAAGATGAAATCTAAGCTATTAATTACTGAGATCAACGACTCGGATACCACACTACAGGACCCGCCCTAGAGCAACCCGGATCCCCTTTTGATACGGTATAGAAAATACTGTTGCCCCAATTTATGCCCAGAACTTCCAGTAAGGCAGAGGATAGGTTGGGACCAAGTTTCATACCCTTACCAACTCACATTAACTTGGACCACCACAAACTAGTTTGCATATACTATAAGGCTCACCTTACCCTGTAGAAAACGTTATGTGCCAACCAGTAGCTCTAATTGACTAAGTAAAAATGTGGTTTGGTGGAGATTTAAAGAAATCCCCAAAGAAGTAAGCTCACGAGGTCCCGTTTCACCAACTTGGTTTATTGTCTTTCTGCTTTTCACGATTCACGAGACATTTCATTCTCATCACATACGTTAATTAAAAAAACCAAGAACGAGGCCTAAGTTTGTGATTTTTATTTTGTTAAATTTATTTCCTCGTCTCACTTATAGGAAATGTAGTAACATGTATACTTCCGATTTAAAAATCAAAAGTACGTGACAAAATGTAGACAGTTACTATATTTACTTTAAAATTTGTAATTTGCGTTTCTGTAATGCGCTTAAGACACGTTGCACCATTTTAACCGAGGTTTAGGTTTGAATAATATCCATGACAAATTTCATAGGAGTATTGTTTATTAATGACATGTCAATTGTAAATGGGATTATACGTAAAGTCCTATGTTTACGCTACACGCGTATAGAATTTAATCTCCACAAAGTATACTATAGGTTACTTCCGTCCAAATTGAAGCTAACCAACATCTGATGTAGTTTGGGCTGGCCCACTATTAAACTCGGATCTGGAGTTATTGCTGTGTAGCCCCAAACACAGCAAGTGTTGTGTACATTCAAACCATTTATTGCTTGGATAGATGGCCCAGATTTCATCTTCCACGCACGACAACAAACGGTTCGGATGCAAATGTGTCGAGGTGAAATCTGAGTCATTCATCCGAATAACGGACGACCCAAATATACATAGCACCTGTTGTGCACGAGACTGCATAGGAGCAATCCCAGGTCCATTAAACTGACCAAGTTAATAGGACGGCTAAAATTTGGCCCTGTTTAAATTGGAGAAGTTTTTTGGTGGCTTTGCAGCATTGACCAAACACTTGTTAGAGGCTAATAAAAAAAAAACAAAAAACTTGTTAGAGGGACACATGCACCTAAATCCGCAATTATAATGTCCAAGAACATGCAGATTAAAAAAAATGTCCAAGAACATCAAATAGTCGGGTAGTGATTTTTGCACTCTATTTTTTATTCTCCAGATTTTTGTTTTGTTCTTATTCAAGTGGAAATATCATTTTACCATTCTATTTCTTCACTTTTTCACACATTAAGAAATAATCTAGTAAATTCACAGGAAGCAAAAAGAGGGATGTGGATTGTCGATGATAAAAAGGAAATGCGAAAATTCATTTCCATAATTGTCACTTTTTGTTAAAATAAATTTTCATTTCATGAAAAAGGAGACTGGGATGTCATTTTCATGGGAGTGGCAATTGTGAGCATTTTTGGTAGGGCAAAAGGGACCAAAAGATAACCTTTTCCCTAGTTTCTTTCCTACTGGAGAATGGCCACCGTCACACATCTTGGATTGAAACTTAAAATAAGTTTTTTAGGACCTTTTTTGGCCTGTATTTTCTAGTACAAAAATGCTACTTGTACAACCATTTCAGCTCCAACCATTTACAACTCCCTCACATATACGTGAAGCCTACACTCGTAATTGTGTGTGGGACCCACATGTATGTGAAGGGGTTATAAATGGTTGGAGCCGAAATGATTGTACATGTAGCATGATTCTTTCTAGTATATCCGAATGTTTGTGCATTTTTTTTTTTGAATTTTTATTCGAATGGCATTTGATTTTTTAATTTGTCAATTAGTCTGAAAGTAAAAAACTATGACTAAAAGCATAAAATAACACTTACTTTTTCTTTTTTTTTTTAAATTGTTGTCTTTAATATCTTTGGTGTCGTTTTGTTCGAACGTTTTTCGACTTTGGTCCACATTTTTCTACCTTTTCTTATTCCCTACATCGGGACGAATTAGTAACCTTAAAATTATGACGAAAGCTAAACAAAAGATCACTAAAAATAAATTATACTACCAACAAGGGTGGAACTGTTAGGGGGGCCATGTGACATGCAGGGGCGGACGCATAATTTACCATCAGCGGGGTCAAAAATCTATAACATATATTCCTTCATTCAATTTTTATGGTCCCTCGAAAGTATGTTAATTTTTCAGATAAAAGTTTAAAGTATTTTCGCACTTGATTTTCCAACTTTCTTTGTACTAAATTAAATATCTCGATTAGTTCTTTAATTTGGTAAGAAAAATTTAAAAATTATGAACTGAATGAATACTTTATTTTTTATTTGAAAATTGCACATTTTTTCGTAGGGATCTATCAAAATAGGACGAAGGGAGTACATTAGAATACTAAACGAAAAGAAATCTATTCAACCAAAAAGTAGTATGTCGTATTACTTTGGGGGGGGGGGGGGGGAGAGAGAGAGAGAGAGAGAGAGAGAGAGGAGTTGGAGAATAATGGGAACACAAAAAAGAAAATTATCTATGTGGTTGTGCTCCATTTTATGATGGAACATAACATTCATTAAATGATTGAATATCCGAGAAGTCTTTAGGATAAAATTCAGCAAAGCGATTCAACCTTTGCTTGTCAAAACTTGCAAATGAGTTGGATGGATTAAGACATGCAACACAAGTAAGCAACACAGTGTTCACCTCATTAAAATGATTGTTAAGCTCTTGGAGTTGCATATTTATGACCGTGTATAGAGAGACCAGTTAAAAGGCAAAAGCAATGGGTGTAAAACAGAAAAATAATTGGGTGTCGATATCCCATCATAGAGAAAGTTAAAAAGTTCTGGGACCACCAAAAAAAGGAAATGATTGGAGGTGATCCGGAAAAATTATTTTGGCATAGTTATATTTATTTTTTGTTACTTGGGGCAAGATTAGAAAATAATCTATAGGGTATGGAGACAAAATTACCAAAATACCAAAAATTATATATACACGGCAGTAGGAAATTTCAGTCCAGCGGGGTCGCTTGACCCCTTGCCCCTATATGGGGCCGCCACTAGTGACATGTGTCACCCCGGGTCACAACCTCCGACCCATACATTATGTATGTTTAGGTTGTATGATGCGAACACATGTATTTCTTAGATATTTAATACTTCTTCATTCCAAAAAGATTGTTCGGTTCACAAAACAGAACTTAAATGCATTGTGATTCAAAGAATTTCTTACTTTTCCTATAAGATACATATCAACGAGCTCTTTTAATTTTTTTAAAAAGTTTGAATTTGTTTAAATAAAAACATATCCCCTACATTTTCTTGGTTTGAAGAATAAAACATTTGTTGGAGGACAGTGGCAATATCTTGATCATTTTGGATGCCACCTCTTTGTTCAAATTCTGGTTTCGCCACTTACTATCGACTTCCTTAGGCCAAATCTAACTTAAGCAATAATAATAACACTCATAATACCCTATTATATGTCATAACATATATATTCTTTTGTATATATAATATGTTTGTAATGTATAACATTACATGTATATTATAAAAATATATTTGTCTTGGGTTTTTTCTACTATTAATTTTTAAAACATTCTTTACTCTCTTATTATTATTTTAATCTCAACATGAGTCCTATAAATGTTCAAAAAAATATTTTCATACTTCAAAAAAATATTTTCCTACATGTGTTGATGGTAGAAAATCTCAATAACCTGATACACAATATGTGGATAATTTATTAGAAAGTGGTAAGGGTAGAAAAACAAGATAAAAATAATTCAAAAAATTAAAATTTGTTGAGTCTAATGAAGTACACAATTCTAATTCACCCTTCGATTTTTTTATTTTTTTTCATTCGTCATTCCTAATTTATTACATGGGGGGAGGGGGAAGAGGGAATGGGACTCGATCCCAGAATGCAGTATGGGACATCCAAAAGCTCTAATGCATGAGCTAACCACCACTTGCCACCCTTCGAATTCAGGGACGGAGCCATGATTTTACTTTTGTGGTGGCGAAAATATGTACTTAAAAAATAAAAAGACAAATTGCATTATGAGGATGAAAGATTAAAAAAATCTAGTGGTGGCGAGTCTATATAATTTGGGAAAAAAAATTATTTTCCATATAATAATTGTATTTTTTGAAAATCTTGTGGTAGCGGCCGCTATCATTTGTTCCCCTCTGGCTATATTCTTGTTCGAATTACTCCTATGTGAAGTAGAAATGTAGAATACAATTTTTAAGATAAATTTTGATAATTCTGATGGAAATGCTCTCAAAGTGCCAATCCTTAGACTACATCGGTACATCCCACTTTTGGGAAATTTTCAATGCATTTTTAAGTCGTGGTCCATATCCATATCTGAATTTTGAATAATCACAGGAAGAAGGTCCTGGTGGGTCCCACCTCGAATTTTCTAGATGGGGAATATGCTTTTTTGAATATCACAATCTCTTTGATTATTTATCACCACACAATTGATTCAAAATGCTAAAAGGCATCGTAATTAAAATATTATGACATGCACATCGATACCTCGCAACTTTGTCAAAATATATGCATATTTGTTTTGCCCCGCGAACACGATTCATTAAAATGTGCTTAATGTTGCTCTCTCAACTTTATTCCGGATTGTCCTACGATTATCCATGCGCTTTTTATTAACGGTATATGCTTTTTGCCGATAAAAAAAAAAAAACAGGGCATAAGCTTTTTCTTTTATTTATACGTGCACGTAACAGACGTCAAAAATTGCAGAGTAACGCCCTTAATCAGGCAAATATCTTTTTTTAAAGTAAGGTCCGAACCAAATTAATCACCTCGATAAATCCAACTGTTTTCTATTAAAGTATTCTAAGAACTATGAATTCCATCCTAAGCCAAAAAAATGTGATTCAAACAAAATTAACCGATATTTATTAAACAGTCGTGAATTTTCTTTTATAATACTCAGAATTACGTGTGCATTATACATGTAGTTCTGAATTTTTTATAACAATAAGGAAAAAGACACCCCCCACTAACAAGAAAACAAGAAAGCAGAAGTAAAATTCAGCAAAAACTGCCTAAAACGGTGGGTTGCTATTCAGAAGGGTCCAAAAACAAAATCTCAGCCATATACTTGGAAAACAAATAGGGCCACGAAAAACCCAGAAAACAAAGGAGAGAGAGACATTGAATGAGAGATAAAATAGGGGGTATGCAAAACAAAAAATGTCAGAGAAGCTCTAGTTTAAAAACCCTCTTGCCTTCCTCCTCTCTCCATCATCTCAGATCTCATCTGACACCAATCCAAAAGATCTTCTGCCATAACATTCCAAAAACCCTTTTCTTATCCATTCCTCTTGATCTTGAACAAACTCTGTCACCATCAAATCTTTATGCGTTTTTACAGCTAAGGCTGTTGTTGAACAGGTAACACACCATGGGTGGTCCAAAGGGGTTCGACCCAGGTTCAAGGTATAACTGACCCGCACCCTTCCATATTCTCTGAATTCCAAGTAAACATCATTGATTTCTTGTCTCCTGGTTGATTTTGCCCATACCCATTTGGTCCCTTTTTTTGTGTATTGTAGATGTTAATGGTGTCTGGGTCCTGTAGTGGTGGTGGTTATTATATAGTTTCTGGAATTGGGGTTGTGGGTTTGGAGCATAAGCAAAAACTGGACTTGAGGTTATGTTTGTGTCTCGTTCTTGATCTGGGTATGATGAATATCTTGTTTGCTGGTTCTTTTGGATGATATTTGTATGTCAATTTAAGGGTTTGTAATTTTGCTTGAGTGCTGTGTTTCGTAAATGCTTTAGTGTTGTTTCACTTTGGGGGATATACAATTGTTTGTGAAAATGGTTAAACCGTGTTGGAAACCATCCGTTGAGGGAGATGGAAGCCGTTGGGGCGGAGATGGAAGCCGTTGGGGCAGAGATGGAAGTCGTCAAGGTGGAGACCCTAATGGCCGTGTTGATGGTTTAATGTGGTATAAAGATTTAGGTTACCATGTAAACGGGGAATTTTCGATGTCTGTTATACAAGCCAATGGTTTGTTGGAGGACCAAAGCCAGTTAGAATCAGGTCCATTGAGTTCGCTCAATGCAGGACCTCATGGGACATTCATTGGTGTTTACGATGGACATGGAGGACCTGAGACATCCCGGTTCGTGAACGAGAACTTGTTCCGCAATCTTAAGAGTATGTTTTCTCGTTTCCTTTACTGTTTGTTCAATTGGATTATGGCATGTTTTCAACAATGATATGGAATCAATGTTAAAAGTTGTCCATTATAGTAGTTATGAAGGATGAGTTTTCTATACTAGCTTAACGAAGACGAACTAATTAGCTCCCTTCACTTGCTCATATACTTTCGAGTAATGAGTTTAGAGCATTTACAAGCCAACTATATTCCATATTAGTAAGTTTTATTTTGATAAGATTTTAGTACCAAGCGAATTCTTTTTTTTTTCTTTTCTTGTTCTTTTTTTCTTTCTTGGAGTGTGTTTCCTTGTTTTCTGTAGGGCTAGGACAGCTGATTACAAGTTTTGTACAGGGAATTTTACACAAGACCTCTCATGCTGTGAAACCAAGCTATATAGAACTGAATAGCTTGGAATCATGGAATGAAGCCTTTATGCTTAGGCCCTGTTTGAGTGGAGTTCAATGTCCCTTTTGGCCACTGTCTAAAAAGCATGGACATTTCTACATCATGTGGCCCATGGTTTGAAAAGCCAACGTGTGTTGGCAACACCTCGACTCGTGTCGTGCATGCATCCTAGCTTATTGTGTACCACACTTCAGGCATCTTTGGGGCTACAGGTCTATCATGTAGGCACACCAACATCGCAAGTTTGAGTAAATGCAACTTGAGGAGTTTTTTTGACAAAATGACGTGGAATGATACCTATTAATTCCCCCCCCCCCCCCCCTTCAGGTTTTGCAATTTGAAGATTCTAAATTCAAATCGACCAGTTAGTTTGTGAATAGAGATGCTTCAGATAGCTATTGGGACTCTTTGTTTGCAGTTCCTTTTTGGTATATACACTCGACAAAGATTTCTTGCTATGACTTAAATGTAAAAATCTTAGATATGATTGTGATCTGTGAGATTAGAAAATAAAAATTTCAACATTTTTCCAATGTTGCAGACGGTGATTGGGAATCCTGTTTTCACCTGTATTGCTCCCAATAACTTGTGTATGAAACAGAAGTCAATCGTAACAAGAACAAAAACTCGTCTTTGCCGTTCTTTAATTTTTGCTTGATGATACTTCATGAAGCTTTAGTGCCTGATGTATTTTCTCAGTAGGGCAGTAATCATCTCACAGGAACTTGTCCTCAGGATTAGTAACTGGAGAACTGTTGCCCCACCGACCATTAGTTTTGCTTTTACCATTGATTTAGGTTTTTCTCTGTTCATGAGCTCATGAAAATTTCTTACTAAATCTTACATCGTTTCAGAATTTGCCTCTGAGCATCAAGAGATATCTGCCAATGTTATTAAAAAGGCATTCTTGGAAACAGAAGAAGAGTTTCTCTCTATTGTAAAGCAGCAGTGGGTCGATAAGCCACAAATTGCATCAGTGGGATCATGTTGTTTGGTGGGCGTGATATGCAACGGACTTCTCTACGTTGCAAATGCTGGAGACTCACGCGTGGTGTTAGGGAGAGCAGAGAAGTCTTTTAGAGGTGCCACAGCTATTCAATTGTCGACAGAACACAACGCAAGTATTGAATCAGTGAGAGACGAGCTTCGCTCATTGCATCCCCATGATTCACAGATTGTGGTTCTAAAACACAAGGTTTGGCGTGTGAAGGGCCTCATACAGGTATTTTGATATGTTCGGTTTAGTTTTTTGTCCTTATTTTCATTCTTAGACATATTTATTTGCATATTTGCAGTTGGTGTCCATTTTAGCTTTTCCTTGTTGAGTTGATAATATAGCTTTGCATGCAATTCTGAGTCTTGAAACTGTAATCCAAATTTGTTCACAATTAATATTTGAATTTGTTGTGCATAACTCCATGCTTGAATTGGTCCAGCAGTTCATAAATATGGCAGACGCAGTTAAGATGGACACTGTTTGGGAGTTGAAGGGTCATTATTTGTTAGAATAGTTTATGTTTATTTGTCCCACATTGCTTAGTTATGTTGAGTAACGTGTCTTGTGACAATATAAATAAAGCTCTCTCGTGTTAGGGTTAATTTAACACCCTACACTTCTCTCTTTCTCTCTCTCTCTCTCTCTCTCTCTCTCAAACAACATGGTATCAGAGCACGATACAAACC
Source organism: Vaccinium vitis-idaea (assembly GCA_963854785.1). Taxonomy (NCBI): domain Eukaryota; kingdom Viridiplantae; phylum Streptophyta; class Magnoliopsida; order Ericales; family Ericaceae; genus Vaccinium; species Vaccinium vitis-idaea. Next base: position 6,618,374 of record OY978225.1, read on the forward strand.
CACCTTAGATTCATCAAACCCTAACACGTTTCTTCCCTACCGCATCCACTCATCATCATCAACCATCGGCCTCACCAATCAAAACCTTAAATCCCCACCTTAAATCCCCAAATTGAAACCAAATCAAAACCCTAAATTCCCCAATTAACCATCCAGCCTCACTGATCGACAACCCATTCGAACATTCCTCGTCGATTTCAGAGACTATCCACGAACCCAGACTTCGACTACTGTTCATCGCGACTACTGTTCACCGATTACTGTTCATCGAGACTACTGTTCAACGATTATTGTTCATCTCAAGGTGATTACTGATATGCACTGAAGGTGTATTGTTTCGACGAGATCTTTGAAGTTTGCTAAGTCTACAACATGTACTAAAGGTTCCTTGGTCACTTGGTATACACCTACGGCACTACTGATATGTGCTTTTTGTTGGCAGTTGGTGGTGATTATTTGTGTACTGGTATTGCTTGTCTCAGTAGTTGTTCTCGTGGTGGTTTTCAGTTAGTTGGTAGACGAAGTTGATCGGTTGGTGGGTTGGTGGTTGTTCGTTACTGGATTCGAGTTTACTGCCGAGGTTATGCTTTCCGCTACTGTTTGGTTTTCGTTGATTTCGTTGCTCGTGTGTTTTGATTTGGTGTTTGGGTATTAGGTTATGTTGATTATTGTGTTGTGTTAGGCAGTTCTTTGGGACCCATTTGTTGATTAGGTGGTTGACGTACATATAGTGGTTGGTTAATTTATTGGTGGTCAATTTTGATTTCTTACGGTGGATAGTAGCCAATGTGATTATTGCTGTGTTGGTAGAAAGTTGGTTGATTTAATAGCTCATTGATTTGTTGGTTGCTAGTGCTATCCGAGTTGGTGTTTTGGTTTGTTTATGATGGAGACTGCTTCAATTGTCTCTGGTGGTTTTGGTGGTCGTAATTTTGGTAGTCGTCGTGATTCTAGTTATGGTCGCATGTCAGGGGGAGGTATTAATGGATATGGTGCTAGCTAATGTCTCTTGGTGGTGGTACAGAGACCTAGAATCAATCTCACCTTCATCTAAGTTGAGGTGGTAGGGAAGGGGGAGGCCTACCACCAATGGACTGCAAGAAAACTAAAACCAAACCAAGACGATGACTTGTGTCCCAATCAACCGATGTTGGCTTATAAACCAGGGACACCTCACCGAAGGTCACCTACCGGTGTCGTTCGGCCACAACACAAACACTTAAGTCATGTGTCTTTTTTTCACAAATTAAAAAAAAAAAGTAACATTTTGGAAATTACAGAGACGCTCTTGAACACTGTTCCAAAATTTCAAAATGCAACTACATAACCAGAAACGTTAGTGAGTCACTGAGTCTACCACGCTAAAACAATAAAAAACTTGTTAAAGCATCGAACTCAAAACCAATTGGCAATGAGTGGAGATGACATTATATTATGCGATCACTCATTCCATACCCAAGCAATGTAGGAATATATTCCTTAACATCCCCCTCACGTGCAGCCGCATTTGTGGTCTATAACCTGTAGCCTCTTTTTGGGTCTATCGCCGTACAACCTTTTTACTGGTATGTCATTGTGGGGTGTGGATTGTGAATTTTTATAAAGTGTGGGGTAGAATGGGCCCTGCTAATACCATGTTAGAACAACCAACTCAAAACCAATTGGCAATGAGTGGAGGTGACATTATATTAAGTGATCACTCATTCCATACCCAAACAATGTGGGAATATATTCCTTAACAAAACCAACTCTTCTGGACCCATTATGGTCTGTCATGGCCCTGTTATTAGAAAGTTAAAGGAAATTTATTGAAAAATCAACTATACCTTATGTTGACACTTGCACCACACGTCGGTTTTGTCATAATAGGGCTCTATTTTCTTCCTGGGCGATAGTCATAGATAATGGCTCCAATTTGAAGGATGAAGCACTTTTTATTGGAAAACTTTTGCTAATGATGTATGTCATGCGGAAGCTTAGTTGCAGGAAACTTGGGGTAGCTGACGTTTCTCGGCAAGAAACGCGGAAACTTGAAGGAAACGAGTTTCAACGATGACGGGAACTCGTTCCTAACCTGTGATGATAACAGGTGTATACAATAGACGAATATGTACAAACCGGCAATGGCGATCCCCGGCGACACATATATAGGCTAGAGTTTGTTGTCTATCTTTACGTACAAAGCATGTATATCTATGTGCATAGGGTTATTTTTAGTAGAAGACAGAAATTACCATTAGTTTAAAGAGTTGGAAACCAAAATTGGTATCCTTATAGGGAAATTTCTACGTTTTGCAATCTAAGTGCTAGAATAATATTTTCTTTTTGGCAATTAACTCTATAAAAAACGTAAAAAAACATAATAATATTTATAATTTTAATAATTTTCGCCAAACGCTCCCGACGGCGCTCTCACACTTCTATTATTATCCGCTTGCCTGCCCCCGGTCCCACTCCCACTTCATTCAACTAAGTGCAGAAGGCACATGTTGCATATTTAACGTGTTTCCAACATGTTGTCTACTCCATTTTTAGAAAGTTGTGTTTTGGAGTATCCATGTCATGTCGTGTTAAGTGTCCATACAAGTGCTACATAAGTACATAGGTGTCGGCTTTCATGTTAGTTAGGGATTTGAGTGGTTTTTCTATGGACTAGTTTTCGGGCTGAGCACAGCCCTAAATGTGTTCTCCGAGCTCAGGTCTACCTCTATTGAAACAAAAGTTATAAGGTAATTGCATTGATTGCAGACAAATTGTTGTGAAGATGTAAATCTTGTATCTGAACTCTGAAGTAGGTTTGGTTATAGCATTTATGTCTTATTTTTGCAGGTTTCGAGATCCATTGGTGATGCCTATCTGAAGAAGGCAGAGTTCAACAGAGAACCTCTGTTGGCAAAGTTCAGACTGCCTGAACCCTTCTCCAAGCCAATCCTTAGTCCAGAGCCTTCAATCTTCATCCACAAACTCAATCCCAAGGATCAGTTCCTCATATTCGCCTCCGATGGTCTGTGGGAGCATCTTACCAACCAGGAGGCTGTCGATATTGTTAACAGTTGTCCACGTAATGTAAGCTTCAAATCTTTCCTCATGCAGTGGCAATTTATACGAAAAGTAACTGTTCATCTTTCGATAGTCGCATGGTTTAGAATCTAACTGCAAAAATTTAATTCGTAGTTACTAGTTGAGAGTCGTGAGACCAAGGCCAGGTAAATGTTAAAAAAAAAAAAAAAAAATACTGTAGAACAGTATATTGGGAGTGGTTACATAAAATTATGGAAGCAGATTTTTCAATTCTAGCTTTCCAACATCCATTGATAAGCCAATAGTTACAACAATTGAATAAGAGCACGGTTACTATAAAAAAACGAAACCCCCTGGCACTAGTCCATAATTTGCTTTCCCGGCCTTTTCCTCTTAGCTATATCTCAGTAACCAATGATGGAGGGGGAGACTCTATACTAGCATCTGTTTTGGTTTCTTTTTCAGGATTGCCCTCATTCTTAATCTGAAAATAGCTGCAAAATCTTAGATTCCAAGTGATTAAAAAGATGATTATCTGACTGTACTTGATGTTAACTAGGTTTTGCAGCAAGCACTAGCTAGCTAATGCTGCTTAATGAAAATTCCACAATTGCAGCCAACAGGTTTACCAACTTGTATTAGTGTTCTGATTCTGGAACTTAGAAGCTAAATCTTCAGCCATAATTTCTTTACACAGCTATCTCAAACATTCCCGAATCATATTCTTTTGCATTTGTCAAGTTTATGAACTGCAATGGTTCCCAATCTGACCAATTTAACATAGTTTCAAGCTTAGGATGAGAACCCATGACTTAGGAAGCATTGGTTCACATCGTGTACTTGCTAAAGGATTTTTTTTTTGGCAGGGAATTGCTAGGAGACTTGTTAAAGCTGCACTTCGAGTAGCGGCCAAGAAAAGAGAAATGAGATACACGGACCTGAAAAAGATCGATCGAGGGGTGAGGAGGCATTTCCACGACGACATTACGGTTGTAGTTGTGTTTCTAGATTTTGCTGTGATGAATAGGAATTCATCTCGTAGTTGCAGTGTTTCAATCAAGGGAGGTGGAGGTGTACCCGCCTCCCCTGTGAAGTCTTCCTAGTCTGCCATGCTCTTCTAGTTTTCTCTCTCAAATTTGTCATTCCATTTTTCTTCTTCCGTTATCCGTTTCCGTTATCCGTTTGTGTAACTATTTGGGTCATCTAGATTTATGGTTTGTATTCATCTAATTTTTGGGGGTTCAAATCTTGTCTTGTTTCGTATTATAATTTTGCATTCAAATTACGAGAAATTTTTTGGTATCGATAGGGTACCACGCTGTCACGTACATGTGGAAAGCTCCTAAACTCAAACATGAAAGTACTCACTAGAAATATTTCTAACTTTAGTATGACTATTGAAGGATGAAATTACCCCAATTAAGGAAAAAATTTCAGTGCCAGGTGAGCACTGCCACCTGGTGCTTAGCACAATTTCGGCAGTTCAAAAGTGTTTTAAATGGTCCATATTTTTTCCTCTCTCCTCTTTTCTCTCATTTCTTTTTCTCTTTAAAATTTGGACCGTCCATAACACTTTTGGACATCGAGATGTGTGCTTGGGCACCATGTAGGATGGTGCCCGCGTAGCACTAAAGAATTCCTCCTAATTAAGTCACCGATGATAACGAGATATGTGCATGCCTAAACCCGGCCTATTTATAATCGGGCTTCATTTAATATGTCCAAATCCAACCCAAATAAAATTATAATTTCCAAGCCCGTACAAAAGCCCATTTATTTTTCAAAAGCAATGATATTACTAACATAAATTAATCAATCATAAGGATCACAATTACAATTCACAACCTAAATAATATACTTAATGTTCTATATTCTTCTAAAAAAAATTAAAAACAGATCTATAAATTAAAATACTAAAAAGGATAGAACTCTTCAACATTCATCAATCTTTATATACAGTATCAAAACAAAATATTATTCAATTTGGGCTGGGTCTCAAAGAAATTTTCTAAACTCTACCCATTTAGTAAACAAGCTTAAAATCTCGACTCAGTCCGATTTTATGGGCATAAATATTTATTCTAAGCCCTAAAAAAATAAGTGAGGCCTGGATGAACTACCTGGCTGGTGTGCACGCCTTCCGAAATCCGAACCTCTTCCCTTTGACCGACTACACGGTTGGCATAAGTCCAAGATTAAAGTTCATTGCTTTTAAAAGCCCTTCGTCAGCTCCTCTCTAATTGGTCCCATGCAGATGGTCAAGTCGTATTTGGCAGATTGCACGTAGACGTAGGACTCTTTTCTCTGCCACAATCTATCTTAAATGCAAAATAATTTTCTCCCATAATTTTTTTTTCACATTTTAATTTTTTTATTTTGATTTAAGTTTTATAAATTTAGAAAATCAAATAAAAATATCTTTTTCTCTAATTAATTTACAAATTGGTGCGAACAATTGTGACTTAGCCTTATAATTCTTGAGGAATAGTACCATGAATACTTATTACTATTCGTTTGAGTAATACGAGTATCTTATTTTAAAACAGCGATCATGCATGCAGGTTCAAAACACATTTGTGTTCTAATGTAAGATTTTTTTTTCTTTCTATCTGATCATGCGTTTAACGATATTCTATAATCATGAATATCCTATAAACATGAATGTAGATATTCTTATTATTTTATACGGGCAAATGTGAACATTTTTTATAATTAAAATGATGTCCTATATGCTAATGTAGCGAATCGGATGTAAGTTTGATTCTACAAATGAAAGTATGAGCAGACTTTCCTTTTGAAAAAGAGTTGACACTCGAGTGGTGCTTTTGGATCTATTAAGGCTCTGTTTTGGTTTTTTTCGTTAATGTATGCGAGGAAAATGGAACCCGACACCCTATAGAGCGGTAGGGGTGAGTATGGACCGGATTGATGTGTTTTATAGTAAACTAATAACCAAACCACTACCTACGGATTATAAATTTAGAGAACCAAACTAACCCATAAAATTCATGGAACCAAACCAATCCAAACCATTAAAATATGATTCAGTTTCGGTTTTGAACCACGGTTCTCTTGAAATTAGATATCATCTTCATACATAATTTAAAGTACTTAAATTATATAGATAAGTTAACCCATAACTATATTAAAACAAGTTCGGTAAAAAATCACCAAAACTCACTAACATCAACCAACTAAAAAAGAGTAGAATACTAGTAATCAATGAAGAAATAGGGCCAAGTAATAAAATACTAGATTCATAAATTATTTAACAAGCAAAAAGATTAGGAAATCAATTGACTAAGTCCATACCGTCCATGTTTAGTGCATTTGAATCATAGGAATAAGTTAACCATATATAGAAAATTTAGGGGTATAATCTTGGAAGTGGATGAATAAGGTGGTCGAATGAAACATAATTAGGAAATTAGTACTCCCTCCGTCCCAAATTGCTCGTCTTTTGGAGAATTCAATTTTTTAAGGAGACAAAATCATTGTCTTAGAGTTCCAAAATTATTCTTCAAACTGTGAAGTTTATTAAATGGTTTTAAATTGTTTATATCTTTCAATATGGATCTCGAAAAGTATGTAATATGGATCTTGTTTGATATATCTCAATTAGTTATTTTATACAAAGTTTTAAACATCATGAAAAACATTACATACTAAAAGATATAAACAATTTAGCAATGGTACGAATTTCAAAAACTGTAAAATAAATTGGGAGGAAAATAGTACTTTTAAGGGTAAAACTAGAAGTTTGACATTTTTTTATAGTTGTTTTTAGAAATAAGACACATTTTGGGACATCCTAAGATAGAAAGAAAAACTAGCAAGTTGGGACGAATCGGGAGTAATTGACTAGGGAAAAAAAAGTTCATTCAATGTATCTAAACAAATTCCACATATAATATATGAAAAATATATCTATAAAAATACTATACAGATCGGACCAGTTTGGAACTAGAACCGCTAACATAAATCCACAAACCAAACCATTTATCACGATTTCTAATTTTTTGAAACCGGAACCAAACCATATTATAAGAAAACCGAACCAAACTCTTTGGTTTGTATTGGTTTGGACTGGATTCGCGGTTTGACAGTTATTTTGCTCACCCCTATAGAGCGATGTTGGAGCTATCCATCTTCCCGAAACCGATCAAAGTGTACCGACGGTGCATAGATCAATTTGTGGGTCCTACTTTTGGGCTCCACACAAAAGTTAAGAATCATTAATTTCAAAACATTTTCTCTGAGTGGCCTAGTAAAAAATCAACTCAATCGAAATGTGTACATTCCCTTAGAGTTATCCGAAAATAGTAGATTTTTCAATGAGTCATTCAAAAATTATTTTAAAAATTAATGAAAGATCAATTTTTTCATGTGGAGTCCGGAAGTGGAGAAATTTTTGGGTGCCGAGTGGGTATTGCCCACGTGGTACCCACTCGGCAATCCGAGCCGTCCATAACGCGATCCAACGGTCAGAATTTTAGAGAGAGAGTGTTTGGGTGAGAGGAGAGAGAGGAAATCAATCCGGACCATCCAAAACACATTTGGACGGCTCGGATTATGGTTGGGTACCAAGTGGCAATACCCACTCGGCACCCAAAAATTTTTCCCGGAAGTGGGTAACTGATTTGCGGTGCCTTTGATGTGGACGGTGTCCTTTTTTCTTTTCTTTTTTTAAATCTACGGAGTCACGGACGGTGCCTTTGATCGGTACCAATAGCATGCATTTTTCCATTGCCGATCCCCACTTGACGGCAACCCCATGTCCACTCAACATCAATCTCTGGCGGACCATCTTCGTCCACCGCTGGGGAATCTCTTTTTGAGAGAGAGAGAGATAGAGATAGAGAGAGAGATTGATGGTTTGGAAGGAAAGAAGAGTGGACTTTCCTCACGTTCCCATGTGAAAAATAGTCAAAGCCGTCCTTTTAACTTGTTTCCCGTAATGAATTTGACTCGAGATACTTTGAGCGAGGATTTTCAGCCATTAAATTCCATTACGGCATCTCCTCCTCAATCCTCATATTAGGCAACCTGGTTTCAGGGATTTCTTTGGCACATTATCTTCCCATTCTTCATATTCTGCATACCAAAACAACAAAACCCAGTTCGAGGATCAAATCGAGCACCAACCCAGTTTCAAACCCATCGACCAAACCCACAAATCCTCCAAACAAAACCCTAAATCGTCACCTGTAGGTGTAAACTCGAACCCAATCGAGCAAACCCAAATCGAAGGGAAACCACGTTCGAGTTTGTTCGTCCAAATCGAATCGAAGTTATCAAGTTTTGGAGCTCGTGTACGTTTTGCACTGAAGCAGGAATAAGTTATAGATATAACATCAATAACATAGGACGAGTTGTAGAAGAACGTGGTGGGGTCTCCTGAAAAAGGGGAAGAAAAGTTGTTTAGAAGATTTCATAAAAAGGTATTTTTGATGTAAAGGAGGATTGCCGATTGAGAATCTCAGTTTCAATGGTTTATTTTAATTACAAGGAGGATTGCCGATTGTCTCTAGTTGCATCATGAGTGGAAGACTTTATTTTACTATCCAACAGTAACCAATAATACCCTTGTTATGTGCCCATATCTTTCCATGTTCTCTGTGCAATGTTTAGTTTTTAGTTTTTTTTTTTCATTCAAGAATCAATTATTGAACTCGTACGTAAGTGCAGTTACACAACCTTAGGTCAAGTGTTCCGGTTTAGTTTTTGCAACCGTAAGAGCTATGCTGCGTGCACAGATTTATATGGATAGATTCAGATGTAGAGGTATCCGTAAGCGTCTGATGCACGTGTGCTTCTTGTAATCTTGTGGGTTCCACACACATCGGATGGTTTCAGACACATGAATATGTGCACAGAGACTTTCCCTATGAGTGAATTCGGTTTTCTGCTTATCTTTTTCATGGAGTTAAGATTATAGTTTCAATGTTGTAATAGGTGATTGTTGTAGTTTGTGAAGTCTTCGCAAGTGGGGGATGAGTTTCAGTAGCCCTGATGCAACAATGATCATGGATATGGAGCCTAATGGTGCTGATTCTTCTTTGGGAAGGCGTTCTTTTAGATTTTCAAATGCTATAAACCCAATATATGATGATAAGCATGATGTAGAAAGTGGTATTGTTGTGCCCAGTTCTGTGGATTCTTTGACTGTTGCCTCCCCCGCATTACCATCATCAACATTGGAAATTATACCTCCTCCTTCAGCTGAGGCTATCGATCAATGTGATGACAAAAAGCCAGTGAGTTCATCTAGAATTTTTCTTTCTAGTGATTTATTTAATTTGTTACTAGAATGAGAATTTTGTATAATAATAGGTAAGAATTTCTTCTGTGGGAAATGCCGGTGTTTAGGTGTTACATGTTCCATGTACAGGAAAACAAGGAGGAGCTACCATGGCTTATGGATTACAGTTCACACCTTATCCATCTTGCTGTTTTCGGCATTCTTGGGGTAATACGCTAAACCTTTGCATTTTAAAGATCAATATGCTGGCTTAGTTTTAAAGTTTCGCTATTTTAGCATCGTGCCTAGCAAAATCGGCTAAGTGTTCAGTACATTCACCACGGGGCCAAAATGCCAATAATTTATTGCACAGTTATTTTTTCATTGGTCAAAAGATATGCAAGGACGCTTGTAGTTTTATTCATGATGTTCCAATCGATTTAATATCACTCTTTTGTTCCAAACATACCTTTGTCTCATAAGGGGGTAAATGTTACCCAAAAGGGTTGAGTTGCTTAATATTTGTGATTACTTTATGCTTATAACTCACGGTGGTAAACAAAGATGTGGGCGGTACATGTCCAAAAATGAATGGAAATTCTTTCTAGCACCCTTGTATCCTTATGGTAGTATGTTTACGTACATGCAATACCCAAACTTTTGAGCTGAAATACCCATTTGGTGATCTTTTGTAGGTTTTAACAAGGTATATACTGCAAAAACTGTTTGGCCCTGGAGTATTTGGCCTCACAAGCGACGGAACTGTTCTTTACCTTGATCTTCCTTCTAATATGGTCTCTCTCTCTCTCTCTCTCTCTCTCTCTTAAAACATGCAGATTTGTAAAGGAATGTAGTAGCAAAGAACATTATTTGCAATGCTTAGGCGTGCACTGTTTTCCTGTTATCTATACTAGACAAATCAAAAGCTGCATTGCGTAATGTCAAGGTGATTCCATTCCTGACTTTTGTTAGGTTATTTCAAATGCTATTTAATCCTCATTCTTGAGCTTTGGCAACTCCATCTTCTGTTAGGTTGCTGATTTTATTGGATGTTCAGGCAACACAACAAGTAGCTTATAAATTCTTTGATCATAATTAGTAGGGCATGGATAGCTATAAGAACTATATGTCTGGGAAATTATGAAGCAAAATTATTTGGTATCACTTTAAGATTTGGTTATTTTTCTAAGAAAATTTCTATTTTCATTCGAAGGTTGGCTCGTTTTTGATGGGGTGGTTGGGCATTGTTTTCAAAGGAGATATTTCCAGAGTTTCAGAACATCTAGCCGTTGGACTGACGACTGGTTACTTGGGAAGCCTTACAACTCTCAGTGGTTGGAATCAGAAAATGCTTGACCTCAGTGTTCAAGGCAAATGGGCTTTTGTTGTGTTCGGGTATCCTTTAGGTAATGCAAGATGTATTTACTTGTTTAGAGTAACGTTTTTGTGCCATTGCGAGAACATAAACAGTTATTATTATTTATTTTATTTTTTTTCGGATCCTTTTCCTTTTCCTTTGGTTATTTTTTTCTTCTAAGTGAAGTCCATAAAAAAGTTAGAAGTCTATTTAAGTGATTTAGTGAGAGATGTTAAGGTATGAGTGAATAGAATTCCCTCTTTTGTTTGGTCTCACATTAGGTGGGAAAGATAACTCATCATGCAACTCTTGTTTCTCAAAAAGCTTGCCCCTACATGATAACTCATCATGCCGATTGTGAGATTGCCCCTACAAATGGAAGGGAACAAAAAGCTAAATCGCTAACTTCCTAATTTGACATAATTCGATTCATTATTGTTTGAAACATGACTGACAGAATAGTGGCATTGCTTTCTTTTCTAACCCATGCAAGAGAGGTCGTGTACTTGTCCTTTCTCTCCTGGAAATTCTGTTGTGGAAATTATTCTCCCATAATAACTGGGTTTAACTGTTTCTATTTAGCGGGGACAGTAATGCAATTTATATGCCTTGTTGTTGTTTCATTTCTACCCGGAACACTCATTTGGCTGATTGACCGAGTACAAGATGAGCAATTCTCATTTTTTGTTTGCAGGCTTCATTCTAGTTGATTTTTCTATAAGCTCTGGGGTCAGCACAGCTAAGGTTTTCCAAGGGTTCCTGAAAACTCAACGTGTACTCCCCTTAAATGACCTTTCGACGGCTGAATGCAGTTGGAAGGTGGACAAATTCTGGCGCCAGTTTGCAGTTATGGTGGTGCTTCTGTTGATGCTAGGCTTGTTGTTGGGGATCAGCGTAGCTTTGGAGAGGAGAGAATTTGACAGTGGTAGCAGTGGAGCCGAGCTATGGTTAGCATGCATTGTTGGACCTTTCGGTGTGTGGATCAGGTGGTTCTTAGCCCGTCGGCTCAATGGACGTGGCTTAGGAAAATCGGGCATGTTGAAATGGATTCCTTTTGGGACTCTAACTGCCAATGTTTCTGCGGATTGTGTCATGGCAGCTCTAGCAACCCTGAAGAAAGGGGTAAGGAAATCTTCCTCTGCTCATTTTTTTCATTTTAGTATATCAAGAAGTTTTCCCGTGTCTAGCAATCTCGGCGTGTCTTTGGAACTTGCGGAGGGGTACGAAGAAAACAAGAGAAAGTAAATGAGTTATTGTTGGAGAATTAGTCGTTCTTTCTTTATATCCTAGAAGTCGTGGCGTGTGTTTGGATCTTGTGGAAGGGAGTGAGAAAGGAATACAATTCTTCATGTTTATTTTGAAGAGAAAAGAGGAAAGAATTTTTTTTAGGTAACTCAAACTAAAAAAGAAAATCGTGAAAGGCGAAAGGTTAAGAATGAGAAAGGAATTTGTGGATGTCTTAGGCATCTCTAATCCTTCCCCATTTCAAGTCCCAAATTCAAAATTTGGATAAAATCAACAAAAACCCATCTCCAATACTTACCCAAATGTGTACCCATTTTTTGGTTTTACCCTTTTGTTTTCCCTAGTTTTGGGACAACCCAAACCCTTAACCCATTTTTCCAACGGTTATTTTGAGAGCCGGAGCTTTGCCGGCCCTTTCGATATGATGCAGGGGGTTCGCTGGCTCTCTCGATCTGATGTTGGAGCTTTGCCGGAGCTGATTCTCTCCTCTCTCTTATTTCTTGTATGCCATTGGGTATTCTAAAAAATAAATTTGGGGGAATATTGGTGTTTTTTTTCCCCAAATCAAGATTTTACAAAATTTTGACTCAAATTTGGGTAAAAATAGTAGTATGTGCATGTCTATTCACATTCCTACCATTGGTTTCCTTTTCAATTTCTGCACTTGTGGCCTATTCATACGTTGTTACTCGCGATTATCATTTCGAATCTTAAAAAAGTATTCTATATGTTTTGCTCAGGTGAATACGAAAACTTGTAATACCGTAGCGACTGGCATACAGTTCGGGCTTTTGGGTTGTCTAAGCACTGTTTCCACTTTCATTGCTGAAGTTCACTTGCTGAGACAGAGCAAACACCCTTGGAGAGGAAATGTTTATGCACTAGTGACCATTGTCGCGTCCTTCAGCGTGGGCACCTTGATCTACTCGGTTCCGGTTTGGACACAGGGATACAATTAAGATGTCGACTACAGACTGTACAGTGCTTCGGTTCTTCCTTTAGACTGCGCTCGGATCATGGATTTTTGGCGAGTTGTATAGAGGAAAATCTGAACGAGTTTGTCTAGTATTACTTGAATTGGACAAATTATTCGCGCCTTTTGTATAATGAGCGCGCTGCGTCTTAGTTAACTGCATTCAAAATGTCCCAAAGGGACAGATCGGTACTTAGATGGAGGCACACGGGGTCATGTGCTCCCACTCGAAATATGTACTATTAAAAAGGTCTACTTAAATTCTTATGGATTTTCGCAAATGTGTTTAGAACTATATTGCTACGTATGACTTATATATAACTTGGGAATACATAGATATCTTTCATTCTATGCATTAATTTTTGCTCTATAATGTGGAGGCGGGGGGGCCCTGCTGTGCACAGCCGCATGGCACCGTGCCATGCGGCCATCCGACCGTCCATTGCGAAAATGCACGGCTCGGATTTAATCCAATAATGAATGGCTCGGATTGCATTGAGCTCGGATGGCCGCATGGCACGGTGCCATGTGGCTGGTGCACAGCAGGCCCCCCCATTCCTTATAATGTTGGTTGAATTCAATTGTCAGTTTACAGATTGTTAGTTTAGTTGGGACCTTTTCTTTTGTTTTTTATCAGGAGAAATGCTTCACATCCAATGAAGCGGCACTTACAAAGGACTCCATTCAAAATACAATGATAAAAATCTAGTAAAACGAATCCAGACGAGAAGAGATAAGCAACGAAGCACCAAAGTGTTAATCTCAATCGTCTCGACCTGAGCATCAAGCTCTAGCACATACTGGAAGACGCAAGCAAACTGAATGCAAAAGCAAACTGAACCAAAGTCGGGTTTAGTGTGAGTCAAGGAGGAAGGAGAGTATATCTCCTTACGGATCGTCTAGATTGGAATCACACAATACTTGAACAAGATCCTTCACTTGCGCTCTCAATCCTCGCTTTGAGCTTACGCTCTCAATTTTTGTTCTCACAAATTTTGATTCTTTGGGATATTTTTAAAAGACGCTTTGATACTCCCACTCACATATGCGCATTATGTGACTTGGGTCGGGACAAAAAATGTCTTGAGAAAGTCAGAGATATAACTCTCATTTTTGAAGTCACAATTGCAATATATCCTTTACAAATGTTATTGATGGAAATCTCAATTTTTGTGCTTGTTTTTAGACAGTGATGTACAGAAATATGCAATCATATATATGCAATTATGTATTACTCCCTCCATCCCAATTTAAATATCCCCTACAGGAGACCGTGCAAGTTTGACCTTAAAAAATAAAATACTTTCGGAACTACTTTTGAAATTTTTTTTTGTATCGTTCAAAAGATCTCAATGAGTACTTTTGAATAGTGTAAAAAATTTTGAAAAAAAAAATCTAAAAATATGTTTTCTTTTAAAGTCAAAATAACATGACTTTACGTAGAGGACATTTAAAATGGGACAGAGGGAGTACAATTAATTTCAAACTTGTATAGAAAGTTGTAAACGTTGAAGTTAAAGAGTATCTCGTAGTGACTGATGATGGTAATAAAATTTTTACAACACTGGTTCATATCAATACCGTGCGAGTGTGATTGCTGAATCTAATACAAAAATCTTGAGAAAATCTTACAAAAATCATGAGAGGTGACCAATGAAAGTGGTCATCGACAGCCGGCGTTACATTTTGTTTTTTGGTGCAACGGAAAATTAGAAGTGCAGACGCTTGGCAAGCACAGCAAATTTCAGTTCCACAAAAGGGAAAGTGCTAACATAACCATGCAAGATTTAAGATACATCAGAAACAGAACATATAATAACAAGCTTGATTTTCCAAAGCAAAACAAATACTACTAATATTTCACAGTAATAAACAGAAATAATAAAATGACTGCCCCTGACATCTACTTATTTGGCCATACAAATTAGGATACAAAGCGACCATCCATTTACCTGTAGAAGTTCCAAAACAGAAACAAAAACGACAAATCCATATTACCCGAGCCACATAATTCTTCTCTACATATCCCAATATACTGTAGCTGGGGAAATTCGGCTGGTGAGGCCAAGAGGAAATCAACAAACATCTCCCAAGAGTCAATTTTCTGAGATGACTAACAAGCAAAGCAAAAATTCTGAAATTATGGCCTGGGAAAATGCTTTGATTTTGGAAACCTATGTCGTCCTAAAAACCAATCACAATAACCACTGGTGCAGAAATTCTTTAAAAACTTCACCTTCGAACTTCACTCAACTCAATCATAAGTCATGGACTATGAATAAGTTGGAAGTCGGTTCATGTTGTCGAACTTACCATGATGATGCAAACAAAGGGACTGAAAAGTAACATCTAGAAAATAAAGAGGAAAATCTGATTTCATGGATCGCATCAAAATGAAACCAGTACGAAATGGGACACAAAAGTTCTTATGCTAAAAGGAAACAAAGCATACCATGGGAATATTATTCGAAAAGATGCATGAAATAGAACCTATTCTACGCCTACCGTCTGACTAGCGCTTTATCAATGTATCCAAAAAAAAAAAGCAGAATGGGAAACCTTCCTAAACACTGTTAATCTAGGGTTTAAAAAAAAATGCCGGTTACTCCACAAGTTTTTTTATTCAATCAGACATTTGCAACAAATTTCGGCCATTGAACATGTCTTGGACATTTAAGAAACCCAAAAACTTGCAAGAACCCGAGATCTCAAACCGTAGACACCACATCAGACTGTGTTAGGTGATTTCAAAAGGATCTTCTGAATTAATGCATTTCTACATGGACAAAGGTGCAATGTTGAACTAAAAAGTTGGGTCAGAGTATCTAACACTTGCACACCCTACATATAATGGTTAATTCCAACACCATGGTCTGTTAAGTGACACAAGACAATGCATAGATACAGAAGTTGGTCAATGTGAATCGGTGGAAGAGAAGATGAGGTGAAATTGTAGATATATCCAAATTAGCAATCAGTGGTTTCTTGAGTCTTGGTTTTATATCAGAAATTCTAAACATTGAAAAACTTTCCCAGGCCATAGTCTCAGTACTTTTCACATTTTTAGTCATTTGCGGATAATTTACACTACGGAGAACATAAGGATTATCCTAGTCGGCCTCACCCGGTAAATAGACACATCCCAGACAAATAATAACTCCTTCATACTCCCCTGCCACACGTCATGAGAAGTTATCCGAGAATGGAACATAGCTGCGTCCAGGAATTTGGAGGTCAGAAAGTAGACTTGACTACAGAAGTCGCCAGGGGAGCCAGAAAATATCAAAATCCTAAACCTGCAAAAAAGAGCCAACAACATTAATTAAAAAGCTCAGATGAGGACCAAAATGTGATGATACTGTGAATGCTAAAGATAATCTTTAAACAGCTCTTACTATAGAAGAAAGAAGGTACACTCTTTAGGTTCCCCCACCAGCCTTGCCCGCAGTAGCAGTCTTCTGAACCCAACACAACCAACTGTAAGTTTACTCAACCATCTTTGGCTTTAAAAGGATCCAATCTTATTAGAGGACTTACCACTTCAATGCTGTTTCCTTTGCCATTCAATTTTGATAAAGATCCAGACGGAGGTTGTGAAAACCTGGAAAATAAATGGTGCAAATAGATCACATCTCGTGTCGGAAAATGCGGAATAGCAGAGTTTAAGGTGCAAAAGCTGAAAAATGGAAAACTGAGATGTGTATAGAAATAGGTGAAAGGTTATTAAAAAGTGTGAAAATGTGTACTGACATAGACAACTTTTGGCACTAATAATTAGCAGTTAGCATGACCATGATATTAAAGCAGAAAAACAGGCATCAAAACTATAAAAAAAAAGTGTCTCTAGGTTGAATGAACCGCAAGGAGTTCGTATGCCATTAGCATGTTGGCATGCTGGAGTATACCTATAGTATACTTCGTTTGAGTCAGAACTAAGAAATCAGGCAAACAAGAGACCTCCATACTAGTAAAAGAAGGAGTGGAGAGGCAAGAGTGATGCACACCTTAGTGCCCTAGCTTTCTTTTTATCTTCCTCCTGTGCATTTGCCTTGGGGGCGGCTGGGACTGCTCCAAACCTGGAAAGCCTAGCTTTCTTCTTTGCCTCCTCATCAGCAGACACAGACTGTGCAAGCCCAAACCTGAAAAACATAAAGCACTGTAAAAAAAGTAGCAAAAGGAAAATACAAGAACAGTGTCCTTTGTAATGAAACGACAAGGAATTGCATAACCAAACCTCTCTGCTCTAGTCTTTCTCTTTAGCTCCTCTGATTGCTTCAATGTATCTGATCCAGGCACGGCAGAACTGGTTCCAAACCTGCAAATAGATCAGCAAATTAGTAAATTTAAGAACTGCAAACCTAATTTAACTACAATGTTTTACATTAACAGCTCAGCTCTAATGCCCCGTGCCCACATCACTTCCCAGAAAGTTCGCTCTACATGCAATTCACTCCATCCCGCCAGAAGGCTCCTATGCCTATGGTATCTGCCCACGATAGCACATAAAATTGAGGCAAATCAACCCCCTCTTCCACTGCCTAATATCCTTGCACTTAAACTTCAACCCCAAAATCCTAAATTCCAACAGCTTGTTGTCAAGGCTCAACACCACGCAAAGGCTATACTTCTCAGCCATCAAGGATGAATTCCTTCTAACTTCTAAGTGACAAACAACATTTTATATATATTTTCCCAGTAAGTGAGGTTTGATAAATATCAAAACCCACTAGAAGGGCGCAAGCCACGCAACCTTGTAAACAAAGGAGTATACAAAACCAAAAACAACTACACTAGTGCCCATTGAAATATACAGGGGACAGTCATCTCTAAATCCAATCAAGAAAAAACGGAACAAACTACAAAGCACCAAATCCTTTCAAATTAGTTAAGGAGCTTTCGCTCCCTTCAAAAGATCTGCAATCCCTTGACTCCAACGCACCACAAAACACACAGAGGAGCTGTGCTCCAATCCTTCCTTCTGCTTTTCCTAGGACACGATCAATTCCAAGAACCGTGAGGCACCTTTACCAAGTTAGACATCCTCAATGCAAAACCAAAGACGGATGGATAAAATCAAATCCCAGATCTCCATAGCAAAAATGCAACAGTAGGTTAACCGTCCATACAACAAACTCCAAAAATTTTCAACCAATACAAAAATAGCAAAAGAGAAAGGTAATAACACAGCAACAAAAAGTATGGCTGTTGAATGAACTAACTTGAGCTTGACTCGTACCCGCTGGAATCTCTCTCGAGATCAGTTTACCACATACACAAAGCACGTTTGAACATATTTTTTAAGCTCACTAAGTTTTCAAACTAAGCTTGAAATTTCAGCTCGCTAAGAATCAACTGTCTAAAAAAACCAAGCCACTCGAGTTCACCTGTGATTCGGTTAACTCTCAGCTCAGCTAATAAAAAGATTAAACTTTAAACCCGCCAATCTCGTTAAGTTTTCTAACCAAGTCTAACAAATTGCAATCCATTGCTCACCCAACTATGCTTGTTTGCATCCCTAACGACAATTGCTGAGAATGCTCGTGTAATAGAAGTACCACGACATAGAAATCGTAAAACCCTAGGCTAATTTCACGAGAATCGGCACAATGTGAGAAATTTGAGTCTCCCTTGATTTGGTGGAAAAAAATTGAGTAAAACTCAATTGTGTAGTATATGATTTTGAGAACTGAGAGTGCGTTAAATTTACTCTGAATTTGATTCTGAATCAATTAAAAGATTAAGGAAAGAAAAAGAAAAGAAGAGAAAATAATTAAGAAGGAAATTAGAGAGAAAATTGAAGAGAAAATGGGAGGAAAGTTAGATAGGAATTTGATTATTTTCCTTTCTCTTCTTTAAGAACCAAACAAATGAATAGAATTTTTTTTAATTTTCCCTTCCTTTCCATTTCTTTCCCCAACAACCAAACAGAGCCTAAGGTCTGGAGACGCTCTAACAAAGCAAAAAACACAACAAAAACAAAATCACCTAACCTTAGTCAAAGCTAAATGATACTCTATTACCTTTCGGCTCGAGAATTACGCTTCTCCTCCTCGGACAGCTGAACCGGCATCCCGAACCGCTCTGCTCGTCGGATCTTCTTCTGGACAGAAGTAACAGGAGCCTCGTCCTTCTTGTCTGCGTCAGCTTCCTTCACGGCCGAGGGCTTCGATTCCTCACCGGCGTCCTTGTCTGGTACAGGATCTGAGGGCGGCGGCTGCTGCTGTTGTTGTTGGTCGGGGGTTTTTCTAGGGTTTTCGCCTTTCTGCTGCGTGGTGGTTGGTTCCGCGATCGCCGTTGCCATTGTTGATGAGAGAGAGAGAGAGAGAGATGCTGGTGTTTTGCTTTTCTGGTGTGGGGCGGGGTTTCGATGATCTTTTGCTTGTTAATTTACTACGTGGTGTCTCGCTTTAAAAGGAGTAGGATGTTTTGTTCTTTTTCGATGCCCTATTCTTCAATCCACTCCCAACTAGAAAAGGAAGGAATTTCTTTCTTGGTAAAATTTTAAGAAAACCCTAAAAAAATATCCTTATTTTCTTTGGTTTTCTGGAACCATTTCCCCTCTCGGAACAGACTCGGCCCTGACATTTTCGAGATTACAAACAAACCTATAAAGGGGGCCCAATATATTTTGCTGAGTAAATTATAAAAAAATATACTGTAGTAAATTTAAGATCATATTAAAAAAGATTTCACTATGTAACATATGTTTTTTTATTCACATTTTAACAATTCATCTCAAAATTTTGTATCAAATACTCGACTTAGCACCTGGTGAAGTATGCGATAAATTTTTTTGAACTTAGTTCAATATTTGTATCTTTAACAACTCAATAATAAACATAATTATAATGGTGATACAAACTTCAAACTCAGTGAGACAAGTCTCTCAAGAACATTATGTCAAGCTTCTATTAGAGATTGTGTAATCCAAAAAAAATTATTTAACCACATAGTATTAATTAGGAGAATTAAATTAACAATAACTATTATTATGTAGGGTTTACCTTGAAAAGCATAAGTGAAACTTGGGGAAATAGAGTAACCGGGAAGGACAAATCCATTCTTTCCAAATATATTATTGACTTAATTTTCAGTTCGACTTAGATAGAGGAACAAATTGTTTAAAAGAAAATAAGGAATTGGCTTTAGCAAAAATTTAAAAAAAAAAAAAATTCCCACTTAAGTCAAAATTAAGTATTATTTTCTCAAATATGATCTAATTTCTGGATCTATTTAAATTATTTTAATCAAGAGCAACATCAAAAGTGAACATTTTTTTTTTAATAGTAAAAGCCTGACTGCTAGTAGGAGTTTTAGGTAGGATTTGAATCAAACACCTCTTAGTTGGGAGTGGTTTGACCTTACCGTTGGGCCAACAAGCATTGTATCATATTTTTTGCTTGATTATGGAGTATATGTTTATTAAGTAAGTGAAGGTTATAGCTATTTTTTCAGAACATGTTTCTCAATAAATTTTCTCTTCAATTAGAACTCTTTTTTTTTTTTTTTATCTATCTTTGTTCAGTCATTACCCAAAAAAATTTCCTCAAAAACTAAACCAAACAACTTGAATCATCAATCCTAAAGAGAAAATCAAAGAGGAAGCTATTTATGCTTTTTTAGTAAATATATATTAAGTTGATAGATTACTTTTTTTTCTAAACAAATACTCCAAGTATTTATCTACTTAAAAACTCTAAAAGAATAATCGAACAACGCTAAGCATCACTTAAATACCCATTAATTCTAAAAAAAGTATTGCACATTCCAAGATTTTTTTAAAAAAAATTACAAAGAGCAACAGCAGCAGACTCTCCATATGGAGATTTGAGGCAAAATAGAGAGGAAAAGAGGGAAAACTGGACTCCAGCAGCTTGGGTAAAACTACTGTATACCATACATGTGAACAGTGCTACGGTATATATACATATGCACTGTTCATCAACTACCCTTTTTTTTTTTATTGTTTTCTCTCTCTTCCCCAGCCAACAGATGACGACGGAGCTCCCAATCGCCGGCGACGACGACAAATAGTTCTACGGCGACGCCCATCGACGACGATGGTGGTTCTCTACTCCAGATCGATGGCGATGGTGGCTCTCTACTTCAGATTGACGACGACGGAGGCTTTCGAACAAAGATCTACGGTGATGGGCTTTTCGGTCGGAATAGGTAGAAATGGCGACAGAAGAGGTAGCGACGACGACGATAGAGGTAGCGACAACGGAGGAGGTAAACCACAGTTAATCAGTTATGGCGCCGGCGATTAAAGAGGTGTCTGGTTTTAGATCTGTACATATATATATATATTGTGTGTATGTATATATATTGTGTTATTTTAAATAAGGAAAAAATAATATTTTAATATAAAATAGGTAAAAATGGGTAGTATTGTTGGAGTGTTGATAGTGACAGAGTAGATATATGTACTGTACACAAGGTTTTTTAGCTAAAAATTTAGACAAGCTGTTTTTGCTCTAATATCACTATTGTCGTTACTTTAACAACAAAAGTACTCGTTATACCTCTACAATGAATTTTATCAAAAATTCCTTAATGTTTTAAAGTTTTTTCTAGCTTGGTAATACAACATCTTCTCTCATTCGTAGCCAGCTTAATTTAACTTGGAAAAATGTATTGAAATATGTGAAAAATATATTAAAAAGAGTAAATGGTGCATTGTATCGTGTGTTTTTTTTTTTTGTTTATTTAGATACTAATTATATGCCTATTAAACACACTCTAGCAAGACTCAATTAACTTTTATACATCGATAAGACCATATGTGTCGGTGTGTCTTTCTCTAGTCTTTGTGCAAAGCTTTTTCTTTTTCCTCGGGTTTGGTAATTTGTTTTTTAGGTACAGTGACTATCTGAACATACAATTAATGGGCATGGGCTTGTGACTGCGTACTTTCCAATTTCAATTATTACGAGTGGTTTTCAAAATAATACTACAAATCCTTTTATCAACAATTGGTAGGCCTAATGGCGAGGTAATCATGAAGATTATGTTCTTGGGTTCAATTTCCATTGTAGGGTTCCAGTTATTACTAGTTTTTTTTTTTTTTTTTTTTTGAGGAAGAGAGAGAAATATCATAGATAAGAGCAGGGTACAAAGTATTAAGGATGACAATTTCACCCAAAACCAATAGATACCCGAATCAAACCAACCCTATCGGAGCGGTTTTTTTATATTTTTTCCTACCCATGGGGCGGGTTTGGTTTTCAAAACATGATATCCGACGAGTTTGGATTTGGGTTTGGTCTTAAGAAGTATTCGGCCAAATCCAAACCCAAACCGATCCATGTAATATTACTTATAGGATATATATAAACATATTATATTTTTATAGATATGTAATTTTTATTTCAATTCATAACTTTCAGTGACTTTTCATTTCATCTCCCTCCATATTCCTCTGAAATTCCTTAAAAATCTCAAAAGTCTCTACAGGAACCTCTTAAAAAAAGTTTTATTATTTCCTTTGATTATGTTGGAATTTTGACGTTTAATGGTAAAATCATATGGTATGTTACTTTTTTATTTTAATATATAATCTTTTTCCTTCATATGTTTATTAATGGAATGAATATTATTGCGGGTTTGGTGCGGTTTGGATAAAATCCAAATCCATATGGTTTGGTTACGGTGCACTAAAATTCATACCCGTTGGATATCGGTTTGGATTTGGGTATAGATAAATGCTTTGAATTTGGGTATGGTAATTTCAAAACCCGGACCAAACCGATCCATTGCCATCTCTACAAAGTATCAATACAACCATCAGCTAAACAACAAGAACAAAATCAAAATACAACAACACCATCCTGCTAAAATCCATCACCGGTGTCTGGATGTCGAACAAAAAGAGATAGAGCTCGCTTAGCTAGAACGTGGGCTCGCTGTACCTCTGTACGCGCAACTTTGGAGATACTACAAAAAGTGAACTTAGAGATCTCCGAATTGAGGTTGCGGATCAAAAAGGCATCACGGTGGTGGCACTCAGTCTTGCCAGTTATGACTAGTTAGGCCCGTTCCATTAAGTTTGGATTTTTAGACATTTTTATGTGAAGAGAATGACCCGTTTTATAAAATGTAAAAAGTTAAAGAGTCACTCAACGGAACAGGACCTTAGATTTATATATTCCCTACATTATTCTTCAATCCATCCATTACAATACAATATATAAAGAGGGAGACGAGGGATGAAAATTATGCATGTGGTCCTTGGTGTAATTACCCACTCCCCTTTAAAACACTCACACGTCTTTCTCCCACGTAGAGGTGTTAAATAGATCGGGCTAGCACAAGCACGGCATGACTCTGCCATCTCCCCGTGACTCTATCCCGATATGGAAGGACGAGTGTAAATTGTTCATCCTCACCTAACCTAATGAGAGTGAACAAAACCTTCACTTTGATTGATAAAAAATATGTGGGGTCCACTATAAAGTAATGTCATATTTACCAAAAAGTGATAAGGTCTACCGCAAAATGATGTCACATTTACCAAAAAGTAATGTGATTCCGTAGACCACATATCTTTCTTACCAATCAAAACGAGGGTTTGTTCACCTTCATTAGGTGAGGGTGAACAAATTGCACTCAACAAGGGCTATGAATACGACTCGGATTCACCCCATTGCCATGCCAATTCGAAAATTCCCAACTAAGACATTTACGTTGTGTTTGCTAGCCAGGAAAGAAAGGAAAATAAAAAGAAGGAAAAAAAAGAGGAAAGGAGTGTTTGATAGCCAGGAAAAGAAAGGAAAATAAAAAGAAGGAAAAAGGAAGGAAAGGATGAGGAAAGTTAAGAGGAAAGTTTTTAGTTAAAACAAAATGTAGTTTAGTTATTTTTCCTCTCAAACCAATCAAAGGAGGAGAAAAAAATTTTATTTTCCTTTCCAAGGTACCAAACGGAGCATTAAATTTCAGAGTGCATTTGTAAATAATGATAGCAAGAATCATCCTCACTAAAAAAATATTCACTAGAAACAGAAAAATTATTCAGTGCTCATAGGATAGCAACATGTGGTGACCCTAACCCACCACAAATTATGATGGGACCAAAACAAAGTGTATAGACACGTCACACGTGGCAAAGGGGCTTAAGTACCACCACTTGGCGCATGGGTGACCTCACTGAGTTCAAAAAATACACTTACAAAAATAAAATTTAGATATATATTAAATTTTATTTAGTATTATCAGTCCTGGATTACTCGTGTGAGTTTAAAATAAATGAAATTTCAACTAAATTTGAACAAAAACGTTATAGCCTAACAGACTAAAACAAGCCTAGCCCAATAAGTTATTAACTAAACTTTTTAGCTTTTCATTGTAGATAGGCTATGTATTTTTGGGTTGTGGGTGTTGTCCTGAAAATCCTATCCCAACTCCATGTCCCGTCCATTTAAGCCGCCATCTGAGTAATCGACGGCTCAAATTCACCGATGAACTTGTTTTGGCTCAGATTTGTTTGGGATGAGATGAAATTCAAGCCGTTGATTGCAAGGATGGACGGGACAGGGAGTTAGAGACAGCGGATCCGCTTCCGTAATTTTGGATGAAAATTCTGGTGCCACCCGTCACGTGGGGGTGGTCCAGGAAATTTAGTAATCTCTTAACCTCCTAGGGTCAAAAGTACATACTGGAGAGAACTCTAAGGCTGTCAAAGTGTAATTTCTCCCGGATAAAATACCACATCCCATTCTCTTGCAGTGAAACGCCGGCAATCACCGGTCGCTTACACTGGCCATACTACTCGCCAGTCACCAAAGTTGCAGTTTCCCATAAAAACAAACAAACAAATCTGTCTAACGAAAAACTAATTCCCAAATCAACTCTCCTTGAATACTCTCTCTCTCTCTCTCTCTCTCTCTCGACACATGATTTCAAGTACAGGACCTGCTTCTGTCACCTCCAATGGCGTTCCACTTCTCTCAAATTTCAATTCGACCTTGCTTAGGGCTTCTCCCAAGTTGTCCAGAGTTCAATTTCATCATCTTCACCTTCACTCCTCGGCTTTAGGTTATCTCCTTTCTTTCTCTGTAATTGTGCTTAGATATGCATTAATTCTTGTCCAATGGATTGAATTTCTCAGCCCGTATGCCTGTTATTTTCTGATAGCAGTTGGCTGGCGTTGTGGTCGAGCGAATTATTCATCAATTGCCTGTTCAAGAGGAACTGAGCAGGAAGAAGGGATTTCTAACTCAGGTGAAAATATTTAAAGAGTTCACTTTTATCCCTATATGTCCACGTTTAGTTGCCGGATTGTATTTCGAAAGGAGTGGAAAAGATGAGATTAATTATTGGAATAAAGGAGTCATGTGGGTCGTGGGATAATTGATGTGTGATTATATGTTGTTCGAGATTAGTTGCATGTTATGATCCTTATGTCCCACATTGACGGGTATTTGGGCACCCTCTCGTTTTAAGCCAGTTTTCAAGGGTGAGTTCTACCCCAGGAGTTTGTATCATTGTACTATCTTTTGATTTGGGTGGAATAAAGGATGGGAGTTTGAGTGGAGAATCATTGTTTACCATTGCATGAGAGGTAAATATTCCCAAAGGTATTGTATTAAGTGGACAAATAGTCCTGTTCTAGTCCAGTCGTATGTTAAATCCCTTGTGACAATCGTGGGACTGGCTACATGCTTTGTTGTACATGGATGAGGGATTACAATCCCGGCGGTGAAGGTGCCTTTTATATATTAGGAGGGATTACACCCAAATTCTAGAGCCATCTTAATTTCACTGTGAAAGAAGTGAATTTATCTTTCAAGTCTACTAGAATTGAGATTCTGATTGGTTTTGCGTTTAAAATTACTTCACAACTGTTATTTGTGTACTATGTTAGATGGACAAATTGTATCTGCTATGGGATGATAACATGATTGTGATTGGTCCCTAAATGTGGTTGTCTTATCGTCACAGTTGTTTTAGGTGATACTTTGCGTCATCTGTTAACAAGTGACAAGGCCATTTGTAGTTCTATGCTGTAACCAAACCCAGCTAAATCGAGCTTCGAGCTGTAGTTGAATACCAATCAATTGTGTTCGGCTACATGAATATGCAGTCTCCGTTGAATTCGGTCGAGAGCATCGTGTTCCGTGATATCCAATAAACCCAGAACAACATTGAGTTATGTGCTATAATTTAAGTCGTCTATCAAACAAGTATCTATCATTGGCCTGATTGATAACAGGTAATAACTGTAGCTTGATGTTGTCAATTCACCTAGTTCTTTCCAAATTTAGAGGTTTGGCGGTTTGTTACTATTTCTGTAACCGCATTCTCAAGCTTACAAGGATCAAAACGTTTACTTCTTTGTCTCATATTTGTAATTTTTCCTCAAAATGGCTTCAATTAGGTGATTTTGTTATTTGCTTTGTGATTAGTCAAATATGCCTTTATGGTTAAGCTTCTCTGAATATGACGTTTTGCTCAAATGAATCTCAGAAGGAGAGAGATCCAGTTTCCAGTCATCTGAAAGCATTAGAAATGTAGAAAGCTCTCACTTCACCCCTTCCAGTAGCCCGAAGGAAAAGAAAATCGTGCCTGAAAATTATGCTTCCTCTGTTAGAACTGTTGCCTTATGTGTAAGGACCTGCCATCTTACTTTTATTCTCTCTTGACTCATTCGTTTTGCCTCACGCTTGATTGAAGACAATGGTTATTTATCATTTCAGATATGCACAGCAGTTGCATTTGGTGTTGGTTTGGGTTTCAAAGATGGAGTTGGCAAGGCATCTGAATTTTTTGCTGGGTACGGCGCATGAAGCCAATATTAGTTTGTTAGAATTATATGAGTTACATATGAGGGTTCCATGTTTCCTTGTGTCAGACAGAATGGAAAATTTTGATTTCTAGCTCTTCCTTGCTTCCTCTATTTTGGAATAGGTATATTGGTTTAGACTCTGGCCAGCTTCAAGTTTCTTAAGGTAATATAAGGGGTTTCTTCGAATAAAGTGCAAACTATTGGTTGCTACATTGGACAATTTTATGAAACTCAAGTTGCAGTAGAACTTACGATTGGGGAGTTCTTTTACATAGTTAACGGAAACTCCAAACTCAAGGATATTCTGGAATGTTATCTGGATTCAACAATTAACTTATCTTTTTTTTCTTGTGAAGGTTATTTGTACAGCTTGTGAAGGGTATATTTGAGGAAGGGGCACATGCTTCCGTAACTTATGAATCCTATAATTAGAACCTTTACACATCTAGTCAAGGTTAATGTTTTATGGAGTATTAGAACACCCGTCAAAGACCTGTAGGAAGTTAGCAGTTCATCTGACCTATTTTGGCCTTTATCACGTGAAAACTTGAAATAGGTCCGTTTCCTAAATGTTCATGTTACACTATTCCACTTTTTATTTCCATTCTCTTTTTGTACGAGTTATCACCTTAATTTTGAAAATTGCACTTCTAAAAGTTGCTAATGCGTAGTTTCTTTTACTTCTTATTCTCAGTTTTATAGACTTTCTTTCAGTACAACTTAAGTTTTATTCCTTTGCATGTTTCCATCATTCTACATAATTGCTATTGTTCACTATGATCAGGTACTTACTGGAACAAAGTTTATCGGTGGACAATCTATTTGTCTTTGTTTTGATTTTCAAATACTTCAAAGTTCCACTTGCGTATCAGGTGTAGTAATAAGCTTTCTTACTGAATGAACTTTTCACTTGCGCTACCTTCAGCTTTGGGTCACTTGGGTTATTGGTTCTATTTATTTGGCCATGATTAAATTTAGTTATGTAAGACCTTTTTATATGAATGTCTCTTGTTGGAATGCAGAGCCAGGTGCTTTCATATGGTATTGCTGGTGCAATAATCTTTCGGTTGTCTATAATTCTTCTAGGATCTGTAACCCTTCAGGTAGTATCTCCTTACATGGATGCTAAATACACAGAGATGCAAATATTTTCTTCTTGTAGTATGAGTCCTGCTAACAGCTTAAGAGGTGGATAATGATAAAATTGTTAGAGATTCAATGTACATATATTGCTAACACTCCTGATGTACTGATGTTATCCGCTGCCTCTTGGGGGATGGTTGCATTGCCCTTATAGGACACTTTTCTAGTCAACTTTCCATTTTGTTCTATTTTGTTCAGTTTCTACTTCCTAGTAGTTTTTTTTGGGGTTCATTTTCATTTGTTGATTTCCTCTAAGATTTGCCTTCTTAATGTTTTAGAGATTCGAGGCAGTAAACCTGGCACTGGCTGCAATACTTCTGTACTCATCATTCAAGGTTAAATTTCTCTTCTGGGTTCATGTATTTGGGAGTCTTGTTTACTTTCTCATAGTATGTATTATCAGAAATAATTTAAAACACATTTCTGCATATAAGAGCACAATTTATCCCCAAGTGCATTTGTGGTTTTTATGCGTCTCAGCGAGGGCCTAGGGGCAGAAACTTTGTGCTATTCGTGATCAATAATATTTTCCGAAATTCCTGAAGTCAACCTTCCTGTTGATTAGATTTCAACTTATGTAAAACTGGAATACTTCTGTTTAACAAGGTCGAGTAAAACTCTTGAATTTGGTCCAAGAGTAGATTACGCGTAACATATCTCCTGTTCAAGGAACTGAACAATATGAAATTGCAATACATAATTTCTTCCACAAGTATCCAATCAATGGCACTATATGTCAAATTTGGATATAAGAGTCAACAAAACTGTGAGATGGCAATTCATACTTCAGACCCCATATATTTCTTCCACAAGTATCCTTAAAAACTCGTCCATGTTAAGAGTTTGTCCCCACACCAAAATTTAAACTAGCTGGGTTGAACAATCCAGGATTCCAAACTCCTTACTCTTGTGTGTACCAGGCTTGCAGCTTGCCCCCCACTTTGAGATGATATTTGTGCTTCGCTTCACAATTTTTGTAGCAGAAATTTCTGGACTCTACTTTAGATACTGAACTAGTGAAGGCTGACATGAAAATAAGTCAGAGAATTAGAAGCCTGATCTTGGTGAACATAATCCTACCTCATGATGGAAACAATTCGCTGTGTATGAGATTTTTGAAATAGAAAGCGTCACAAGTTTCGGTGTTCTTACCTTATGGGTCTTTTTATTATGTAGATTGGAATCTTTGTTGTCCTCCTTTACTGACATTTTTTTTTTTTTTCCTTTTCTTGATTTTTTAAAATATTGTCTATGAGGTTTGAATTTTGCAACTTAGTTACTGAGAGTTGACTTTCTTCATCTTATCATAGCTATTTGGTAGTGAAGAAGAAGACTCTGATCTTTCAGACAACGTTATAGTGAAGACATGCCAGAAATTTATCCCTGTCACTTGTAAATTCTCTCTCCACATTTTCCTATTCTATCTTTGCATTTTAAGTATCTAAGTTGTATTATTCAGGTTGTCATGTTTGGGTAATCAATTGGAATTTCTGAATTTGACCATCATTCAGAGTTTTCCAGTGTTAAGATTGGACAAAAAATAGCAAATAAGAACTACAAGAAGCAGTTGATTGTGATGTCTTAGATCTAAAACTTCAATTTTGTTTTGTCTGAGATCCTAATCTCCAATCATTCTTTCTTGATAATGCAGCTAACTATGATGGAAATCGATTCTTAACACTTCAGGATGGTGTGTGGAAAGTAAGTCTTGTTGGGTTAAGCATACTTGAAGCGGATAAATTAAGTAATTGGGAATTTTTTTTCTCTAAATCAGCAAATGGTATCTTTTATTGCAGAAAAACTCGGCGGCCAGTGATTCAGTAAATTAATTATTAAATTGATTTCTAACAGGTGTCAAACATTTTGGCAGGCCACACCCTTACTTCTAACGGTTGCAGTTATTGAACTCAGTGATATTGCATTTGCTGTGAGTTCCCTCTGTCCCTTATCCATTTTACATGTATGTATTCCAAGAAATAGATGTGACGTGATTGGGGAAAATTTTGTGTCCTGTTTTCAGGTTGACTCTATACCAGCCGTTTTTGGTGTAACTCAAGACCCTTTCATAGTTTTCTCATCTAATCTCTTCGCCATCCTAGGTAAATCATATTCTTCATTCTTATTGCCTACTTGGATCTCCAAACACTCTCAAAAGGTATTACTCATAAATATAGGTTTATTCAAACTGAAGTCAAACTGCATTTGTTAACATTTTCCCTTTATTCAGGATCATTTTTCTGCATTCAAGTTTTTGGACTAGAATAAAAAGCAATATACATTGCTAATTAGGTTTAGGCATTGTGGTTCTCCGGACTCGGACGTTGTGAGCCAAAAGCTAATGTTGAATAATTAGTTATTTGGAGCTCTGTTTCATCTTATGTTCAGTTATCTTGTGCTTGAATCACAGGAGCATTGGTGATAAACCCCCCTCATCAGCATATGAATATGCTTTCTATTGAAGGAATTTCATATACTGTTTCTGTCAAATGTAGGTCTAAGGTCGCTTTACACCCTTATTTCTGAAGGTATGGCCGACTTGGAGTATTTGCAGGTGGGAAATGCACTTTTTATGCCTCGATGTATGTTAACTTTATGAAGCTTGCTGCATGAATAGGCTGGTTATCTACTTGTCCTCGACTCCTCGTATGAGGTCCCTTTTTTTTTTTTTTTTTTTTGAGGTCATTGCCGTCTATTTGCATTTCTAGATTATAGAATCATCTTATGGGGTTATAGGGAATTAGAGATTTTCTTGAGAGCTGGTGAAATTAGCTAATCATGCTAACAACGCCTTTAAGTTTTACAAGACTTACCTAAAAACAGACTATGGGATACATGATATTGTTTAGTCTTCGTTTCCCCGTGAGATGCTTCCCAATGCCTAATTTATTGGTCATTTCATCTGGTAAGAAGCAGCAGACTGATGTCAAAGGCATATGGAAAAGTACACTTGGCACACAGAGCAAGCGAGAGAGCGTAAATGAGAGATGTGTAGCACCAGGAAACATCCTAAGGAGGCTTGAGGCACCTAGTCAAAAAGCTTGGCGA
This sequence comes from Vaccinium vitis-idaea, assembly GCA_963854785.1. NCBI lineage: Eukaryota > Viridiplantae > Streptophyta > Magnoliopsida > Ericales > Ericaceae > Vaccinium > Vaccinium vitis-idaea. Next base: position 6,649,182 of record OY978225.1, read on the forward strand.
AATACTTAATTCTTTTTCCATAACTGGAAAAGAAAATAAATAATTAGAGGAAAAATAGTGTCTCATGCAAACAAGAGAAACTAATTCATATCTCCATAAGTGAAATATAGTTGCCATGATATCATTCCTAATATCTATTTGTCTTTATTTTATCTAGTCTAATTAGTCCATGTTGTATCTTTTAGTCTTTTTTAATTGTTTTGTGTACATAAGCAGATTTCCGTCCGTCTGATGCTTTCTGTTTTGTTGATCAGCCCTCTATCGGTGTTGTCCTGGGCTTTATTGGATGCAAGATGATCTTAGATTTCTTTGGTGGGTATTTTCTGGTCACAATGAACTACATTCCTTTATATTCCCCTGCCCCGAAATATAATTCTAAAGATATCGTGACCACATTTGGTAACTATATCTTTTTGGATATCCGATATACATTACATTGGTGACACACAACAGGTGGGAATCATTTTACCGATGCATTCGGACAACTCACATGGTATTTAAAAGATGGTCAGCAAATTATTCACTCTAACATTATTTGGAAAAAAAAAAAAATTAAAAAAAAAAATAAATAAAGGGGGAAACAGAACAAAAGAACGCGATTTCATTCTCTTATAATGTTAATTAGGAAAATTTAGCATTACTCAGATTCTTCCACTGCAGGTTATCACGTGTCAACGGAGGTTTCTCTTGGTGTCGTAGCTACCACTCTTACTACTGGAGTGTTGTTGAGTTTAATGAAGAAGCCTGATCAGAATTAGATGAACCTTTCAAGCCTTGTTTGGGCTTGTAATTATATTTTGCTAAATTCTTTTTGTTGCTACGCAATTATATCGATTTTTTTTTTTGGCTCCAACCCTGTCTAGTTTTTAGCTAGCAAGTGAATTGGTGGCAACTGCATTGTTGTATAGTTGGATCTTGGAAATTCGGAGCCGTAAATAAGGAAGTTTTTTCGGATGAAACACTGTAAAATTGAGCTTGTATTAGGAGACAAGAATGCCTTCTACTGGGAAAATAATGGGAAAAAAGAATGGTTTATTTTGGACTTGCATGAACTCCTTTGGGCCTTGAGTTTGTGGTGATTCTTCCAGCACAATTTACGGTAATTGTAGAAAGCAGAAGTCAAAAAGGCATTTTGGTGCCGTTTCTTATAGCTTTTTTGTTTTAAAACTATAGACAAAAGTCTAAAGTTGTTTATTTTATTTGGACTTTTTGATCTTTTTAATTTTCCACTATAGGTACCGATCAAAATTGTACAGATGGGGTATAGACGACGTGCGGGGCCCATTTACAGGTCTCACATAAATGATCCAAACTGTTCAAGGATTTTAAAATATTTTTTCGAGTGGTCTCACGAGAAATTAATTCACAAAAATACATGCGACTAGTTGATCTGATGTACTAATTTCTCATTTAGATAACTGCATATGTGCGGGACTTGTGAGTGGGCCCCGCGGGCCGTCCGTACCCTACCGATACAATTTTGGTCGGTTCCCTTGGGATTTCCGTTTTAGTTTGATGTGAAGAGAGGCTTTTATGGCAAGGGCTGTAGCGTCTATCCAACATTAACATTCTGGTGAATTATTGAGTTCCGTATCAAAAACTTGTAAGCTAAATAATTTAGTTTTGGAGATTTTTTTTAACATATAGGCTACGAATAACCACATTTTTAAAGTTACATCATGTGACTATCTATTTCCCACATTCAGATACATACTAATATGAACCCATGCTATACACGGAACATGAAATAAAATGATGTGTTTTTCTTTTTTGTGATCAGCTAAAAATTGTATTTTCAACCGCGAATTGTATTGAAATACTCGATCACTTAAATTAAAAGAGTATAACAATTCCATTTCTTATCTGCTCCTCTTGATTCTAATTACCCATAGTGATTGAATCGGCTATAAAATCATAAACCATGTATGTGACTTTTCACAAAATAATTGAAGACAACACCCTAGAGAAAAAAAATGTGCCATAATTTTTTTATGTGCACTTAATTAGAAAAAGGCAAAAAATATCTACTATATAATAAGATAATAAGGAAGAGCTTTTTCAATCCCTTATAAATCTTAATATTTTATTTCTAATCCTATGGTTATGAGAGTGTTTAGAGTTTCTATAAATCCAAGAGTAGCTTAAGGGCTAGGATATATTAATTTTTCAAGCACAACATAGATCACGACTACTTATTTTATTCTTTAACGTCTCTCTCTCGTCCCAAATTTCACAATCTACTCCACAATTCTTTCATGTTTGTTTGAATTTTGAAAATCATTTGTACATTTTCTACAATTCTTCTCTAATTGACACCCTAATCTATGTGTAACCCTTGCATTTCAATTGTGTCAGAATAATCTGTAGCGATTCGCCTCATTCCTTAATCGTGCCCGTGATATGGCTTATATGTGGGAGTTTAGAGGTTGTGTATATCCATTGTAATACAAACATTGGTGAGGTTTCTATTTTTTGCTAATTATTAAATTTTAAATTTATATAAAAGAAATAATGTAAATTTGCTGATTATAAATTTTAAATTTATATAAGCCTCATTTGGAAAGTTATATTTTTATAGAGAAAGTATATTAGCATGATCTTAGCAATTGAGATTGAGCTAATTTGAATTTTGTCAAGTGATCCAACTTTGCAAGAATTTATTTTCTTCCCAATAGATAACTGATTTTCTCTTGATATTGTTATACTTTAATTTCAGTATATACACTGATTACCTTCTATAATAAATTAAATAAGAATTTTCATGATATATTTAGGCTCTCTATTAGTGAATTTACATTTTACTTTTTTATTTTCTCGTAGATAACTTTTTAACTGGGATAGAATATAGAATCTAAGATTCTTTGTTTTGTTATGTAAGGCAAGATATATGAGTTTCAAATTTAAATGAACAAATCTTTGATGCAGGTAATTAAGTCACATGCTTTTCTCAAAATCCTAAACGACAAACCAACCAACTCGTGCCACTTGTCGCTCACACGACCCTCCTCACAAAAAGTCATTCTGCAATAATATATAAGATTTGGGCATCATTTCATTTGGTCCACGTGACATTCTCAACCTCAGTAACAAAAGCTTGCAACCGAATTCAGGTGGTTCAGCTGGTTCACTAAAAGTTGTCTGCATTAGTCAACTAACATACACAATCGTAACATCGCTAGAGTTCAGAACATCTATCTTCATGAGGAGATTGTCCATTCACTAACATAGAGAGAATTTCCTTTGTTGTTTTCTTGCTAAATAGTCCTTGCTATGACATTGATTAATTATCCAATCTTCCAAACAAATAATCTTCAAGAAACAAAATAAAAAAATTAACATGTGGCTTCTTTGGTATCCATGTTTTAAAGAATTGTAGCTTTGAATTTCCTTCCTAACTAATGAATCTAATTTCATTTCTATAACTTATTCATTCATGAGTTTACTATGATTCTCTTAAACAAAATATTGTAAAAAGCTTTTCCTTCCAACGGATCAATTTCATTTCTGGCAATCATCATAACTACGAAGGCAAGCTATAATCTCTAATCTATACTTTGTTTTATGTGCTTACGAATTTTGAGTTCCATATAAAAAACTCGTGATCGAACTACTTTAGTTTGGAAAATTACAGTCAAGAAAATATAAGCTGATAAATATGATACGATATCCATATATATAAACATAATTGTCTTTGTCCCACATGGGTATGATATTTGAACACCGTCTCATTTATAAGGCGGACATAGTCAAATGATTATCGTGGGGATCTGTCGCCAAATCAAGTAATTTAAGCATGGGCAATAAAGTGGTTGAATAAGTTTCCGTTGTACTAGTGACAACTAGCATCCACAATCGCAACACAACTACAATTTAAAAAAAAAAAATTAAAAACATAGTCTCAAAAAATACAAAAAAAAGTACTACGACTTAAACAACTCACCTTTTTAGTACCATAATTATAGGTTTTCAAATCATTTATACAAAGTCTTGATCGATTTAAGGTATTGTAGATGTGCATAGAGTGGTCAAAAAAACATTTTAATGGAAATCGTTATTACCATAGAAAAAGACTCTAGGAAGAGAAGTTTAGCCAACCAACATGAATAATATAGTTATAGACTAAAATTGGCACTCTATTGAGTACACAATTTATTGAATTAGATCACCGCGAAAACCATATACATTACAATCTATTGAATCAATAATCTAACCACTCTTCTGAAGTTACCTCATTTCAACTCAGTCATTTTTTAGTATTGTACATCTTGCTTGTGCTAATGATACGTGAATGCAACTATCCTTGTTTAGTTATGTTATGAATAAGCTGATGAATGTCATACGATATCCATATAAAGATAAATGTCTTTGTCCCACATCGGTAAGAATTTCGAACATCGTCCCATTTATAAGGTGAACGTAGTCATGTGATTATTGCCGGGCTCAGTCGTGAGAGCTTGTAACCTAAGCAGGGGCATTAAGGTGGTTGAATAAGTCGTCCTCCATTGTGGTTATCAGTGACAACTGGCATCCACGATCGTAACACAGCTATAATTTAAAAAAAGAAAAAAAGAAAAGAAAAAAACACAGTTTCAAAAAATACAAAAAAAGTACTACGACTTAAACAACTCACCTTTTTAATATCATCATTATAGGTTTTCAAAACATTTATACAATTTCTTGGTATAAGGTATTGTAGATGTGCATAGAGTGATAAAAAATAATTTAATGAAAATCGCTAAAACCGTAGAAAAGATGATGAAGAGAAGTTTAGCCAACCAACATGATTTACATCATTATAGACTAAATTTGGCACTCTGTTAAGTACACAATTTATTGATCTAGTTCACCGTGAAAACCATATACACTACAATCTATTGAATCATAACAAAAAAAAGTTACCTAATTTCAACTCAATTATCTTTTAGAAGTGTAACAGTATAAACTTGAAAGAAAGCTTAGCATATAGGTGTACCTGTTTCTCTTCTATGGGAACTCTTCAATGAATATATCATATTGTGTCACTTCCTTTCTTTTCAATCAGTATGCCTCGTTGTGATAGCAAGGGTCTAATCCAATTTTACCTTATTTAACTTGCGATTGTTGAGTTCAATATTGAAGACTTGTGATGTAACCACTTTAGTTTTGGAGATTGTGCCGAACATATAGACTACAAACTAAACCACACTTACAATCCATGTGTGACTACCTATTTCCCACGTCGGTCTTACACTTTGACATAATTTCATTTGATACACTTGACTATTGTTGATTTTAGTAGGAAGAGCTTGCAATCAAACTACATAGGATGCTATGCTGAGTTTTCCATTTGATAAAACCAAGTGGGTGATTTTATCAAATGAAGTGAAAGGGTGCTAAAATCACCCATTGATTTTAGCACAGTCACACTTGGTTTTGCTAAAATCAAGGGGTGATTTTAGCACCCCTTCACTTCATTTGATAAAATCAAGTGGAAAACTCAGTTTGAAAGCTACAAAATACTAAAAAAAAAAAGAATTAAGGAATAAGAAACACCATCTCAATATTACGACTTAAAGAACTCATGTTTTCTACATCATAGTTAGAGATTTCTAGGCTTGAAATGCTGAAATGAATTTCGTTTTATAGTAATATTTTTTTAATACAGTGTGATAGTATTGTAGATGTGAATATAGAGATAAAAAGATATTTTAATAAATATTGACTTGAATGACATAGAAAGAGGAGCTTGTCACAGAACCACACATGAATAGTTAAACTATTAAGCCAACATATGCTATAGAGTTGTCTCACTTGTTATGCTTTGAGTAGTTTTTCCTTGTTTTCATTTCTATTATTAATTCCTAAATCCAGTTGTGGTTCTACCACTTGTTAGTTTATTTGCTATAATTTGATTAAATTATTGTCTTGTGTTATCCTTTACGGCTTTGCTGAATGGAAAGATGATTTTATTTCGGGCATTTGTCCTAAACATGAAGTCACCATCAAGGCACCAGCTAAACTCTATTCTATTCTTTATTCCACTCATTTGCAATTTTGAGTTCCAAATCAAAAGTTCTACCAAATTACTTTAGTTTTGAAAATTGTGCTAATGATACTTGAATGCAACTATCCTTGTTTAGTTATGCTATGAATAAAGCTGATAAATGTCATACGATATCCATATAAAGATAATTGTCTTTGTCCCACATCGGTAAGAATTTCGAACATCGTCTCATTTATAAGGCGAACGTAGTCATGTGATTATTGCCGGGCTCAGTCGCGAGAGCTTGTAACCTAAGCAGGGGCATTAAGGTGGTTGAATAAGTCGTCCTCCGTTGTGGTTATTGGTGACAACTGGCATCCACAATCGTAACACAACTATAAATCTAAAAAAATAAAAATAAAATAAAAAAACACAGTCTAAAAAAATACAAAAAAAGTACTACGACTTAAACAACTCACCTTTTTAGTATCATGATTATAGGTTTTTAAAACATTTTTACAATTTCTTTGTCGATTTAAGGTATAGTGGTAAAAAATAATTGAATGAAAATCGTTAAAACCATAGAAAAAGACTCTATGAAGAGAAGTTTAGCCAACCAACATGATTCACATTATTATGGACTAAATTTGGCACTTTTTTAAGTACACAATTTATTGATCTAGTTCACCGTGAAAACCATATACACTACAATATATTGAATCATAATAAAAGAAAAAGTTACCACATTTCAACTCAATTATTTTTTAGTAGTGTAACAATATAAACTTGAAAGAAAAAGTTACCAACATTTCAACTCAATAATTTTTTTAGCTCTTTCTATTCTATGGAAACTCTTCAATGCATATATCCTATTGTGTCGCTTCCTTTCTTTTCAATTAGTATGCGTCGTTGTGATAGCAATGGTCTAATCTAATTTTACATTATTTAACTTGCGATTGTTGAGTTCTGTATTAATGAAGACTTGTGATGTAACCACTTTAGTTTTGGAGATTGTGCCGAACATATAGACTACAAACTAAACCACATTTAAAATCCACATGTGACTACCTATTTCCCACGTAGGTCTTACACTTTGACATAATTTCATTTGATACACTTGACTATTGCTGATTTCAGTAGGAAGAGCTTGCAATCAAACTTCATAGGATGGTTAACGAAGTCGTCACGACCATACACTAGCTATAGTTTAAAGCTACAAAATACTAAAAAAAGAGAATTAAGGAATAAGAAACACCATCTCAATATTACGACTTAAAGAACTCACATTTTCTGCATCATAGTTAGAGATTTCTAGGCTTGAAATGCTGAAACGAATTTCGTTTTATAGTAATATTTTTTTAATACAGTGTTATGGTATTGTAGATGTGAATATAGAGATAAAAAGATATTTTAATAAACATTGACTTGAATGACATAGAAAGAGGAGCTCGTCACAAAACAACACATGAATAGTTAAACTATTAAGCCAACTTGTGCTATAGAGTTGTCTCACTTGTTATGCTTTGAGTAGCTTTTCCTTGTTTTCATTTCTATCATTAATTCCTAAATCGAGTTGTGGTTCTACCACTTATTAGTTTATTATCTATAATTTGATTAAATTATTGTTTTGTGTTACTTCCTCCGTCCCAAATTGCTGCTCATCCCTTTTGGGGAATCCAACTATTTAAGGAGACAAAATTATTGTCTTAGAGTTCCAAATTTATCCTTCAAAACTGTGAAGTTTATTAAGTGGTTTTAAATTGTTTATATCTTTCAATATGGATCTCAAAAAATATACAATATGGATCTAGTGTGATAGATCTCAATTAGTAGTTTTATACAAAGTTTTAAAAATCATGAAAAACATTATATACTAAAAGATATAAATGATTTAAGAAATGACACGAATTTCAAAAACTGTGTAATAAATTGGGAGGGAAAGAGTACTTTTAAGCGTAAAACTGGAAGTTTGATATATTTTGATAGTTGTTTTTAGAAATAGGACCAACATTTTGAGACATCCCAAAATAGAAAGAAGGACCAACAATTTGGGATGGCTGGAGTATCTTTTACAGCTTTGCTGAATGGAAAGATGATTTTATTCCGGGCAATTGTCCTAAACATGAAGTCACCATCAAGGCACCAGCTAAACTCTATTATTCTTTATTCCACTCATTTACAATTTTGAGTTCCAAATCAAATGTTCTACCAAATTCCAAATCAAAGGTAATGATACGTGAATGCAACTATCCTTGTTTAGTTATGCTATGAATAAAGCTGATAAATGTCATACGATATCTATATAAAGATAAATGTCTTTGTCTCACATCGGTAAGAATTTCGAACATCGTCTCACTTATAAGGCGAACATAGTCATGTGATTATTGCCGGGCTCAGTCGCGAGAGCCTGTAACCTAAGCAGGGGCATTAAGGTGGCTGAATAAGCCGTCCTCCGTTGTGGTTATCAGTGACAACTGGCATCCATGATCGTAACACAGCTATAATTTACAAAAATAAATAAATAAACACAGTCTCAAAAAATACAAAAAAAAAAAAAAGAGTAGTACGACTTAAACAACTCACCTTTTTAGTATCATCATTATAGGTTTTTAAAACGTTTTTACAACAATTTTTTTCTCGATTTAAGGTATAGTGGTAAAAACTAGTTTAATGAAAATCGTTAAAACCGTAGAAAAAGACTATGAAGAGAAGTTTAGCCAACTACGTGATTAATATCATTATAGACTAAATTTGGCACTCTCATAAGTACAAAAATTATTGATTTAGATCACCGCGAAAATCATATACACTACAATCTATTGAATCATAATAAAAAAAGTTTCCACATTTCAACTCAACTATTTTTTAGTAGTGTAACAGTATAAACTTGAAAGCAAGCTTAGCATATTGGTGTAGCTCTTTCTCTTCTATGGAAACTCTTCAATGAATATATCGTATTGTCACACTTCCTTTCTTTTCAATTAGTACGCGTCGTTGTAATAGCAAGGGTCTAATCCAATTTTACCTTGTTTAACTTGCGATTGTTGAGTTCTGTATCGAAGACTTGTGATGTAACCACTTTAGTGTTGGAAATTGTGCTGAACATATAGATTACAAACTAAACCACATTTACAATCCACACGTGACTTCCTATTTCCCACGTCGGTTTTACACTTGGACATCATTTCATTTGATACACTTGACTATTGCCGATTTCAGCAACAAGAGCTTGTAATCAAAGTGGATGGTTAACTAAGTAATCATGACCATACATGTAAAGACCCGTAATTTCACGAGATATTTGAAAATTAAATTGGGGGTTTTATGAAATTGCATTTAAATGTTGAAATGTGGGATTAATGCGAAAAAGTTATTTGGTTTGGACTTGTTGGTAGCAATAGCACTTTGTTAAGTGGAGGGCTGTGTAGTGTAATTGGTAGTATATATACTTTGAGGGAGAGCGAAAATAACATTTTTCCTCGCCCCATATGAGCCGGCTCTCTCTCTCTCTCTCTCTCTCTCTCTCTCTCTCTCTCTCTCAAATTTCACTCCTTTGCTCACCCCAATTCATCACCTACACTCAAAACCCTTGTGAATCCACCGTAGATCCATTATCTTTTCGCCATTAGAGCTCGGGTTTCACGGGTATTTGCTCTGGGAAGCCATTTTTCTATGGGATTCAAATTTGGAGAGGGCCTTTGATTTGAAGCTCAAGCACCTTGAGGTAGAGATTTTTCTACTCCTTCTTGATGTTTATGGATGTGTGTAGTGATTTTCATATTTGAACCCCATCTCCTTTGAACTTGATTTGAAATCTATGAGTTTAGGGTTTGTAAAGTTGAATCAATCATTGTTTTTTAAAAATTGTTGAGAACCATTGATAATCACTCTCTCTTTATTGGTTGTTGGTAGCATAAATTTTTAGTATTGAACCTTATTTCATTGAGTTTGGGAGAAATCCATCAAATCTGCAAAAAACTGTGCGCGTATCCCTGCTTGCTTGTTTTTCGGTCTGGACGGGGCGCCCGACCGTCTAGACGGTTTTGACAGTTTGTTCCTTGGGCTTTGTTTTGCAATCCTGATCCTCCCTTGACACTTGTTTAAACCCCGTTTGCATAGCTCATTGAAACACACGTGATTCCAATTCGAGGACTTGTTGAAAACACTTTTAACTTGGTATTTTTAAATGTTATCGAAGTATGATGGGAGGATGCTTATAGACACTCATTGAGATGTACTGAAGTTGTATGATAGAGACATTCAACAAAATTGAAAGCGATGTGAAAGGACACTTGGTAAATAGAAAGGAATGAGAAACCAAATGACAAAGTGATGAGGCATGTAACTAGGACCACCAATCGGTGTGTTGCTTGGAAGGGTTCCATAAGGCCCATAAAACCTAGAATAAGGGTTCCACGAGGCTTATAAGACTCGGATTAAGGGGTTCCACAGGGCCCAAAAGTCTCGGAAAGAGGATTACAAATGAATGAGACGAGCATGAAATGAGTAAATGAACAAAAATGGAAACTTGTGGGACACTTTGGGCACCAACGGGATACTTGGACACTTATGGGACACTTCGTTAACTTGTGAGGGTATTTTGATCTAGTATATGTGTGACGACCCGACTCGAAGTTGCACCCTAACGAGTCCAATCCGAGCCAAACACGCGGCTATAACCCTACAGCCAACAACTCACATTGCTAGCAAATTATTTAACTAATATAACAAACTCAAATCCTTAGCAATTTAAGGGTTTACTATCTTAACAACAAAACAGCGGAAGACAAACTATTATACAAGACCATGTACAAACTACACTAAACCTCCACATCAACCACTAGCGTGATGCTCCAGTTTAAGAGCCCTGAGCGAGGATACAACACACGGACGCCTAACAGTGGAAAACATCTCTAACCTGCAAAACTGGAATCCCAAGAGGATTCCAAGAGTGGGTAAGTCAAAGGTACTAAACAAAGAACAAACATTCATACACTACACTACAACATCAAGTAATTAAATTGAATTCATAACTTTCAACCCAAATCTTATTCACACAGCTTGTAACCCAACACGACACAAAGTCTACTGGCACGAAGCCAGGCACAAGGCCAATATCAGGACGTATTAGTCCACACGACACGAATTCTACCAGGCACGAGGCCCCATCACGACACGAAGTCTAATAGGCACGAAGCCACATCACGACACAAAGTCTACTAGGCACGAGGCCCCATCACGACACAGTCTATTAGGCACGAGGCCCCATCACGACACAAAGTCTACTAGGCATAAAGCCCCATCACGACACAAAGTCCATACTCGCATTTAAACAAGTTTAATTCAGAATGAAATGCACTTATGAGTCAACCACTCACCTCGATCTTCAAAAAGAAAACACGACTATGGTTTCGGCACCTCGGACGTGCCTATTCCAGTCTCTTGAATTAGGTTTTCCCGCTTCATTCTTCTTCTATCTCTCTCTCTCTCTCTCCAGCTACCAGAAGAGAAACCCCTCTTTTGTGTGTTCTTAACCCTTCTACAGATATGTATGACAGGAGATACACCTTCACATTCCTTCTCTTTTCACGTAAACACACCAACACACTTGTTTTTTGTTCTTTTACACCACTATCCCTATAGTTCTAGGAAATCACATTTAAGCCACACATATAACAAATAACTTTTCTATTTGCTATAATTTTTATTTTAATAAACTGCGTCTCACAAGTACCCTAAAACACAGTCCACAACAATGAGCATATAAATGAGTCGGCGAGCATCACATAAAAATGCTTAAAATATTTAAATTAACTCAGGGTGTTACAATATGATTGCATATCTTATTAAAGCTTCCATTGTTATTTTCTCTTACCTTCTTGATATCAAATGATCATATCATCTAGAAATTGTAGAAGATTTTCCTACTGGGCTAATGATACGTGAATGCAACTATCCATGTCCTTTTTGAAAGGTCAGGGATTATTTTAACATTTTCCCCTACCAAAATGTGTAATGAGATTGGAACGAGTCCCACAAATGTCCACGTAAGCGCCAACTTATGTTTTGGACGGATAATGGACGTAGGGGTGGAATTGATGACGAAGTGACAAGGTCAGGGGTTTAATTGACGTTTATTGAAGTACATGTACTTCTGAGACATTGAGTCCAAAGGTCAGGAGTTTTTTTTTGAAATTCCCCCCCTAAAAGAACTAAGATTAGTAGTAGTATTTTTGTTTAGCGTTTCAAAGCTCGACTTTTATAAAATGTGATTTGCAAAAATTAGTGACAGATTTTTATTGAATCTTAAAGCTTCCTGACACATTAAAATTTATCATAGAAATATGATTTGCTATCTCATTTTGCAATTTAAGGAATCAGTTTTTATGGTGTCAACTCATAAAATCTTCTTGTTAATTTTTCTTCTTCTTACCTTGATACGTACTCCAATAGGCTTTTCAAATAATCACTTTTCTATAGTATGCCTTGGTATTTTAAAGGATGCCATCCATCTGTCAAATTTGAAGAATGAGGAAAAGAATTTGGAAGCTGAGTTTGGTGTTTGAAAAGTCTAGTAAAACTTTTACGATCTTTTATAAGATCTTTTTCTGACATTTGACATTGATGTCAGTTAAAGAGAACAAAACATGGAAGATTAAAGGTTAAATATTCGACTGATTCAGTACTATTGGCTTAAGGATTTTTTGATTTTATCTTTAATTAATTATTTTTTTTTTTGCGGTTGTTAGTTTTGCGTCAAATTTTTGATGATTATAGGCTCGTCTTGAGGAGAGGAATTTGAATTGGGTAAAATTATGATATTTACCCAAATAATTTGGAAAAGACCCAATTCGCTTAAGCTGTCTTTTCTTTGATATTTTCCAAAAATTTTTGATTAATTCTCATTATTTTTTACTTTTCCGAATCATCACTTCGAAACCAACCTATAATTACCACAAATTTGATGCAAAAACTATGAAACGCCCAAAAAAACGAATAAAGATAAAATTAATAAATCTTTAAGCCAATTGAACTGGAGCAATATTCTCGATGTTTCATGGTTATGAATTTATACATTCTTTCTTCTGTTTGATAAAGCAATGTTAGTTTTTTCCTTTCCTTCCTTCCAAAAAATTTGAATTGGAGGATTGACAATCCGAATTTTTTTTATATCCAGTTTATGAAAGATTTTTCAGTGCTCGTTATAGTGCTTAAGGCTCTTTTTCGTCACGTATTTGTATGAAAGGTAGAAATTTTTGCATTGGAGATTACATCAATGTGTAGTAGAAAATGGTCAAATAGCGTTACTTGGCCGTGTTCCAACAACACTTAATAATTTTATTTGGTGATTTTTTTGGGCGAATGACTCGCATGAATTTAGACGAAAAGGTTGAACCTCGAACATGTCCAGATGCAATGAACCACAAAGCAGGGAAATACCAATTTTTTTACTCCCATGTCAGGTACAGTATTCTATAAAAAAAATTTCAAATTTGTTGATCTTTTCCTTTGGGTAAAAAACCAATTTTTGGTTTTTCTATTTTGTCCTTATTCAAATTTTTTTTGCATTCGTTAGTTTTGCATCAAGATTTTGTGGTTTCTGGATTTCTCTCGACGAGACGAATCTAACAAGTATAAATTTATGGTCAAAAATCAATTTTTTTTTAATAAAGCCAAAAAAGGTGGATTATTGGCCAATAATCCACCTATTTTGGCTTTATTCAAAAAAATATTTGGTTTGACCATAAATTTATACTTGTTAGATTCGTCTCGTCGAGAGGAATCCAGAAACCACAAAATCTTCATACAAAACTAACGAATGCAAAAAAAATTTGAATAAGGACAAATGAAAAATCCAAAAAACCAAAAACCGGTTTTTTACCCAAAGGATGTTAAACTCAAGGTTTAAAATAAGTTCAATACAATTATATTATATTGGTCAATATGTGGGATTATGAATATATTTATCTACCTTTTTAGATATAGTCAATTGTAAAATTTGATTTAAAGGTCAACGCCAAATTTTAAATTTATCTACATGCCGCGTTGTACAAAGTAAACAGTACAAATCACGTTTCAGAGCTCGAGATGAGGTCCATATGAAGGGCATGCCAGTTCTTAACAAAATGAACGGTTCGAATTAATATTTTTTTAGATCATAAGATCCATAGTGATGAGTGTAGATCCTCTCGTGTGAAAATATTAAAATCCGTCGCAGCTTCACTTAATTGTCTGAATTGTTCATTTCTCGGGTCTCTATATACATCATCTGCGCCAAAAAAAAAAAAAAAAAATTGAACAGAACATGGGTATTTATTGAACATGTGATAGTTATCCCAAGAAAATTAAATCAATTATTTGCTATCAAGATTGCTACGACTTGCTGATAAAGAAAAAAGGACTACACGACTCGATGGAGATTTTACAAATATTTACTCAATTTGATTTTGTGTTTTTACTAGGGCTGATAAACGAACGAAACTAGATGAGTGTAAGTTCGTGTTCGTTCGTTAAAAACTCTTTTAATATTGATTTGTTACATACAAAGTCAAGTTTGAACATTTTTCGAATTCGTTTAGTTTTCAAACCAAACTCGAAAGAACTATTCCTAATTGTCTCGGTATAACTTTTAGAATGGATGGCTCGAACGAAGTCCGATCACACTTATTTTTGGCATGGATATAATTATCAATGAGCTATGATAAAATGAACGATTCGGATCACTTTTTTTTGTTTTTTTTGAAAAAAGATTCGGATCACTTTTTAAAGTCCGGGATGGCTCGAACAAAGTCCGATCACACTTATTTTTGGCATGGACATAACTATCAATGTGTTATCACAAAACGAACGATTCGGATCATTTTTTGAGTACGGGACGAACAGGAAAAAAAAGGACACGGGGTTGCGCAGCACTCGGAATTGGGGTTGCTGCTGTGCAGCACTCGCACAGCACCTGTTGTGCACCATCCGAGCCGTCTGTTGCTTGGATGGATGACCCAAATTTCATTTCAACACCTTTGCATCTGAACCGTTCGTTGTCGTATGTGCAAGATGAAATCTGAGCCGTCCATCCGAGTAACGGACGGCCCGGATGGTACACAAACAGGTGATGTGCGGGGTGCTGCACAGCAGCAACCCCAAATCCGAAAAAAACAGAGAGTTAGAGTGTACTGGGCCTTCACGACACTGGACTGAACTCGGTCCATAACAGCCGGCTCTACAATATTCTGCACGATCTCGTCATTTCGTCACTGCGTGCGTTGCGACTTCAACATATTAATATCACCAATCCTATAAATTCTGGCGGATTATCTTAAAGCCTCATACTGCACTCGATCAAACCCAGAAGTCGAAATCGAAATCGCTCAAACAAACAATTATGGCTCCTCCGTAAGCTCTCTGCTCTATTCTCTGATTCTACATTCATATGTGTATGTAAATTCATCTATATATACGTGAGCATACTCCGCAATTTTGTGTTACTGGTATTTATCTTTTCTGGGTCATTGCAAAATTTTCAAATGGAGTCCTCAAATCTCAATAATCTGTGCATAGTCACAGAAAGACAAAACAAAAAC
This sequence comes from Vaccinium vitis-idaea, assembly GCA_963854785.1. NCBI lineage: Eukaryota > Viridiplantae > Streptophyta > Magnoliopsida > Ericales > Ericaceae > Vaccinium > Vaccinium vitis-idaea. The sequence continues at coordinate 6,664,722 of OY978225.1, forward strand.
AAAATTACCGATACAGAAATTACGAATCTTTACTGCTTCCGGCGTTATTTTTGCCAAGTAGTTAATTTAGATCCTCAGAAAGTACTGCTTGGTGGGTGGTTTAGAGAGTTTTGCAGCCCCTTTTGATTGAGGGATTTGATGAGAAAAGAAAAATAAAAGGATTTGATTTTCTTGCCAAATCACTCATTTGGATTGAGTGTTTTGGTGAGATCACTCATTTGGAGATCACTCATTTGGATTGAGTGTTTTGGTGAGAAATAGAGAAAAAGTACAAAAATGATATTTTTGATCGGTTACTTCCCCTTTCTGATCACTCCCAGTTAGGGTTAATCTCATTAAAGTCGAATAAGAGCAGTGAATAAGTAAAGGCCTTTCAGTTTTTGAAGAGTTAACACTTTTTGTTTTTTTTATCCTGAAGAGTTAACACTTAGACCCTAGGTTCTTAAACTAACACGGTAACACCGGATGAATAAAAAAATTGGAGCGCCCAAAAAATAGTCTAAATTTGGGGCCTAAAGCGATGGCTTTATGGGCTTAAGCCCAAAGCCGGCTCTGCATTGATCTTAATGTTGTTATTTCTATTGAATATTGATATGTGATGACCAATCTTTACTGTTGTTTGGTGTGACTAAAAATGTTTTAGGTACGTGAAAGAAGATCTTCCCCCATATTTGGATTCTACTTCTGAACCGCCTCCCCTCTTTGATGGAACAACTCGGTATGCCCTCCCTCCTTCTCTTTCGCTCTCTCTTAGATTTAGATGTACACGAATTTTTCCGAATGGAAATGCTAAAGGTGAGGAAGACGTAATTTGACGTGGGATGCTGTGGTAAAAGTGGATATAAGTTCTGTTGGATTTGACTGAACATATTCCATGAAAACTGCAGAATGGCTGAAAGGAATTCATATAGCCAATCCCACTTTATGGGCATAAAGTTTGGTTTGATGTGATTTGAAAGTACAAAATTTCACAGATGAAGTTTATTTTCTGTTTATGAGAACTTTTTTTTTTCTTCCTAGTTTAAACTCAAATTAGGTTTGTATGATCATGTCGTAATCTAAATTAGGTTCTTTCAGGTTGTATACCTATTTTCCATGCCCATTTGCTCAGCGTGTTTGGATTTCCAGGAACTATAAGGTCGGTTTCTCCTTATCCCCAACAAGATTGTTAGTTCTCGTCCTTGCTCTTCGCCCATCATCCATTTCTGTTGGGCAATGCTTATGAATTTTTATTTATTTATTTATTTATTTTTTGTAACTTGCTCACCATGCTGTTGCATATAATCACTTCATGGTATGCATATGTACCTTTTCACCTAATAACCATTTTGTAGATACCGTTTTGCGATGTCTGCCCATTGGTTTGAATGCGCATATCCCGCTTCTCAAATGCGCGTGATGATTGAACATGCATGCTCAATCACCAACTTTGAGTTTGATTTCTAGCATGCATGACAAATGGGGCAGGCCGGAGAGATGCCCAGTCCAATGACATGTGCAATTTATTTTTCGCCTTAACAGCATTGTGAATTTACTCAACCTGTTTAAATCCCTTATTTTGGTTAACTTTTGTGCTGCAGGGTTTACAGGACAAGATCAAATTGGTTCCTATTGACCTTAGAAACAGGCCTGCTTGGTACAGAGAGAAAGTTTACCCAGAAAATAAGGTAACAGTCTCTTGGAACAATGTACATCTCCTGATCATTTATTTATTATCTTAATTAAGTCTTGGTGCAGTTTTTGTTTATCACCGGTAGCTAGTATTTGTTGATTCAAACTGTTGACTAAGAAATCATAAGTCTTGTTACGTGGCATGTGATATTTTCTAACTTCTTTCTATAACGCAAGGATAGTTAATGACCCCCAATTATTTTGCTGGCTATGCATTGTGCTGTACAGTATTTCGGAATGCAATGTTGTTCACATGTTTACGGGTTGCTGATCTGTTGTTGACGAACATTATAACTGACGTCGTGAATTCGAAACATCCTTGTGGGGAAGTTAAAATTGCTTGGTGAGAAGGACAATACGTGATAAATTAGAACTGGGGAGAGTTTTTGGCCTGAAGTGATGATGATTTGATGTTAAGGGTTAGAGTGAATTTGAATGGGGAGATAAATGGGACGGCTTTTAGTCTTAAGTTTGTTTTTGTGTAGTTCTTGATCGACATGAGGTAATTGCAAATGTTCTTTAATATTTTTACAGATGTTCATTAATTTTAGTGTAGGAATTGTTGATGGAAGTTTTCATGTAGAAATCCCACTTTGGATTAGTTGCTGACTGGAAGTAATGGTGATGAGCATTATAATACGTGCTCAGTGTAGTTAACTATCATGAGCAATGATTACCACAAAAGATTTGACTTCTATCGTAACTTGACCTTGGTCCCCTAGGTATCATCCCCCTGACTTTCAGCTACGTTCAATAAAAAATTTGCTTCTCCAGAAATACTAACAGAATGTCAAGTTGATCCATTGTCCGTAAACTTATCTGTAAATGCATTTTGAATAATCTTGTGATGCCTTGTGTAACATTCATCAATGGTTTGAATCACTCTTCAAAGCTGGTGCATATCATTAGACAACCTACCTGATAATTTGTATCTTTCTTGCTCACATATTCAGTTCTTTTTGTCTTAGGTCCCAGCACTGGAGCACAATAACAAAATCACCGGAGAGAGTCTAGTTTTACTTAAATATCTAGAGGATAACTTTGAAGGGCCCAAACTTTTGCCGAATGTAAGATGTGAATATGTTACAATTTTTACACCCCTTTCTCCATCCCTCTCACTCTTCATTTTTTCAGATTTTTTGACGATCAACCATGTGAAATATTACAGGATCCTCCAAAACAGAAGTTTGCTGAAGAGTTGTTAGCGTACATTGACACATTCACCAAAACTGTGTATACTTCTTTTAAAGGAGATCCAGTGACAGAAGCTGGTGAGATTCTAAACTTCCCGTGTTCTGGGAAATTAATCGCAGAATAAATGACAGTACTCTCTCGACACATTGCTGACTTAAGTAATTTCTGCATCAGGTAGTGCTTTTGATTACTTAGAAACCGCTCTACACAAATTCGAGGATGGCCCTTTCTTCCTTGGCCAATTCAGTCTGGTATGCCTCATCTCTGTTCTGTTGGTTTTTGTAATACTACATTGTGGGGAACTTTGTGCATTCGCAGTCAGTATTTCTTTGGGCGATGGGGGGTACTATTTTGGAGAGTATTTAACTTATTATGGTGAAGAAGCATGCAGTTTAATTGAACCATGTGCTTAATTTGCTTCTTCTTCTTCTTTTTTTCTCTCTCTTTCTCCGTGTTGCTACCAAATTCATGATTCACAGGTGGACATAGCCTATGCTCCCTTTGTCGAAAGGTTTCAAATCTTCTTACAAGACGCGTGGAAGTATGACATTACGGCAGGACGACCGAAGCTAGCTGCATGGATTGAAGTGAGTTAACCAACTATATTTGTCCTTGGAGGCAAATTTGAATTTAATACTAAAAAGAATGTCGTGCATAGTCGTTTAAGGCACATCAATCATAATATTTTTTCGATGCCTAGGCCGTAAGTTCTTATGAGTTTGGTTTAAGTAATTAGGCATGTAAGTTTGACCGTACCTGTGAAACACGATACTCTGATTGAGATGGTGCAATTGGACATTTCACTTGGAAGGGCATGGAAGCAATGAAAAATGAAAATATTACATCCTCTATCATGTCTTGTAGGAGATATGATTGTGTTTTGTAGGATCATCTCTCCTGATGATTATAATCTCCCTGTTTCAACTTGCACGGAAAAGTTTTTTTTTTTTTTTTTTGAATTGGGAAAATTTGGGAGGGGGCAACTAGCGTAGGAAACCCCTTGGGCATGACCATATGTTGTGCACTACTTTTTTGGTGGAAACTGAAGAGTTCTCTCTCTCTCTCTCTCTCTCTTGGGTGTGCTAACATAACAAAATTGCGCTGTGCACTACCTCTTTGAAGTTTGAATGAAAGGTTAACTTTCTGAGTCCAATGTTTCAAATCATAATGTGGGCAAAGAGTGCGCTAGCATAACAAAATTGCGCTGTGCACTACCTCTTTGGATGAAAGGTTAATTTTATGAGTCCAATTTTTCAAAGCACATTTAGGCAAAGAGATCTTTCGCAACTTATTTTTTGCTCTAGTGATTAGGCTCCGCTTCAAATTTTCTTAAGGGTGTATGATGTGAATTTTCTCAATCAAGAGTATAGTAGGAGATGCGAATTTCCATTTCAAGAAGCTTTGTAATATATTTGGTGACATCTCATGCTTCTGATCTCTGTGCAGGAGTTGAACAAGATTGATGCTTACACGCAGACGAAGTGCAATCCCGAAGAACTTATTCAACAGTACAAGCAGCGCTTTCTGGTAGAGTCACTCATGCCTTATACCGAAAAGTCTGAAATACTAGGACTTATCCATTCATGGTGAGAAATCAAATGGAATTAACTAACACTACATATATCTCCTTTTGCAGGGTCAGCAGTGAATTCCCCAGAACCTATCCCAGCAGCTGTTAAGAGCTATGTATTAAATAAGTGGCTTCATGCTGAGTTGTACATATTCTGTACAGGGTCAATAGTGAATTCCCCAGAACCTGCTCCAACGGCTGTTTAGGGCTATGTATTAAAGAAGTGGCTTCATGCCTAACTCTGGTGTTTCCATAGGTTGTGGTCCGAATGATTTTCTAGCTTAATAAGATCAAGTCGTGTGTATTGTGTACTGTGATATGTGGGTGTATTAGCTCACTTATATTTTCCTTTCGCTTTTATTGCATCACAATTTGGAATAAAATGGCAGTTTCGTAGTGTGATTATACTCTCCAAACAAATGAATCTTTGCTTACAGGAATTAAATGAAGTCCTATGCAATAAGTGTTGTAGAAAACATAATTCCTTTTATCAATTTATGTTATAAACACGTAAAGATCTGCGTAGATAGAAACACAGAAACATGGGTGTGCATCGCACGGGTTAGCTGCTAGTGTTTGCTTGCGGAGATAAGGTTACCAATTTGTTGTCTGGTCCCCTTTCCTGGATGGAACATATTCTCTGAAATCTGCTAGGAATGCTATCAGGGTGCCTAATGAAATCCGAGAGTGGTGTAAGGTGGTTTGGTTTCCTAAAGTTGTCCTTAGTTAGGCTTTTGTTCTCTGGCTAGCCATACAAAACAAGCTCCTTGGCTGGCCATACAAAACAAGGTCTGCGGTATGGATAGATTGCTTGGGTGGCAATCCTGCTTCATGTTCAATCATTTCGACTCCAACCATTTACAACCCCCTCATATACATGTGGAGCCCACACACAATTATGGGTGTAGGCCTCACGTGTATGTGAGAGAGTTGTAAATGGTTGGAGTCGAAATGGTTGTACAAGTAGCATTTTTGTACAAGGAATCCTTATGACTGGGGTGATGAGATAGTGTGGTTTTTGCTGCATTCGAAGGGGAAGAGCCGTAAGAAGTCTATCCTTAAACTGTCCTTGGCTCCAGCTGTATATATTTTATGGCGTGAAAGGACTATGAGGATCTTTCAACAGGGACTTATCTTTGACATGGAGGAACATCAAGCCTAGCCAGGGTAATCAAGACTTGTGCAGCATTTGAGTTGTTTCTCCCCAGATTCTAGTGCCTATCCCTGTGTAAGTTCTTTTATCCTTTGTTGTTAGAATGATTTGCTTCCTATTGTTCTTTATTGTTTTGCTAGTGCTTCTAGCCTATGTTGTTCTTTGTTGTTTTGCTAGTGCTTCTAGCCTAAGCCAGTACTTGCTACAAGATCTTCTGGTTTTTTTTTTTTCCCCTTCGAGGAATTGGTGGAAATTCTTGGTTTGAGCTTTAATAAAGAGTACTCTTACCGGAAAAAAAAAAAAAAGTTTATCGTTTTACTCGAGTAGAGGCATGGTATTATTTGGAGGTAGCCATTGGTTGGAGGAGTCGCCAGAGATAGTGACCGGTGGTTAGAGTTGGTGATATGTGGATATGGTCGGAGACTTGGAGGAGTGGTTGAATATGGTGGGGCAAGAAAGGGAGAACAAAAACTTGTTCTTAACACTCGGAATCATTGTATGAATAAAACTTGCTAAAAAAATAGAAGTACTCATTAGACATGTTTTTTATTCTTGTTTTCATTTTTTATTTTCCCCTGAGAACAAAGCAAATGCGGTATATATTGACAAAAACCAAAAACAAATACAAGGAGCCAGGATTAAGATTAGGAGGTGGCAAGTAAAGGTAACAAAATAATTGCAAATTTGGGTAAGAAAGAACTTTTTTGAATCTTAAGTTCAGTTAAATAAAATAAATGAAATAGATAAAAGTTGATCTATTTCACTTATTTGACTGGAATATTTCTTTCATAGTAGTCTTAATGACTAGAGTTTGAAGCCTTAAAGAAAGCGGTTTTTTGGCACTAGGTTCCTTCGTCTTAAGTCAAGTTCAGTTTACTTTTTTGATTTGGAACTCTTAGTCAAACTAATGGCGAGATCTATTTTTTGTTCGAGGTTCCAGTGGGTGGAACCACCGTCCTATGGTGCTTTTACGAAAGTATGGTCACCAGTGGCTAATACCCTTCGCTACAGTATCGAACCTGAAATCCACTCTCAATCGCTCTTTTTAGTGGGGGTTTTCGTATCCTGGACTTAAGGAAGGAAAAAAATGCCCTATCTGGCTGCTTGTGATAAGGGCGCAGTGCCAGTTGTTTGTTTCAAGTCAAGCTCTGTATCCCTCTCTCTTTTTAGGTTGGCATAATAAAGAAAGAGACTGCCAAGAAACAACACATACCTTTTTTTTTTAAGGTTTGGGATTGTCAGGGAGCCCCTATAGACGTAAACACTTGACTTCATTGAACCGGCACTACTCTTTGTCGGCTCTTACCACTAGTTTTCATCCTTCGCTTGCCCTACTTCTAAGGATAGATAGAAAAGGAGTCGAAGTCACTTAGTTCCGTTAGGAATTCAGGAGACGAAACGCAAAGTCAAGTTCCCTAACCCTAGCGAAGCGGTATCTGAGGCTCCACAGATACTTACCGGCGAATCTGTGCTTCCTTCAAATAAAGGAAGGAGGCTAGTCCTTGCTAGAATGGGATTAGTCGGTGAAATGCTTTGATTGATGGCCAGGAAAGGGAGATAATTGAGGTAGGGATCCAAGGTGTTAGTTTGCACTGGAACGGCTACGAATCGAACAAAAAAAAAAATCATCTAAAAAATGGTTGACATAATAGACCGTGGCTATAAGAAAGGAAATAGACCGTGGCTATTAATTCCACAGCGTCAGATAGATAATCTATCTGCAAGAAACCGAATTTCCGTATAGTGACATTAGATTAAGTTTAAATTCATAAATCAAACGGACCAAAACTTTAACAAATTTATCAAGCCTTTACCGATATCTGACTGAGCTGATTTTTTTCAGGAACCCTTAAAAAATATATTCTAGACAAATTGAGTGGCTCCAATCATTCATGTGAGGCCCCGAGGTAGGTTCCATACAATAGGGTGTGAGCGGGGTGTGAACCAATGGGTGTTAGTATTTTGGCTTAAAAAGTCACTTTACTTTTGTTTTCGTCTTTATTTAATTTTTTTCGTGTTAGTTTGTTTTTTGTCAAGCTTTTATGTATTATTAGTTTGTCTCGACGTGAGGAATCGAAAAAATAAAAAATTATGATTAGAACACTCAATTAATTGGATAAAACCATAATTTTTTACTTTTCCGATTTCTCTCATCGAGAAGAACCCATAATCTATAAAAGTTTGACATGATATTAACAAATATGAGAAAAGTTATATGAAAAAATAAGCAAAGTTGCTTTTTAAGCCGCAAGACAATCAACCCTATTTTTCCATTCAATAGAAGCCTAGAGAGGTATTGTTTATTAACTTTATTTATTTTTTCCGTGTCTCCTGCCGTGTCTGTTTCCTTTTTTTTAGAAATCTCGTGTCCTGTGTCTGTATCCGTGTCCGTATTCGAGTCCGTGTCCATGCTACATAGATTGTGGGGATTTCTTTGTGTGATGTGGGTACTATTTTGGAGAGCATTTTAACTTATTATGGCGAACAAGCATGGATTTCGATTGAACCGTGTGCTTAAATTTGGTTTTTTTTTCCTCCGTGTTGCTACCAATTCATTATTCACAGGTGGACATAGCCTATGCTCCATTTGTCGAAAGGTTTCAAATCTTCTTACAAGACGTGTGGAAGTACGACATTACGGCAGGGCGACCAAAACTAGCAACATGGATTGAAGTGAGTTAATCAACTAAACTTGTTCTTGGAGGCAAATTTGAATTTAATACTAAAATGAATGTGGTGCATAGTCGTTTAATGCACCTCAATCATAATTTTTTTTGATGCCTAGGCCATAGTTCTTCACGAGTTTGATTGAAGTAATTAAGCACGTAAGTTTAACCGTAGCTGTGAAACCCCCAAACTCTGACTGAGATGGTGCAATTGGACATTTCACTTGGAAGGGCTCCAGGAAGCTATTGAAAATGAAACTATTACATCCTCTATCATGTCTTGTAGGAGATGTGATTGTGTTTTGTAGGATCATCTCTCCCGATGTTTATAATCTCTCTGTTTCAAGTTTCACAGAAAGAAAATATGTTGTGCACTACCTTTTTGGTGGAAACTGGAGTTGTTTCTCACTAAGTTGCGCGAAGCGGGAGCGGGGACCAGGGAGAGAGCTGGAGCAGGGGCATGTAGAAGCTCCCTAGGTTGGGAGCGGCGAGGTAATATTTAATGAATAAAATTAATACATATTTATATATGTTTTATAGTTGCAAAAGGAGTATCCATACAAACATTATATATAAACATGAGTGAGAAATGACATCCCAATAGAATTTTTTAAGCCAAATATCTGTACTAAATACGTAGATTAGTAGTAGAATACAAGACGAGAAAGAGAGTCCTAAATTTCTCTTACTTCTTTTTTTCTTTTTCTTTGTCCTTGCATATATTTAGAAAGAGAAGTAAGAATTTCGTCTTTAAGATTAGTGTTGATTAGTGTGGAAACTTCCATCCTATTTAGGAGCGGGTTCCCGTCTGGATGGAGCGAGCTCCCGTCGAGCTCCCACCTGGGGAGCGCACCCATTTTAGAAGGATCCTGCAACTAAGGACTTTCTCAGCAGTCTCTCTCTCTCTCTCAACTTTTTTTTGCTCTAGTGATTCGGTCCCTCGTCAAATTTTCTTAAGGGTGTATGATGATATTATTACTATTTTGTTTGAAAAGGAAGGGTGTATGATGTTAATTTTCTCAATCAAGAGTATAGTAGGAGATGTGAATTTCCATTCCAAGAAGCTTTGTAATATCTTCGGTGACATCTCATGCTTCTGATCTCTGCGCAGGAGATGAACAAGATTGATGCTTACACAGAGACCAGGTGCGATCCTGAAGAACTAGTAGTGGTTTCCGGTAGTCCCTCATTCCTTCTACCGAGAAGTTTGAAATACTAGGATTTATCCATTCATGGTGCGATATCAAACAGAATTAACTAACGCTACATATATCTCTAGTGGCGGAGCCAGGATTTCCAATCCGGGGGAGCCATTAGCCACATGCATTTGATAGCTCTGATGCCTATGACGAGGCCAAAATTGCCCACTCATTGGTGGCATTGTGGAGAGAGGACTAACCTTCATCCTCAATCCTTAAAAAGATCAGTTATAACAGTTGCCAAAATAGTTTAGCAACTGCGAACTTGACGGCTATGTAAACATTGATAATTTGAGACACTGTAAATCAGGGACAGAGCTCGGATTCGGCCACGGGGGTGGCACCATTCAATAAGAAACTAGTTACATGTTGTATAAAAAAAAAATGAAGAAAAAAATTTACTAGGAAATCATATAATTACATATAATAAGGTTTTGTTATGGGCTTTTTTTGTGAAAAATAAATCAAGTCTTCTTCCAACTTTCTTTTGGTATTCAAATACAAGACATTATGATACTAATTTTTTCTTGATCCCAACCGACAATGCTCTAAATTGCAATTTTTTCATTTTTTGTACAATGTACTAGATTATTTTTGTATACCGATAAATAAAAAGTCCGGGTAACACCTATTCGCCCCTCTCTATGTTAGCACCATAGTCCGTAAAGAAACATGCAATAATAATGTTAAACTTTGAGAAAAAAAATTTAATATTCAAAGATGTCACGTTTATCTCTATTTAGTTAAAAAAAAAAATTACAAACAGAGAGAGAGAGAGGAGTGTCATAGATGGCAGTAAAAAAATACAAAATTTTGAACCTAGGAAGAATCAACCACAGGTGGAGAGCATGGAGCAAGCATCTCCTACCATTGAGCCAATGCCCAATACGTATGCTTTCTTTCCTTCTTTTATATTTATAATTATTCGTTGCAATTTTTTTTTTTTTTTTAAGAAAAAAGTGCGAGGGGCCATGGCCCACCCCAACCCTATTGTAGATCCGCCCCTGGCCTTTTGCAGGGTCAGCAGTGACTCCAGAACCTACTCCAGCAGCTGTATAGAGGAAGCAGGGGGCCTGCAGTGCATTTAGTGCGCAGCACCATGCAACGCAGCATCCCAGCCGTCCAAAAGTGTTTTCAATAGTCCAGATTTACAGATGCTTTCTTGCCGGTCAAAGTATACTTTTACTGGTATGAAAGCTTCAGCGAATCCAGACCATTGATTTTCGAGATGGACGGCTGTGATGTGTGTTGCACGGTGCAGCGCGCTGCAGGGTCCCTGCTTCCCTGTTTAGAGATATGTATTAAATAAGGGGGCTTCATGCCATCTGAGTTGTATGTATTCCATAACTCAGGTGTTCCCATAGGTTTTTGCAGGTTCAGTAGTGAATTCCCCAGAACCTACTCCAGCGGCTGTTTAGAGCTACGTGCTTAAATAAGTGGCTTCATGCCTAACTCTGGTGTTCCCATAGGTTGTGGTCCGAATGATTTTCTAGCTTAATAAGATCAAGTCTTCTGTATTTTGTACTGTTTTGATGTCAAGGTTGTTATCCATTTGAGCTTTGTTAGAGTGTCTATATGATGTTGTTTAGGTTGCGGCTTTGATTGTTTGATGTTTGCGTTGTGCTCTTTCTTTCTGGGGTTTTTTACCTTGTATAACTTTAGCTTTACTGGTTTATTCCATATCTATGTATTTTGTACTGTGATTTGTTGGTGTATTAGCTCACTTGTATTTTTCTTTTGCTTTTATTGCATTTCAATTCGGACTAAAATGGCAGTTTCGTATTGTGATTATACGCTCCTAACAAATGAATCTTTGCGCACATGAATTAATTGAAGTCCTACGCAAATGGAACCCAAAAAAATGGCAACAGTTTTGATCTGAAATCATGTACATTACTTTATTTGTCAATCCGCAATAAATGTTTTTGAAAACATAGTTCCTTTTATCAATTTATCTTATAAACACGTAAAGATTCGCATACATAGAAACACAGAAACACGAGTCCGTGCATTGCACGAGTTAGCTGCTAGTATTTGCTTATGAAGATAAGATTACCAATTTACTAAAAAAGGGTTTATCGTCTTACTCAAGAAGAGGCATGGTATTGTTCGGAGGTAGCCATTGGTTGGAGGAGTCAACGGAGACAGTCACCGGTGGTTAGAGGTGGTGATATGTGGATGTGGTCAGAGACTCGGAGGAGTGGTAGAATATGGAGGGGTAAGAAAGGGAGAACAAAAACTTGTTCTTAACACACGGAATCATTGTATGAATAAAACTTGCTTAAAAAAACAAGTGTTATTGGCACTCTCCTTTTCTTTATTGACACTTTTTTTTTCTTTTCTTTATTACGTAAACTTATTCTTGCACTTTATATGTAGAGACAAAAAAAAAAAGAGTGCCAATAGAGAAAATGAGAGTGCCAATATCAATTCCCTTAAAAAATTGCACTCATTGGACAGTTTTTTATTCTTGTTTTCATGTTTTTTTCTGAGAATAAAGCAAATGCGGATTATATTAACACAAACCAAACCCAAATACAAAGCCTCAGTCGCAGCGCTGGATTTGAATTAGGAGATGGCGATGTTTGATGATAAACTCAATCTTTGTCCTAAGCTTTGTTTTCGGTTGAATTTTTTTTTTAAGCTTGAGTCAACTCCTTTGTGGTCCTTAAATGAAAGCAATCGAGATATTGTTTAATGACCCAAATCGTTCATTCTTCAAATTGTCTTTTTTCCCCATCATTTCTGCAATAAAATAAGCTATTCAGACATTAATAAGTACCTAATCGACTTTCGTTCGTGTTAGACCCTACTAAAATGGGGATTTGAGGTTCCCATAGTGTCCTCATTTGTGGGCTCTCTAAACTCTTCATTTGTGATTTGAATCGTTCATTTTCTTGAAAATGTTGAGTAGATCATTAATGTAATAAATTAAATTGATTGGATATTGATAGGCGTACGATTGAATACCATTTACTCCCTCCGTCCCAATTTAAATGTCCTCTACGAAAATTTGAGCTTTTTAAGAAGTTAAAATTTTTGCTTTAAATTTCCAAAAGTAACCTTAAAAACTGTGAAGTCTAATAAATCTTTTAAATTGTTTATATCCTTCAATATGGATCTCAAAAAATATGTAATATGGATCTTGTTTGATAGATTTCAATTAATTCTATTATACAAAGTTTTCAAAATCATGAAAAATATTATATGTTGAAAGATATTGTCAATTTAAGAATGATATTAATATAAAAAACTGTCAAATCAACGAGAATTTTTTGGGGATAAAATTGAAAGTTTGGTATGTTTTGATGGTTATTTATAAAAAGTGAACATTTATTTTGGGACATCCCAAAATAGAAAGATGGGCATTTAAAATGGGATAGAGGGAGTATTTTATAAGAATGAATGGCCAATATGATTCAGAGACTGAACTGTAGGACAAATGTCAAGGGTGATTTTGGTAATTTACCCTTTCACTAAGCATATAACAGTTTTATCAAGGGCAAGGGAAGTATTGTAAGTTTATTGGAAATGGAATGCTTAAGTTACAAGTGAAGTGTGTGGGTTAAATTGTTTGAATTGGAAATCAGAAGTCCGAAGTGATACGTCGTGTAGAGTGAAGGAGTACAAAATGTATTATTCTAAGAAACAAAATCGTCCAAGTGCAATGAACCGGAAACCGAGGGGAATTCCGCTCACTGGTGACGAAAGACGTGAGCAAAATTACCTTTTACTCCCCTTCCATTTCGTCACTGCGCGCGACTCCAAAAAATCTGTATCTATCCCACCTCCTATAAATACCGGGGGCAAACTTCGAATGTAACGCACACTGCACCAACGAACCTACAATTCCAGAAATTCGAAATCGATCGACCCAACCAACAATTATGCCTTCTCCGTAAGCTCTCTTTTGCACTTTTTCTCCGATTCTACGTTACATATACTATTTGTGTTAACTTATCGATACTAGATTTGGCTTTGATTGGGCGCCGCTGGTGAACGGTGGTGCATTGCTTCCGTAAAAATTAGTAAATCAGTCAATCTGTGCGTACGCTGACTTAGACACCATGACAAATGTTTTTATGCAAAACAAGGATTATTGTCAAAAACACTTTTGTTTTTTTAGACGAAAAATGACACGACTTTTCGCAAGAAACAAACAAGTGAGACAAAGGGTGTATTAGTTGTGATCTGTGATCAAAATAACACGACTTTTGGATTGATTGTGTATGTCGATTTTTGATGGGGTTTTCATTTGGGAAAATTTTTTAGTTTCGTGAAAGAGGATCTTCCCCCAACTTTGGATTCTACTTCTACTCAACCCCCTCCCCTGTTTGATGGAACTACCAGGTATGCCCTCTCTCTCTCCCTCTCTCTCCCCACATATATCTATGTAATGTATGTATGTCAGTTTGTGTGAGTGTGTGTAATGTCAAATGTGTAATGTGTATCAAGTTGTGTAAATGGAATGCTAGGGTAGGGAAGTTCTAATTCGACATGGGATGCCGTGAAAAAGTGGATGTGAATTTATTAAATTCTAGTAGACATATCACATATAGCATTGACGACTATGTTACATGACCTCGGATGCAAATGTCAGGTACGGGTAGGCGTCCATGTGTCGTATCACCTAATCTCATTTCAAGGTTGTGGGAACATGCCGGGATATTTGAAATCCTTAATGTATATATAATTACTTTTTGTATGGCTTAAATTTTGTTTACTAGTTGTTTTAGACTTTTTCTTTTTATGCACATTATTCGAGTTCTACACATAGCGGGGAGAAAATTGAGTTGGAAAATATGCTTGATAAGTTTTTTATCTCGCTAATCATGTCTTACACGGATCCTATCCCCTTATCCTAGTGTCGAGTGTCTCACACAGGTTCTTTATATAGTTTGAAGGATCAAATAAATGGCTAAAATGAATTTGTATAGCCGACCCTAATTTTTTGGAACATTGCTTCATTTGATTTGGGTGTATAGATTTCGCAGACTAAAGATTATTGGGTGTCTATGAGAATATTTACTTTCCTGAACTTGGACTCATATTAGTTCATACATCTCATCTATTCCGAAATGGGTATCTTCTTGAAGGTTGTATACCGCTTATGTATGCCCGTTTGCACAGCGTGTTTGGATTGCAAGAAACTACAAGGTTTGTTTCCCTGCTCTTAAACACCTAATTTGCTTCATGTCCTCTGTCTTCTTAATGCTATAAAAGTGAAGACTTAATGTATTCATATGGAGTTGTCTACGATCGACCGAATGTCTCTTTGTGGGATTCGTGTTTCTAGAAGTGAAGGCTTTATTCTTCTTGGCATGGTAATGAGCACATAAATTGATTTGGGTCTCTAGGCCTACCTTTCGTGATGCCTTTCGGCTTTGATTTGGAGGCATGGTTTTGCAGCAAAACGTCCCTGTAGCTCCTCGGTTATTGGAGGTTCAGGGGAGCCACTGTTTCAGTGGTATTCTGAGAGCAGCCACTTTGTGCATATTGCCAAAGGTTAAGTCTATCTCCAATCATCCCCGGCCATACCCCTGATGATTGGGGACTAGATGGGTTCTGTTGTTGTTGTTGTATATGCGCACAATGTCCATTTGATTGAGTATGCTTTCAACAAAGATTAGAATTTTGAGCTTTCTTTTTAGCACGCATTTGTAGTCATCTGGAGGACTTCAAAAGATCAATCTGCAATGTGATGTCTCTGTATTGTGTGCATTTAATTTTATTTGATGTAATTGTGGGGCTTATTTTGAATAAATTTTGAGATCTAGGGTCTGCAAGATGAGATCAAGTTGATTCCCATTGACCTTGGAGACAAGCCTACGTGGTACAAAGAGAAGGTTTACCCGGAAAATAAGGTAGCATTCTCTCCGTACAATATACCTCTGCTTATCATTTTTGCCTATCTTACTTAAGTAATTAGGTGCAGTTGTTAATTACCAGGGCCTCTTATTTGTTGATCAAACTGATTGACTAACAAGAATATGAATATTCGACGTTATATGGTCATGTAGATTTTCTAGGTCTTCTAGATAATGAGAGGATAAAGATTGAAGACCTCCTAGCATTTTGCTGGCTATGCATTGTGCTGTATAGTATTTTTGGAATGCAATATACGACGTTCAGAAATGTTTTCGACGTTACGGTGCGCTGATGTTGGTTTTGATGAACGTCAAAAAGGATTAAATTAAACAGACAAAATTTAATCATTGGGGAATATATTCTATCCCAAGCTAGAACAACTTATTTGAAAGATTTTGATTATATGGTAGATTTGGATCCTTATCCTTTTACCCTGCAAGATGGTGCTGTTATTGGAAACGTCGTTATGGAAAAGTTAGAATTGATTGGCAGGGAGAACAATTTGTGGTAAAATAAAGCCGATTTCAAAAAACTACTAATCCAATTATATAATCGAATTTAGATTACCACAAAACAATAGGATTTGAGGATAATGTTTAATGTTAATTTGAATGGGTAGACAAACGGGACAACTATTAGCCATAAGTACGCTTTTTTGTTGTTCTAGACCTAGAGGAGGTAATTACAATCATCTTGAATAGAGCTCTTTTTCCTTTGTACTGGAATTCATCAGTAGTATTCACTTCACTTCAAAAAAAAAAAAAAAAAAGAGAAAAAGAATTCATCAGTAGTATGACAAGTACTGATGGAAGTTCTCATCTTGTATCCGTGTTAGCTAGTATTGGCAGTAATCGTGACGAGGATGATAACACGCAATAAGTAAAGTTACCTATCTTAAAGAGCTACTACAACAGAAGTCGAAACTTGACCTTGGTCCTATTGTGTCAGTTCTCTGGTTTCAGTTTCGATCGAAATAAAATCTTGCTTCGCCATAAATACTAGTAGAATGTCAAAATGACCTATTCTCTGCTAAAGTTATTTGTAAATGCCTTTTGAATTCTCTGATGCGTTCTGCGCAGTCATGGAAAGCTTGAAAAAATCACTCTTCAAAGCTACTGCCTAGTTGAGAATTTTCATCTTTCTTGCTCACATATGCAGCTTTTTCTCTCTTAGGTGCCATCACTGGAGCACAATAACAAAGTCATTGGAGAGAGTCTAGATTTACTTAAATATCTAGAGGACAACTTTGAAGGGCCCAAACTTTCGCCTAATGTAAGATATGATTATGTATTTACACCCCTTCCTCCTTTTATCTCACTCCTTCATGTTTTCTGATTTTGACGATCAACAATGTGAAAATACCATAGGATCCTTCCAAACAACAGTTTTCTGAAGAGTTGATAGCCTATACTGACACATTCAACAAAACCGTGTTTACTTCTTTTAAAGGAGATCCG
This sequence comes from Vaccinium vitis-idaea, assembly GCA_963854785.1. Classification (NCBI taxonomy): domain Eukaryota; kingdom Viridiplantae; phylum Streptophyta; class Magnoliopsida; order Ericales; family Ericaceae; genus Vaccinium; species Vaccinium vitis-idaea. The sequence goes on from OY978225.1 coordinate 6,681,500, forward strand.
GTGAAAGAAACTGGTGAGATTCTATACTTGCGTGTTCTGGGAAATTTGTCACAGAGTGAATGAACTCTCTCGAAACCTTGCTGACTTAAGTATTTCTGCATCAGGTAGTGTTTTTGATCACTTAGAAACCGCTCTTAACAAATTCGAGGATGGTCCTTTTTTCCTTGGCCAATTCAGTCTGGTATGCCCATCCCCATTCTGCTTGTTTTCTTAGTGCTCCATCTTGTGGAACTTTGTGCATTTGCATTCAGTATTTATTTCTTTTTGTGCTGCGGAGGATTTTTTTGGAGAGCATTTTAGCTTGTCTTGACAAGAAAGCATGGATATCAGTGGAATCACGCGCTTAATTAACTATTTTCCTCTGTTTTGCGACCAAATTCATGATCTGTAGGTGGACATTGCCTATGCTCCATTTATTGAAAGGTTTCAAGTCTTCTTACAAGACGTGTGGAAGTATGACATCACCGCAGGACGACCTAAACTAACAATATGGATTGAAGTGAGTTAAACAACTAAATCTGTGGTTCAATGAATGCAAATTAATATTATACGAAAAATATGAAATTGTACGAAAATTTGACATCCAGTTCTTAATGCTGATTGCTGTGCAGGAGATGAACAAGATTGATGCTTACACGCACACAAAGATTGATCCTAAAGAAATTGTTCAAGGCTTCAAGAAGCGCTTTCTGGTAGAGTCTCTCATGTGTTCTACTGAAAAGTCTGAAATGCAATTCGTAGTGAGATATCAAACAAAATTACTACCCCTTACAATGCGTATATCTCTTTTTGCAGGGTCAGTAGTGAATTCCTGAGAAGCTACACCACTAGCTGTTCCGAACTATGAATTAAATAAGTGGCTTCATGCCGATTATATATGTTGTATCTATTTTGTAATTCAGGTGTCTAAAGGTTAGGTCCGTTTCCAATCCTTTTCCTCCCATACCCGCATCGATTGAGCATTACATAGGGTATTGTTATTGATGTGCAGGTGTGCTAAAGGTTGGGGTCAAAATGTTTTTCTAGCTTAATAGGATCAAGTCATGTGTTTATCGTCTTTTGTGAGATGTTTTCGCATTATCGTTCTTATATACTTGTTTTTCTAGCTTAATAGCATCAAGTCTTGTGTATTGTATTTAGTGAGATGTTTGTGACGATTCAGAGTAAAATGGTGACAAATGGAAGTTGTACGAAAACATCCGTTTGGTGTAAGTGCTAAGTCACATAATGTGCTTACGGGAGTAAGAGCGTGAAAATACTTTTGAAAACATCTCAAACGCTGAAATTTGCGAGAACGAGAATTGAGAGTGTCAGTTGCTGGTAGCCTAGCGTTGATTGCAACAGTCAACGCACTAAGCATAGTGCGTATCTCTGCCAGTTGTTGTCGTTGCCCATCGATTACACCCCATACTCCATTAATCCCATGATCTCCAAAGGTTTGTTCTCCGTCTTTGGTCATTGAACAAGGGAGGACCTTGCTTTGATACCACTTTGACGCAACGTTGTAGCGGAAGAAGACTAGATATCGTTCTAGTATACGAATGGGGACTAGATATCGTTCTAGTAGACGAGTTGGTTAGATTTCGTTCTAACAGACGAGCTCTTGAATCCACAAGAGAAGTGATAAACACCTTGCGCACAAGGAAAATAGAGAGAACTCTAGAAATATTATAGATGATTGAATGAATTGTTATGAAAGGTTACATCCCTATTTATAGGACTCAAACTAATTAAAGAAAAAGAAAATCATAATTCAACTAGGACTCAAACTATTTAAAGAAGAAACAAATCCTAATTCAACTAGACCAAGAATCCTAATAAAATTGGAAATCAAAATCAAACCGAATATGGAAAGATAATAATTCTAACCTAAACGAAAATATTCCTAATCAAAATCTTATTCTAAAACAATAAAAATAAAAAATAAAGGAATTTCCCAATATTGTCCTGCATCATTCCCTCTCTCTTAAAAAAAACTCGCCCTCAAGTTTCTACTGCTTGAAGAAACTTGATTAGTCTGATCTTGTCCGCATCAACTTTATACTTCAAATTAATCTTCTCGAATATGAACATCAAAAATGAACTCCATGCGATTGCACCTCCAAAATATTGTAGTGTCCCCTTCCAATATTTAGCAAGTCGAGCACGAGTAAGATAATACCCAAAACACATGGAATGCTTTATAGAAAAGTATACTTGCGATGATCTCTTCTCTGCATGCTTCAACTTGTTGACAAGATTCACTAGACGAATATTTGGAATCCAATCAAATTGCTCCACACCCAGAAAATCCACAAAAGCAACATCAGCACCCTTTAGAGTACAATCATGGTGTAAATCCCTTCTCTGGTTGTGTGCGTCGAATGGATTGTTGATCGGTTCTCCTGAAGTCAATTCTTTCAAACCCGACGTACTTTCGCTTGTGTTGCTAACTTGCTTTTCCTCCTCAACACTATTGTTGGCATCGACCATCTCCAATAGAAAATAATTCTGAACCTCGGCAACTTGATCACTATTAGTGATATTCATTTTTAGCTTCTCACCATCATCCATATCAATTTTCTTATTATCACAAGCCCTTTCTTGACTGAGATCGGCCCTTAGATTTGTGTCAGACTTATTCACCTCTTCCACATCAAGTTTTAGTTGGCCTCCTTGTTTCGAGAACCCAAAACCATCGTAACAATTGTGAAGCGACTGATTTGAATTTGATGGACCTTGACTCAGCTTTTGACTCTCAGAACTTGATTGACTGGAATTCTTTGACATGTTTCTTGAGTAATTTGTATTTGCAATAACTTCGTTATTATACTGGGATTGATATTGCGAATCAAAATTATCTCGAAGCAATCTTTTAGACTCAAGCTTTCTCAAGTATTCTTGATATATCAGCTGCCCATGATTTGATTGAAGAAATCTGGTAGCCATCAATTGACTCATCTTACACCATGCTCTGATAGGCTGTTTGTATTGTCGCCTTCGATTGGATTGCAACTGTTCCCACCACGTAGAAATATAACCTTGTAATTTATGTGCTACATATCGAACTTCCTTCTCTTTTGGAATTTCCATATATTCAAGGAATTTGTCAACTTTTCGAAACCAATAAATAAAATCCTTCGGATGACAAAACCCATCAAAATTAGGAATTATTGGTTGTACCTGAAAATTCGGAAAACTGTGATTGATGCAGTTAAGCTCATCAAACTTTGAACCACCACCATCGTAAACTAGATAGTTTGTGACAGGCCTAGGAAATTCCCTAAGCGACCAAGATCATTGCCCACCCTTGGCTCACATGCCTGTCGAACACGAACGTGTGGATCTCGTGCATGTTGATCACGAGTTGGAACATCAAGATCAGGAGCTGCTGGTAGCCTAGCGTTGATTGCAACAGTCAACGCACTAAGCATAGTGCGTATCTCTGCCAGTTGTTGTCGTTGCCCATCGATTACACCCCATACTCCATTAATCCCATGATCTCCAAAGGTTTGTTCTCCGTCTTTGGCCATTGAACAAGGGAGGACCTTGCTTTGATACCACTTTGACGCAACGTTGTAGCGGAAGAAGACTAGATATCGTTCTAGTAGACGAATGGGGACTAGATATCGTTCTAGTAGACGAGTTGGTTAGATTTCGTTCTAACAGACGAGCTCTTGAATCCACAAGAGAAGTGATAAACACCTTGCGCACAAGGAAAATAGAGAGAACTCTAGAAATATTATAGATGATTGAATGAATTGTTATGAAAGGTTACATCCCTATTTATAGGACTCAAACTAATTAAAGAAAAAGAAAATCATAATTCAACTAGGACTCAAACTATTTAAAGAAGAAACAAATCCTAATTCAACTAGACCAAGAATCCTAATAAAATTGGAAATCAAAATCAAACCGAATATGGAAAGATAATTAATTCTAACCTAAACGAAAATATTCCTAATCAAAATCTTATTCTAAAACAATAAAAATAAAAAATAAAGGAATTTCCCAATATTGTCCTGCATCAATATTTGCCCCAAATGACTGAATCGAATCGTGTATCCATGGGTGTGACTATATTTGCCATTCCTACTATCCAGTCCATAAAATGGACTTAAGACTGTCCAGTTTTCTGATGTTGGAGGTTCATGTTTCTTTGTTGCATAGTTTCATTTATTGAAATAAGCTTACTAACTCGATAAAAGGGGGTTTATCGTCTTACACTCTTACTAAAAATAAGGTGGTTTATTGCCAGGGTAACTATTGATCTTAGTTGTCACCATAGATCGATGGTAACCGGTGGGAAATGTGGCGAATTGGTGATTAAACAAAGATTAAGCCAAATGATACACAAACAAACTTTGATAAGGCGAGACGATGTCGGAGTTGCACATGCATAATGTCGACGAATAGTTGCTACAATAATTCTATCAATGACAAGTTTTCACAGAGAAATTGATTGATGAAACACCCCAGGTAGAAAATGCTGAGTGCGGAAAACACCCTCTCTTTTATTTTTTTAAAACGACAAAAAACTTTATTAATATTTGAAAAGTTACAAAGATTAAAACGGAATGAAAGGGGAACAACTCGACTAGGAGGGACTTAAGTCCACTAGACTCAAACCCTAACAAACCCAGAGAAAAGAAAACAAGTTGTCAAGAGGCCAACCATACAAGCAACAGAGCAACAACATGATAAACCCAGAAAATAAAAAGCAGAAAAAGATAGGAAACAGATTATAGTGAAAACAAAACACTCTTCAAGTTGAACAGGAAGTCATCGATTGTGAACCTATATCTCCCAATTTTTGGTTTAACCCACAAGGCAATTCTTATTTTGACAAGATCAGTGGTTTTTTTCCCAATCATTGATGGCTTGCCAAGCATTTCTTTGGTTCCAAATTGTCCACATTACAGCCGTAGGAATCACATCCCAAATCAATCTTCTTGTCTTTTTTAATTTCAAATCTTTCCACCACAGTAGAAAACTCAGAGCTGAATTTGGAGTGACCCATTGCACACCCCACCACAAGAGAATATCAGACCACAGCTGCCACACAGGTTTGCAATGTAAAAAAGAGATGATCCACAGATTCAATATGAGCAAGACAGAATTTGCAGTTGGCTTCCTCCAAGTTTTGAATGATCCCAAGTCTAAGGAGGTATTCCCCAGATTTTATTTTCCCGTGATGAATCAGCCAAATGAAACAATGAACACGATATGGAGCTGCATTTCTCCAAATAAGATCAAAAGCTGAGTTTGGAGCTCTGTAAGAGGGGTTGGCAAGTTCATAAAGGGACTTGACTGAGAAAGATTTTGAGGAATTACCCACCCAAATGAGTCCGTCTTCTGAGCCATCTATTACTAGATTTTCGGAGCTATCCAGAATAGAATAGATGTCATCAAGTGTCTTTTTCCCAAACAAAGAGTCTTCTTCTGAAGTCGAATTCCCAAACATTTGACTCAGGCCTTCTTGTTAAAACATCATGAAGTGATTCATCTTGCTGTGATACAAATACCTGGGGGCTGAGAATGTGACGCCTCACACAGCACCCACTTCACCAACGAACCTACAATTCCAAAATTCGAAGTCGATCAAACAACCAACAATTATGCTTTCTTTGTAAGCTCTTTTGAACTTTTCTCCTATTCTACTTGCATATATTTGTGTCCAGATATCCATACTTTTTATAACTTCACTCTCTAGGTTAGCTTATGCACAACTTAACTAATACGGGTTCATTCTCATCGCCCACTTGCAGGGAGCCCAATTAAAATTGCAGCAAAGCTGCGTACGGACTTGTCCCGAAAAAAGTTAATAGCACCCATCAAACCTGAAACTTTAGGATTTAGGAGAGAACAAATCTCTAAATCCGGCCAAGTACCCCTTGGGGTTGTGCAACATATCAATACGATATGCTATTGCGTGTGCAAATCGTGCTCTCCAAAAGATAGATTGAAGAAAGGGATAATGATGTTGGGGTGCAGACAACCTTCAGCATTCCGGACTGCAGCGAAAACGATATTTGAGGGACCTCGGTGTGTAATTTCAGCCATAGGCCCGACCTAATTATTTTGCTGTTAGTGTGTAATTAGGGTAACTCGTTTTCAGAGAAAAACAGAGACAGAGAGGCGAGAGAAAACGCAGATCTCAGAGAGATTGCGAGAAGACTTGTACTCTTGATTTCGATTTCATAGTGGATTGGTGTGGCTCCAGTGGTTGTTCCTCGCGTTGAGGTTTTCCACGTATATCTGTGTCTCGCTTTCTTTTCCGTTTTTCATTACGCACGATTACTTGTTTTTCTGTTCTGTGATTCATTGTTTCCAAGATCCGTAGGGGTGTTGTGGGGTTGCGAAACTCCTAACAAATGATTCCAGCATTCCCCTTTTTTATGAATACATTCGTTTCTTGTATATATTTCCATTGAAGAAGACCTCAAAATTAAAAAGGGTGGATAAAATCTTTGGGGAGACATGTTTTCTTTTTCTGATTGGCAGTTTCTTAAAGTGGTTAAAAAGGGTTGTTTGAAAAGAGAAGAAGCATGAGCCAGGGCCGGTCCAATGATAAAGCCGGAGGTACAACCGCTTTAAGCTAAAAAATTTGAGAAAAAATTAGGGGTCCATTTCCTTTTCATTAGTAATTAGATAACAGATAGATATTGATGGTACCCTTGGTGATTCAGTATGTGGAGTTTTAGTTTTGATATGTGATAAGCAATGGTTATGGATTGTGTGCGCGGGTGTCGATTTCTGATGGGATTTTTGTTTGGAAAAATTGTTTAGTTTGGTGAAAGAGGATCTTCCCCCAACTTTGGATTCTACTTCTCTTGAACCCCCTCCCCTCTTTGATGGAACTACTAGGTATGCCCTCTCTCTCTCTCTCTCTCTCTCTCTCTGGATTGTGTGTGTGTCGCGTAGTCGGTTCCCGGGTTTTTTGCTCACTCCTATTTGCAAGTCTGGGTGTATGTGCACCAATTAGTATGAATAGAAGTCTGGGTGAAAAGTTCAGAGGGTGAAATGAAATATCCCCTTTTGTTATATAGATTCCATTGATTAAAGTTTATTGAGTGTCTACGAGAATATTTATTTCGCTGAACTTGAGTCCCAAATTGTTCATACATCTTAACAATTGCAAATTGGGTATCTTCTTGGAGGTTGTATATCGCTTACATATGCCCGTATGCGCAACGGGTTTGGTTTTCAAGGAATTACAGGGTCCGTTTCCCTGCTCTTCAACACCTATTTTACTGAATGTCCTCTGTCTGCCTAATGCTATAAAAGTGAAGGTTTAATGGTTTTTTTTGTTTTGTTTTGGAGAAGTTAAATTTATTTCACCAAAAAAGCAAGAAGTTACACAACACAATAGGAGCATCCTGTACAACAAAAGCCCAAAACAGGAATCCGGGGGCCCAAAAAGGGACGGCAGACGCGGCCAACCCTGCATCCGAACCTTCCATGTGCGTAATCAACGGTTTAGATTCGCATATGAAATCTTACCGGTGATTGTCGAGACGGATGGCTCCGATGGGTTAGCAGGGCCTGCCGCCCTTGAGGGACAGCAGAGACCCCGGGTTTCCAAAACAGCAGCCCTACACTCAAAGCAAACAAGAAAAAATAAGCGTTTCGAACAATTGTTTATATAAAAAATCCTCGAATCAATAAGCCAATCATCACAAAGACTGGTATTATGAGCATAAAAATTCACAGAAGACCAAGAGCTAATCTTAGCTCTGATCATATCAAGAATAGCTGAAGCTACCACAGCCTCCAAGGAGAAATTTACATTTCCACCGGAGAATCTTTTGTGGGAATCATGTTGCCAAGTCTGCCCCTTGGATTTCAAGACTTAAATTCTCCTTATCAAATGTGCACAATGTCAAGTTGATTTGAGTTAATGAAAACTTTGAGATTGTTTTTGAGCATGTGTTGGAGTAGCGGATGCAATTTGATTTCTCTGTTTTGTGCGCATTTGATTTTATTCAAGTGCTTATTTTGTATAAAATTTGAGATGTAGGGTCTACAAGACGAGATCAAATTGGTTCCCATTAACCTTGGAAACAAGCCTACTTGGTACAAAGAGAGAGTTTACCCAGAAAATAAGGTAGCATTCTCTGCGTAAAATATCCTTTTTCTTATCATTGATTTTATTCAATGTGTTCGTATATGGTCCTGTAGATTTTCTAACTCTTCTGGTCCTTCTGGACAATGTGAATCTGAACAATTCATTCTCTTTCCGGGATATTTTCGGAGAAACTTTTCCTGTACCCTACCAACCCTCTTAAAGACCTCCTAGTTTTTTGCTCACTATGCATTGTGCTAAATAGAGCTCTTTGTTCTTTTAACTGGAATTCATCAGTAGATCAATGGGTAGTACCGATGGAAGTTTTCATCTTGAATCTGTCTTACCAAATATTGGTAGTAATAGTCACGAGGGTGATAATAAAGATATGAGTTACCTATCTTAAACAAATACTACGGCAGAAAGTCGAAACTTGACCTTGGTCCTATTGTGTCATTTCTCTGATATCAGCTTCGTTCGACATAAAATCTGGCTTCGCCAGAATTACGTGTAGAATGCCAAGTTGACCCATCGTGTGCTAAAGTTATTTGTATAATCATCTGCTATGCATTCTGCAAAGTCGTGGAATGTGAATTTGCAAAGCTACTGCCTACTTGAGAATTGTCATCTTTCTTGCTAACATATGCAGCTCTTTTCTTCTTAGGTGCCATCACTCGAGCATAATAACAAGGTCATCGGAGAGAGTCTAGATTTACTTAAATATCTGGAGGATAACTTTGAAGGGCCCAAACTTTTGCCTGATGTAAGAGATGTATTTGCAACCCTTCCTCTCACTCTCCATGTTTTCTGATTTTAACGATCAACGATGTGAAAATATCATAGGATCCTTCCAAACAACAGTTTTCTGAAGAGTTGATAGCCTATAGTGACACATTCAACAAAACCGTGTTTAGTTCTTTTAAAGGACATCCGGTGAAAGAAACTGGTGAGACTCTATACTTGCGTGTTCTGGGAAATTAGTCTTGGAATAAATGACAGTACTCTCTTGAAACCTTGCTGACTTATATTTCTGCATCAGGTAGTGTTTTTGATTACTTGGAAACCGCTCTAAACAAATTCGAGGATGATCCATTCTTCCTCGGCCAAATCAGTCTGGTATTTGTGCATTCGTGTTCAGTACTTATTTCCTGTTCTGTTGGTTTTCTTAATGCTCCATTGTGCGGAGCTTTTGGCATTCGCATTTAGTATCTATTTTCCTCGCGGAGGACATTTTTAGGGGAGCAGTTTAGCTTATTTTGACAAGCAAGCATGGATGTCAATGGAATTATGTGCTTAATTCACTTCTTTTTTTCTCTGCTTCGCTACCAAATTCATGATCGATAGGTGGACATAGCCTATGCTCCATTTATTGAAAGGCTTCAACTTGTCTTACAAGACGTGTGGAAGTATGACATCACAGCAGGACGACCAAAACTAGCAACATGGATTGAAGTGAGTTAAATATCTACGTATCTGCTTGAACGAAAATGTGAATTGTATGAAAAAGTTGAAAATCTAGTTCTTACTGATGATCTTGGGGCAGGAGATGAACAAGAGTCATGCTACAATGTGCTCTTCTCAATATGAGATTTTGTGACTCAAAATATGAGATTTTGTGGCTCGAAATATGAGATTTTGTGGCTGGAGATATGAAGTGCATATGGTATGCCACTTCATATGAATAGTCACAAAATCTCATATATTTCCAGAAAATCTCATATTTTGAGCCACACAATCTCATATTTGGACCCATTCGGATTGCTACACTAATGCTACAGTGCCACAATCTCATATTTGGAGCCACAAAATCTCATATATTTCCAGAAAATCTCATATTTGGTGCCACAAAAACTCATATTTTGAGCCACAAAATCTCATATTTGGTGCCACAAAATCTCATATTTTGGAGCCACAAAATCTCATATTTGGTGCCACAAAATCTCATATTTTGAGTCTCAGAAAATCTCATATTTGGTGCCACAAAATCTCATATTTGGAGCCACAAAATCTCATATTTCCGTATGGGGTGCATACGATGTGCCATATCATATTTGGAGCCACAAAATCTCATATTTGGTGCCATAAAATCTCATATTCTCTCATATTTGGTGCCACAAAATCTCATATGGGGGGGGGGGGGGGGGGGTGCACATTGTAGCTTCCCCCGATGAACAATATTGATGCTTACACGCAGACAAAGTATGATCCCGAAGAACTTGTTCAACACTTGAAGAAGCGATTTTGATTCGGCAGAGTTTCCTCATGCCTTCTACTGAAAAATCTGTAATGCAATAGAGCTTGGATTTATCAATACACAGTGTGATATCAAACACAATTACTTACAGTTACAACGTTTGTATCTCTTCTTGCAGGGTCAGTAGCGAATTCCCCGGAAGCTACTCCACCAACTGTTCCGAACTACTCCCTCCGTCCCAATTTTATAGTCCCAGTTGACACTTTTTGTTGTCCCAAAAAAATTGTCTCATTTCAAAACTAAATGGGTAATTGTTGAGGAATTTCCTCTTATACCCTTATAGTTTGAAATTTAAAATAATAAAAAAGTAAGAAAGTGTAATGATTGAAGGGTAAAATAAGAAAAACATGTTTTTAAAAGTACAATGATTATATCTCCTTATTAAGTTGGAATCCCCAAAAAGAACTATAAAATTGGGACGGAGGGAGTATAAATTAAAGAGGGGTGGTACGAAACAGGAAACAAAAACATGAAAAGGCACAGGAAATAGCAGCCGACGGCTGAGATTCACTGCACAGTGCACCGAGTGGATCTCAGCTGTCGGCTGCCGTTTCCTGTGCCTTTTTATTTATTTGTTTCCTGTTTCTTACACTTTCTGTGAGTTAAATAAGTGCCTTTGTGCCCCACAGTGTACCGAGTGGATCTCAGCAGTCGGCTATTGTTTCATGTACCTTTTCATGTTTTTGTTTTGTATTTCTTACACTTTCTGTAAATTAAATAAGTGGTTTCGTGCCTCACAGTGTACTGAGTGGATCTCAGCCGTCGACTGCTGTTTCATGTGTTTTTTCATGTTTTTATTTATACCACAGGTGTCTAAAGGGTAGGGCCGTTTCCAATGCTTTTCCTCCCAGACCCGCATTGATCGAGGATTACATAGGTACTAGTATTGATGTGTACTGTGTAGGTGTCGTAAAGGTTTGGGTCATAATTGGTTTTGTTCGGTTTGGGTTTTGAGGGAGGTTTTGGGGGTAATGAGTAGAGAGATATAGAAAGAAAATTTTATTGGGAACCGTTCAGAGTGGGTCTTAAGACCCAAACGAACAAGGTGAATGTTTTTCTAGCTTAATAGGATCCAAGTCATGTGTGTATTGTTTTTTGTGAGATGTTTCGAATTATCGTTCTTATATATTTTGTTTTGGTTTTTGTAGCTTAATAGCACCAAGTGTTTGTGCATTATCACTCCTACGTTTTATTTATTTTTATTACATGTGACAATTCAGAGTAAAACATCTCGTTCTCGCAAAGTCACATGATGCGCGTGCGAGAATGTGAGCATGAAAGTGTTTTTGAAGACATCTCAAACACTGAAATTTGCGAGAACGAGAATTGAGAGTGTCAGCATATGTTATACTGAAAGATTACGAGAGAGCGTAAAATATCTATTAATCAAATGAGATTACAAAAGTGACTCGGCGCAAAATTGTGAGTATTCTTAACATTTTAATGGGTGGCCTTGGTTAGACTAACATAATCAAAAGATGGGAGAATATTTAATCCACCAAAAATAACCTTTCTAAAGGAAACATTAACGCAATTCACATCAGATAACGCATGAACCACCTTCAAACTATCCGACAAGAGTAGCACCTCCCTAAAACCATTAGTCTTGGCCAACCACAAAGCTTGCAAAACCGCCAAGGCTTCTACACCCGTTGACGACAAAGTATGAACGTGTGTAAATCCTTTAGCCTAAGGCTGGGCCCAGGACGACTCAACACACCAACCAACAACGCCCTCAAAACTGTCTTTTCGCCAACCACCATCCACAACAAGCTTCACGCCCTGGGAAGAATCACTACGCTGTCCCTAGCAAAACCCAACTGTCTGCCCACCATGTACAGCACCTGTGGAGGTTCATATTTCTTCATGTCTATGTGTAAAAGTTACTTATACAATAAACACGGTATTCTGATAATACAAAGAAAAAAAAGAGGGTATGACGGGACGGGATGGGTACTGATAATCGTGTGTATGGGGTAGCAAAATCATACTCTCCCGATACCTTTTTTTTAATCAGTACTCTCCCCCTCCTTGATCAAGTATTAGTATTATATGATTACCCCGATACCCACTCCTATTAGGTAAAAATATCCCGTAATACTTGCTGACCGAATCGAATTGTGTATTCATGGGTGTGACTATAATTACCATTACTACTACCCTGTCCATAAAATGAACTTGACTGCTCAGTTATCCTTTTTTGTGGGTTTGAAAACTTTGGTGAACCAAATTGTTCAAATTTTAAAGATTGTCCAGAACATGGACAACGTAAAATATATTACTATTATTGAATACCGGTTGATATGATTTTGGAACATATCTTAATAAAAAGAGTTCACAACACCGGATTGGAAACCATTTACCCATTCATCCAAATAAAATGCATTTCAAATCAAATTCATATCAACCGATGTTTGATCAATGTAATTTTTGGTGTGGTCAATATTCCTAACGAGCTCTAAGAAAGTGGGCCTAAAAAGTTCCTTCAAATGGGCAAATTTGACTGTCCTTTTTAGTTTCATCGATTTAGAGGAGCAATTTTTCAGTGCCCGGGCACACATCTCGGCTGTCCAAAATGCTCGGGCCGTCCAAAACACTTCTGTCATTGCTCAATGAAGTCTAGCTGCCGTTATGGATCAATGGACACGAGGCCCATGCCAAGTGGTCTTCTACTTCAACCAGTTACCAGCTTATCAGGTTGCCCAAGATCTAGTCCGGAATGGCCGTGTTCAAGAAGTTCCAATCGAAGTTCATTTTCATGTCCCATGTACGGCTCCCCTAGCCTTTTGGGTTTTGTGTGATCGATCTACAGTCCATTTTGATGTCACATATATGGCTCACCTAGCCTATTGGGAGGATGCTACGGGTACAAACGAAAATGTCCAGAAAACGTACAGAGCGTTCTCGGGAACCCACTTTTGGGTCTCACACGAGTGATCCGAACCGATTTTTTGTTTGAAACGGTGGGACTTTGGTTCAAGCACTTCTAACCGTCTGATTAAGCTGAAATTTTGTGGGGCCCCTCGGAAACATGTTTTAAGAATAATAAACGGTTCGGATCACTCGTGTGGGACCCAAAAGTGGGTTCTCGAGAGCGCTCTGTACGTTTTCTGAACATTTTTTCTGTACCCGCAGGTTTTTCCTATTGGTATTTGTATGATTTACACTTGTAAAATGTTTCCTCTCCCTCTTTTTGATGGATTTAAAACATTTCGTTACCCCTTCTCTTTTGTTAAAGCTTGCATTGATGTAGCCTTTTGGCATCCTAATTTTTTTCCCTTTCTTTTGTTCCTTTAGTCTTTTTTTCTATTTCAAGTTGATTTACTCAAAAAAAAAAAAAAAAATAGAGAGAAAGAGTGGAGAGAGAGTGAGAGAAATCTGGACCGTCTCGTGGAAGGAAAGTAATGTTGGTACAGCAGTGTTGCATGCTATTTTGACATAAAAAAATACAAGTATTTAAATTATATCAAATGAGGCGTACGCTCAACATCATATTAGTCCAACTAAAAGCCCATTAAGGGAGCAAATAATTAAATCAAACAAGAATTACTACAATACACACCTGTTAAAGGTTTGTAATCTATGAACTTATTTTATGGTCCATATTGTGACATCACGTGACAGTCGTAATATTTGTTAGTGTCTCGTAACTTTTATATTAAAAACTCGTAACTTTTCAACAATATCATTCATAATATTTTCTCTATGATTCACACACTTTGATGTGTCTCGTAACTTTACCTTTTTATTCATAAGAGGTAATCGATCCGTAACATTTTTAGGAATGCATTTGCAGCCTTTCCCAAATCAAATATCCTCCAAATAACTTCCATTTAGGAGAAGAAATAATTAATCTTTACTTTTTGGAAAGATTGACCTTTTCTATTGTGGCCTATTAAGCTAACACTTGTCCATGGCTTTGGAACTCAATTTTTTTCAATTTTTAATTGGCTATGGAGATCTTAAAAGATTATTCTAAAGATAGAAGTAATTTATTTGGTTAGGTACCTTTGATCCTTAATTTTCCTAATCTTTTAAGCATTACCCAATGAGTGGTGTCATGTGGCATTCAATGACCTTGTCAAAAGTGAATGTGGCATTCAATGACTGCAACATCTACCCATATGATTAGTTTGTGCACCCATGAAACATAAGCCAAATAAGTGTTAAAATAATGTGGCATTCAATAATAGAAAATGTTAAAATAAGCCAAATAAGTTTATGTTAAATTTTAAAAAGTGTATTAAAATATGTGAAAAATGTATAAAAGTAAGTGTAAATGCATTAAAAAGTATAAAAAATGTACTAAAATGCGTGTTTGTTTTTTTTTTACTTATTGTGAGTCCACTGTAAAATCCATTAATAATTATACATATAATATGATTGTCTTATTAACTTTTCGGCAAAGAATCTTTGGAATCCTTTTTTAGGCTGTAATAGACTTCCTGTCAAGTACTTTTTAAGTTATTGAAGTCAATCATCTCATAAAGTTTATCATTGGTAATATGGAAATATCATATAGCGGTTAAATACTATAATTAAAATAGAAAATTGCTAAAAACATTCCACTTAGCTGTTGTTAAAGTTCAGAAAATGAATCGAAATGTGTGAAAATTTTATAAAAGGGTGTGAAAGTGTATTAAAAAACATAAACGTATGTGCTTATTTTTTGTTATGTTCAATAAAAGGGCCCGGTAACATATAGGAGTATTATAATTTCAATACACATTTATAAGATAAATGATTATTGATCTAGTGTGTCAATTTCTAATTTAATAATTTTTATAAAAATCATGTGTTGATTCATGATTATTCGATATACTATATTGCTATCCAACTTATAATAATAATAATAATAATAATAATAATAATAATAATAATAATAATAATAATAATATCGAAAATTTACTTACTCCTGTATTTGTTTTTAAATTAATTTTCAACAATAGGACAAAGGACCATTAAGATTGCAGACAGATTAGCAAATGTGTCCCACTGTTCTTAATTAGAAATCGACACCTACCTATCGAGTCAGCTAGTCACCTTAGTGAAATTGCACCAGAAGATCATAGGAACTCCGAACCCGCAATAGCCCGCGAAGCAAATCCAAAATCTATAGGTGAGCACCCATACCCGAGACCGAGAAGGCAATAAGCGATTCATGAGACTCAAACGAGGGGATGGGACATCGGCAGGGCCGGCCCTAATGGTTGGGTTGCCCTAGCCCGACTCCGAGCTTTACTGCCTACTAGTTATTAAGTCACGGAATATTAAAAAAAACAAGTCAAGAAAAAAAAAGTTGCATGAAACCTCACTCTTTTCTAGTAGTATTAACAACCAACTGCTCTTAACCGTATTGCATCTTTTCGTTGCTAGACTTTGTTATTACTTTGTTATTATAAGATTCAAAATTTCATTTCCAAAAACCTCAATTTGTCCTTTATAAGATAAATGGGCTTCTTGGACGGGTTTGGGAAATTAAAATTTCATTTGGGTTGGGCAAATTAAATGAAGCCCGATTATAAATGGGCCGGGCTTGGGAATGGCAATTCAACCCGGCCTCCCCGCTCCGAACCCGCCCTACCCCGCTCCTGATAGGGTAGGGTTTTTTACGATTTTTTGGGTAACAGGTAGGGGCAGGGGGTGATTTTGAAAAACCCGCTAGGATTAGGGTAGGGGCAGGGGTATGGTCACCCCGCCGCGATATTACCTGCCCCGACATACATATATATGTATAACTATATTTATATACTCTTAGATGTATATATCAAATTATATTTTCTCACTTGTATGCATTAAATTTTATTTTTATTCTTATAATTTTACTTTTACAACTAAAATACAACATTAGATAGTAGATTTTGGTTAAGTTGTAAAAATTATTTTGTGAACTTTTATCATTTGTACTCACCAATTGGAGTACCCATAAATTACCCGGTCGGATTAGGGATGGGTTATGGAATTTTAGGATCGGGGGTGTAACGCCCCCAAGATTTGGGCACGTTAATTATTATTACAAACCATAATAAAGTTTAATCCCAAACTTTAATACAAATAATAATGTCCTCAAACACTATATAAATAATAACCGGGGTGGTTCTAGGTCTTCGTCTATCCCTGCGCCGGGTCATTCCCCACTTCGGCAGCATTTCCTGCTCCACAGGACTGGTCCCCATAGTATTGTTCCTGTCCATCTGGATAATCTGACATAATACGTCCAAGTCGCACAGGCAACATCATGGTATTATGCCAGGGTTACACGAATGCAACACCGTGAGCAAAGCCCAGTAGTTCACTACGCTAAACGTCTAAGTAGCAATTCTAGAACAATAAGTTCATAAACAGTATATAATACTTGTGAACAGTAAACAATACAATACATCATGTGTGTATATGCGGATCAGAGTAAACATGCGCAGAAAACAATATCTCATTTCAGAATCTCAAACGGTGCCACGTGTCATTTCCTCAAAATAATTACTCATCCAGTTTCTCAAACTTAACTCATTTATCAATCCGTTTTCCCCAAAAATCGGTTTTCTCATTTCGGTGCCTCTCTCGGCATTCTTATTCAAACTTCATTATCTCCCACCGCTCTGAAAGTTATTGGTCCGTTTACGCCTCCTTTCAGCTGACGGTACCAACCTTTCCGCTCGAGGTTCCGGTTATCGTGCATCACCGAACTTAACAGCCTGTTTGCACGATCCGTCTACCCCACGACTCACACGACACAGTCCCGGCCGCTTGCATCACCGAACTTAACAGCCTGTTTGCAAGGTCCGTTCACCGTGTGTTGTGCACGCTTAGCCCAACATCCTAGTTCTCGCCGCGAACTGGAAGTGGCGCTTTCGCTGCACTACCGCAATCAAAACCATTCCTCCAAATTCTCTCCGCGAATTTGAGGTGGCAACAAATCATCTCATCATATTTCATTTCATTTCATTTCCCAAAAATCTCATTCCATTTCTCAAAAATTTCATTTCACATTTCAAAACTCATTTTCATTCTCATCTCTATTTTCTCATTAACAGTTATTCAATTTCACTTCCGGTGACGTAACGTATCGCATACGTGCTCAGTGTCACATGCTCAAAATCATGCTCATGCAATATTCCATAATTTTCTCTAAATTCTCATTCTTTCAAATACACATTTCTCACATAAAATCATGCATCTAGATACACCAATTCTCTAAATTATAATAATTCCTCCAGAAATCTCCCACATAAAATCATACCTTTTAATGCACCAATTTTCCTTCAAAATAATATTCCTTCTAAAAATCTTCTCACATAAAATCATGCATTAAAAATATACCATCTCTCTAAAATATATTGTTTCCTCTATAAACCTTTCCCACATAAAATCATACATTTTAATGTACCAATTTCCCTCAGAATAATAATCTTTCTAAAAATCTTTTCACCCAAAATCATACCTTTAAAACTCTCCAATAATATTATTTCTAATTTTCTCCAATTTATTCCTCATCAAAAATCTCATTTCTTCCTTGTCCTCTTTCAAAACTATTTTATTTCTTTCCAAAAGAGATAAAACTAAACAACTTGCTCTCTCTCAAATAATTTAAACAAAACTCTTTTCTAGAAATTTCTTGCCAAAAATCCATCACCACAATTTATGAACTTCCTAAAAATATTTAAATCTCTCAAAAAATATACTCTTTATATTTCTAGAAAACTTTCTTTTTAATAATCTCCAAATAAAACATCTTTTCCTCTATCTAGTAAAATCACAAATTTCTTTCTAGAAAATTTTAATCAACTCCATTTACTCTCCTTCTTTTCACCATATCCATAAAATATACTCACAATAAATTAGTAAGAACATTTCTAGGAAACATTTATGAAAAACTCCTTCATAAAAACTCCATATTTTCTTACAAAATTTCCATAAAACAATTAATATTTCTTTCTAGTAAGAACAAATCTCTCACTAAGTAAAGTAAATCTATTATCTAAGAAAAATCATCTTAAATAATAATCATTGATTAAATAGAAAATGAATAACTAATTCATTCATGAAAATAACCATAATAATACTAGATCCTTGTCTAGAAAAATACATATCTTCTAATCAACTTCTAATCGCTTCTAGTCATCTTCTAATTACTTCTAATCAACTAATCCCACTTCTAATTTCATGAAGAACTCTCTAATTAGAACCTCATAAACCTTCTTATTAATCTTTTCAACATGAAATCCTCTTCCTTAATCACTAAGAATCATGCTTAGTAACTTAATACATGCATAAATTAACTAAATCAAACTCTAAAATCATGCTTGGAAAATTAATTAGAACATCTTAATAGAACTAGAAATAACTAATTAGAAGAGTAGTTTAGTAAACTACCTTAGTTTCCGGGTGTAAACCGGAAGCCGATTAGCAATCCGTTGGTGTAGAAACTCCTTAATCTACCTAGCTTACTCACTAATTAGCTTAGTAAGTAGCTAATTAGCACCCTAATAAGTTGGCTAAAAGGTGGTAGAAGTAGTGGATTTGTTGGGAATATGGGAGACAAACAAAGAAGGAAAGTGCAAAGGTGGTCCAATTGAACAATAGGTGTGCTATTTATAGCAAAGATGAGACCTCTCTCTTCCCCCAAAACTTTCGGCCCTCACTCCCTCTATGTTGGCCGAACCTCACTGTAACAGCCCGCATTTTCGTAAAATAGAATTTATAAAATAATAATAATAATAATAATTTTTTTTTTCATATATATTATACTCTGAGCTATTTTGATTTCATTCAAATTTCAATTAGCGAATTTCGAGGACGAAATTGTTTTAAGGGGGATAGATTGTAACGACCCGTAATTTCGCCCATTTTATTTTTGGTTTCGAATAAAATTTTGATTTCATTAAATCTTTTACTAAATAGATAATTTATCGTAGCTCCATTGATTACTACATTTTTATTTCGCATATTTAAATATGTATGTGTGTATCCTGTTAGTTCCAAATTCCATTACATTCCTCATTAACCAAATCAATTACTTCCTAACCGAATTGTTTAATTCCTAACCAAATTCCTAAGTAGCCTAACTAGACATCATTTCTCTCCATCAAAATGTCAACTTCCATTGTCATTCCATGTTTACCCATATATGTATATAACTTTACTTCAGCCATCTACAAGCCAACAACTCCCCAAGAGAGTTTCCTTTAACCCTTGGGCCATTTGTCACCTCCTAATCCAATGGTTTATGTCCAAAACCCACTCCCCTTTATCTCCCCCTCCTTCACTCCGAAAATACACACAACCACACATTTTTCTGCTGCAAATATAGAAGAGATAGGAAGAGAGAGAGAGAGAGAGAAGCTTCAACCATTTTAATGGAGTTTTAGGAGTGAGAAAATCAAGTGGGTTTCACACACACACCACTCCACCCTACAAATCTGAATTTCAAACCTTCTCCTACATTATCATACACCACCAAGCTCCAACCATTCACCTCAACGCCACCCCGTGGCCTTCCCTCCGGTCATCTTCTCCGTTTACATTTTTTCGCCAAAAATCTCTTTTTCACGCTAAGACTTCGGAGGAGAGGTAGATTAACTTTTTCCCATCTCCCCTAAGTATATTTTGATGTTTATATGTTATCTCCATAGTTTAGTAGTGATATAAACCGAGCTAATGCGCAAAAAAACCAATCGACCAACTTGTACTCTGTTTTTCGAAGAAAAAAAAAAACCCCAGTTTTGTACAGTAACCGAAAACCATTTCCCAAGTTACACTAAAACTTAATACCTAGAAGTGTTGTTTTACTCCATTGTGTATAAGTAATGTTTGGACCCCACTGATTTGTTTCCCACGTGTACTACCAGAAACTAAAGTGGAAATGATTTTATAAATCCCAAACCAAATTTGTTGTTCTGATTTTTTTTGTTCTATTACCGAAACTGTGGTTAACATGTGGTGGATTCATTTGTTGTAATTAAGTCATGCATGAAATGGGTTGGGCTTCCTAATACATGTATCCCTTCTATTTGTAAAGCCTACATTGGGAACCTGTGGATGCATGCATGATTTAAAGTTTCAGAAACTGAGTTGTTAAACTAAGTTAGTGGTGCACCAAGAAATAAATTACTATTATTTTTTAAGAAATTAGAAGTTGTTTAGCCAAAAATCTACTTATAATTTTCTACTCTACAATGTCATTGTGTCTTAATAAATGAACCGAAAAGTTAGACGTTGAGGTGCATTTGTATAGTAGTTAGGATGATTCATTGTTAAATGTATTTTATTAATTAAAATGAAGTTATCAGTAAGCAAAAAAAATAGAAGTGCCTAATTTGACTAAATTACGAGATACAACAACTAATTGGAATTTGGTTCTTTTAAATTTTTATTATTTCTATTACTTAGACTTTTGCACCAGTGGATGTTTTACACAAAATTACTATTTTGACATTTATTAATAAAATGCTAAATTATGATAGTAGCCTTTTACATGTTTGTACATAATTAGTTAAAATGCTCATATTTAAGATATTACAAGTATCAATATTTTAGTAAAAGAAAATGGTATCCATTTCTTATATTATCACGTGGTTTTAATAAGGTATTTTACGTGTTTACCCTTCGTTGTGGCAAAATTACAATTTTGCCCTTGTATAAAGTTTTATTTACAAAAAGGTCCCAAAGTTAGTAAAGATTTCGCGAAGGACCCTAGAACCGTGAAATTACTTTTGTTACTCTTATACTTACTTAATATTACGAGGGCGATCCCTTATTTCTATAAATTACATTTATGACCCTATACTTTATTTAATTACGTTAAGGCCCCTTGTTTTAGATTACTTTGGGTTGTGATGACTTGTGAACTTGTGAATCGTGTTATCTGATTTTGTGACCTTAGAATATCATTATCGCTTGCTTCTTCTGTTGTGCGCACTTACCATGAAATTGTTGAATGTTAGAATGGACACTTAGGTTCCCGGGTTGGGTGATCGTACGCGAATATCACATAGACGATGAGGTTAATGGAAAAGTAAATTGGGATTGATTGATGGGGAGTTACCCCGAGATTGTTGTTGAATGGCAGATCCGCCAAGTGATTGTTTCGGAGGATTGTTTGGCAGTCTGCCATGATTTCGAAACCCTAGGATGTGACACTCTGTGATTTGCTTCATTTGAATTCTGAGGCGTTATAAGGGTGGAAGTATTATAGACCGGGTCACGGCTATATACTCCCGAGGTTACGGTTAGTTCCTCGTGGGCCCAGTGGTACGGTTAGTCCCTGGGAAATTCATCCTTGTGAGGCGGTTGACGGTTGGATTAAGTACATAACTTATACCTTCCGTCAGGGCTCCCGGTCAGGGCAAGCAAGGGGGGAGTTTAATCACAGATTGGTCATAGTCCTTAGTGGTTATTTGGGAGGAAAGTTCTCTAGGTTGAGAACTTAGATGAAAATGTAAGTTAATGGCTAGTAATGAAATCAGTTATGTGTTTACTCTTTTACGTACTGCTCTTCAATCATATATGTTGTTCTTGTATGTAGTGTAAGGGTTGGGGGTTTGAGTAGCTATTGAGTGATTTATCGCTCACGGTGTTACACTTCGTGTGACCCTGGTATAATACCATGATGTTGCTTTGCGACTCGGACGTATTATGCCAGATTGTGATCAAACAGGAAGTGTAGGTGTCGAGGGTGATGCTTATTTTGGAACAGAAGGCTTTCCAGTGGATCAGGCTCAAGAGGAGCATTGGGATCAAGATCTCAACCTTAACCTATAGAGCCAATCTCCCTTATTTTTGTGTTAGAAAACTGTAATCTAATTTCCCAACAAAGTACTATGTTATTGTTGTAATCGAATTAAGACAATTATGTTATTTCCGCTGCTTATTTTATGAGATCCTTTCTATTTATATTAATCATTTATTAAATGATTTAAATTAATGCTTCCGAAAATCGGGGCGTTACACTCACCATGTGGAAGGAGTAAATGTGGTGTTAATCTTGCACATGGGAAGTACACAAGTGGCACTCTAGGTTCTTAGATTAGGTCCTAGGCTAGGAATCTAGGTTTATTCTTGCTAGATGAACCAACATGGGTACATACAAGGTAACCAACGTGGGAACAAAGGGGTGGGGAAATAATGCTTCCCGTTGTGTAGGTTTTTGCATGGTCACCTTTGTTACGGGGTGTTTTTAGGAGCTAGATACACCTAATGTGCATGTGAACACATTAAATGGCTAGGGGTAGCCCTAACAAGCTAGAAGTAGGGGGAATATTCCCTCCTTAAAACATGGATGCATGTTTCTAAGAACTTGGAGTGTAAGGCAAGTAATGCTAAGTCTAGGTTGTGTAAATTGTGCTCAAATGCATGTATTGTGTGGGTATGTGTAGGTTACTCTTAAAATAGCAAGGCTTGTTCTAACTAATTTTGGGTACAAAACCTTAGCTTAGGAAACTTCCTTCAAACTACACTTACTTACACAAGTGAACCAAGCATTAACTCATGCATGTGCCTTGTACTAACATGCATGCACACAAGACACACACACACTCTCACTCTCTCTCTCTACCGATCCCTCTCTCTCTCTCTCGGCATCTCTCTCTCTCTCTCTCTCTCTCTCTCCCCGTAGCTCTCTCTCTCTCTCTCTCTAGCTTGGTCAATACACCAAGTTCCAAGGTGTGGAGGTGACTAGACCATGACGTACCAAAGTAGTTGGATGGAGTAAAGATGGTGGTTGGGTAGGTTTCAGGTATTAACCACGGTCCTCGGGTGCTACGGTAGTGTAACGGACGTGTTACTCGGTCTCGTATGCGCATATACATGGCTAGAATTCTATTTATTTGAATTAAAAGAATTAAATAATATTTTAATAGGAAAATATTCGAATAAACCGAAAATTAAAAATAAATAATTAAATTATTAACGAAATTTTTATTTACGAAAATCCGGGTCGTTACAAGGGCAGGGATCATCAAAACCCGTCCCAACCCGCCCCGTTACCATCCCTACTCGTGACCACATGAAAGCCAAATCCAATATATGAGACCCCGGGTGATAGTTCACTAGTCCAACGTTTGATTTTGTGCGCCTAATAATTTCAAGCTTAAATCGATCGCGATCGCTTCTCTCATTCAAAAGCTAATCAATCAATAATTAGAAAAGTCGGGTAAAAATGTAAATGTCATGTTAAAGGTTTACTTAAAACATGAAAATTGAAGTATCTCGGCCATTTCTCCTATAGTCGTGCGTAATTTATTTTAAAATTCTAGTCTATATAAGTTTATACAGTTTTCATATTTCTCACCGGGACAAATGAATAATCCCTAAAAAACTTGATGAAAACTATATAGTAAATCGTTAAACATAAAAGATACCATAATTCGTCTCGATGAGAAATATGAAAATGTATAAACTTATAGACTAGAATTTTTTTAAAAAATTAAGGGGATGTTTGGGAACCTCATTTTCAGCTTTTCGTTTTTAAGTTTTTGGCTTTTCAACTTTTTGGATTATGGTCAGAATGTATTTTGAATTTGGTAAGAGTGTTTGGGAGAAATGTGCAGAATGCATTTTATAACAGGACTAGTGTTTGGGAGATATGTACAGAATCTATTTTATGGGGCTTTTTGTTAATGAAAATGAGAAAAGTGGAAAATGAGAAATCAAAAAGCTCCTCCCCACCTCTTTTTCACTTCTCCTCTCTAAAGTAGAAAATGGAAAACTCATTTTCTTAGAACTCATTTTGGCCCAAGGCTCCCAGACATCCAAAACCCAAAAATGTGAAAATGAGAAGTTGAAAAGGGGCTCCCAAACACCCTCTAAGTAGGACGACTATATAGATGCCACAAATGAATTTTTTTCGAATCAATCTATTTAGGAATTGACTTAGGAGAGAGGGCAAAGATACTTTAATTTTCATATTTGTAAACATCATCATATCTTATAGAAAATCCCGAAATAGTCTGGAAAAAAAATTTAATGAAAGCAAGACGAGAATAGGCTCCAAAATTCAAACTTTCCAATTATTTCTCCACAATCCTTTGTAACTATACAAAACATGATGACGTCACATGACCAAGTTTGTAAAAACGTGGGTATGCTAATTTGAGCAAAATTCTTTTTTTTAAACAATGTTATCGTTTATGTTTAATGATTTTTCATTTAGTTTTCATCATTTTTATTTTGAAATTATTCTTTCTTCTCGATGAAAGAAATGAAAAGTCTAAACTTATAGACTAGAATTTTAAAAACATTTAAGTAGGACGACAATATAGACACTACAAAGTGTCTTTTAATTTTTTTTATTAGCCAAATAGACCAATCAATGAGTTACGAGAATTTTTTGGAATCAATCTATATTGAGAATGACTTAGGAGAGAGGGCCAAGATACTTTAATTTT
The DNA here is from genome assembly GCA_963854785.1 of Vaccinium vitis-idaea. Lineage (NCBI taxonomy): Eukaryota > Viridiplantae > Streptophyta > Magnoliopsida > Ericales > Ericaceae > Vaccinium > Vaccinium vitis-idaea. The sequence continues at coordinate 6,706,179 of OY978225.1, forward strand.
TTTTTATGTTTTATGTAAACATCATCATATCTTACGCGTCAAACAAACTAATTGAAATAACCAACGGGGCTAGCTCAGTAGGTCAGGGCTCTTGCATCTCACTAGGAGGTCAGGAGTTCGAATCTCTTTGTCTGCGTGCAGGGGCTTTTCCTTTCTTTGTTTCTTTCTTTATTTCTACCATGTAACGGGCTTATTTCTTGTATTGATTAAGTTGTTAGGTTTGGATGTCTTGTGTCTCACAATTCATGTAGTGTCCCGGGTTGGTACTTTGTACTTCGTATGTGATGTAATTGACCTCTCATCTATCGATTGACAAAAAAAAAAAAATAATTGAAATTAATTGATGAATATTACTAGAATTTACATAAATGCTAGTACTATTTACTCAACAAATTTGACCGATTAACATGAGTTGATTTTCTATTACGACAAATTGGGAACACAACAGCCAGTCCAATAGCACTATCGACATCTTTATCTTCATCATCGGCTTAATCTACGAAAATAGAACACGAAAAATTAGATCAAAGGAACCCAATTCGAATAAAAAATACTACAAAATGTGTCTTTATTTATTTATTTTGTTATTAGTGAACTTTCTAAGACTTTTCATGCTTAGATTTTAATAGTTAAGATGAATAATTAATATAAAAATTAACTTCAAATTTGGAAAAAATCCAAATAAATATTAAAGACCGTGACAAAAATTCCATGCATAATTCAACACAAATTTGAAAAGAAAACGGAAAAACAGCAAGTAATATGGATAATCAGATCAGCCACAAACATTTTGAAGGGGCACGCAGGATAGTGGGCCCAATCCTAGTCAAAATTAAAAAGGGTACTGGGCCCCCGTATCAATCAAAAGGTAGTAAAAGCTAATATGACAGGCGGTCACATTCTCAAAACATTCTTTTTTTCCATTCTGATCGCGAGTGTCCGGACTAATTTACGTGAGAATATCCGGACTAACTTATGTGCATATAACCATATCTTTTTCCTAGTCCGTTTAAAGAAAAGCCATCCACGCCAAGATTAAAAAATTCACAAGAGAAACTCTTGCAGCCGAGCTCCAAGGGGTTGCTAGGTTTCAAAGGAATCAAATCCTCTATTCCAAAATTCTCTATTCCTCTATTCCGGGACAGTTTCGGCAATTGGATCACATAAAAATTAAAAATTGAAAAACAAAACACATACAATCCAACGATCCAAAATACTTCGGCACAGAAAACACTATTTTTCCGGAACTGGGGATCTCATACCGGTTTCAAAACCTCAAAAAATTCCATCACATTACACGTTACTTCGGATCAAAGCAGTAACACCATTAGTCCCACGTGCTACCTCCGTTCATTTAGCATCCCCTCTCGGGTGTGTACCACCAAAAGGCCCTTTAAGTAATTTTATTTTGATCTGGGCCCTTTAAGTAATTAACACGTGACTTTGTTTTTTTAATTTATTTTTGATCCACGACTTTTTGTCTTTTACTATTCAACCCCAGTTTTAGGAAGTCCATCAGTATATAGCTACTACCACGCAAGCGAGAGAGAGAGAGAGAGAGAGAGAGAGGGAAAATCAGTTGCAGAAATGAACGTTTAGCCATTTGATCCTCCGTATCGAACGAGGCGAGCTTATCGGAGTGAGAAATCAGATCAAGTCCGTTCAATTCGAAGGATGACGATTAAGACCTCCAATTTCCTCCCTTTTTTCGAGCCTAAGAGGTAAAAACAACCTTGTAAACACTCTCACGTACACGTATATCTCCCATTCCTGTACTCGTAAATTTCGTGGGTATGTCGATATGGTTATGTGTATGTATAGGCTTAGTGTTGGATCTTTACACGCGTCTGTAGGACCGACACTCTAGTAATGCTGTTTGAGCTGAATTTTACTCGAAATTTGGGGATTTTGTAGTTATTTTTGGTTTAATTTACCAAATTTGCTACACTTGATACGTCATATTTGTCAAGTTGCTCACTTGAAGAAATTACCTTTCGCACATTTGGATTACCAGGAATTTAGCATTTTTGTTTTGTTATTTTTTATTTTTATGGATTTTAGATATTTGAGTTATTTGGACTATATCGATTAATTATAGATATAGTATGTATGATGTGTTAATTTCGATCCCAAACAGTTTTAGTCGTCTAGTCAGAGTCGCTGAGTAAATGTAGATGATTTATGTTGGAATTTAGGATTAGGTGACGGATCCAGGATTTCAACTTTGAGAGGGAGAACTTGTATGATTTTTGGTTTGGATTAGAAAGTAATTGTATTTGAGGGTTTCTAGAAATTTTTGGGGTGCTGTCGACCCATAACCGTACTTGGATCCATCACTGAGGATTAGGTTCTGTGTAAGTGTTCAAGACCAGTCTTGATCTTGTTACGAATAGGGAAATGTGTTGCAAGATTTAGTCTTCTGGGACGGGATTGGGATAAAACAGCGATATGGGCAGAAGAATCGGGATTCCTTTCGAAGTATGTTGTTATCCTTGTTGAGTAAGCGCATATTGGACGTTGATTCGAGGTACAGTTGAGGGATCTCTGGTGTTTGGCTTTGCATTGCAGTTTAGGTCTATGTACATGTTGTGCAATCCGAAATTTCGAAATCATAATGGTTTGTTTTTGCCTTTCGGCAATAATCAAATCTTAGAGAGTGGACTATACTGGAATCAGTTTCACTGGTCTTTTTACTTTGAGAATCACAATACATATTGTTCTTGACAGGGATGCCTATGGGTTTTCTGTGAGACCTCAACACCTTCAAAGATATAGAGAGTACACTGATATCTATAAGGTACTTGCTTCTAGACACTCTTTTTATGCTCCTAATAGGTTTTCCGTTGCATGCATCATTTAAGTAAATTGAAACTGTGCGGTCATTTTCTTGAAATGAAGAGTAGAGTCGATATCATCACAAGGTTGCAAACTTGCTACCACGTGAGGATAGAAGAGTGAACAACTACACTCCCACCGATTTAGAAATAGCAAAGGGTTCGTCCTTAGTGATCTTAAGTGCCTGTAGAGTCGCTCAACACAATAGTGGAGGGATGGAGGAATTATAGCTACCTATTCCCTTTCTTTTCTACCTTAGATTTGATTTCAAATGCCTTAGTGGGGACACAGAATACTTTCTTTCTGAAAAGGTGACCATTATACGTCTTGCTTCTGATGAGCAACAAACGAAGTGTACTATAGAATGTGCCCAGGGGGCAAAACACTTGTATATGCCGAGGAAAAGAAAATGGAGAGATAAACTACTATAGAATACAAAAGAATACTGAATGACGCCAAACCCAACAATTAAACACAGGAAACCACACAAAGACATCAAAGTTGCACCTATTTCACATAGATTTCCATTTGCCGCCACCAGCCTTTCCAATGACAACCGCAGACTTGGTATCTGGATGCTTTTCCTTGAACTCTCTCTGGAACTCTTCAATCGAAACAAATAATTCTCATCCCCTGTAAAGCCTCATCCCCTATTGTTCCTTATTGTTAGTTGAACATTGAAGCCTTTAAAGTTCCTTATTGTTTGTTTATATCTATATGTATATGTTTCAGGAAGAGGAAGAAGAAAGATCAGAAAAGTGGAAGAGGTTCTTTGACCACCAGGCAGAGTCGTGCCCACCTGAGGAAACTAACAACAGACTGCATCCTGAAGTTACAGGGCAGGAAACAGAGGAGGAAAGTAACAGCAGATTGCATGCTGGACTTACAGAGCAGGAAACAGAGGAAAGTAACAACCGATTGCATGCTGGAGTCACAGAGCAGAAAGCAGAGACTAGTCCACAGTTGAGTGGGGAAGGGGATGATTCAAGTGAAGGGAAGTCAGCTCGTGACACTGAAGGGGAAAGGGATCCTGAGGCGGTACAGGTGCCAATACAAACAAAAACGCTTAAGGTGCAAACATGGGCCCAGATTAGACCATCGCTTCATGCCATAGAGAATATGCTGAGTGCTCGTATCAAGAAGAGAAAGGACATGAAAGAAGAGCAAAAGACCACTGCTGAAAATCATCTTCCATCAATTGAAGAGGCAAGAACTTCAAGAGGAGAATCTGACGAGGACGTTGAAGAAGAGTTCTATGAAAATGAGATAGAAGATGATACAAGGAATGCCCCTGCTGACGGAAGTGATGGTAGTGATAGGGCCTCTCCAGAACTTTTCCCCCCTTGGAAAGAAGAACTGGAGTTCCTTGTTCGCGGGGGAGTACCAAGGGACCTAAGAGGAGAGGTACAATTTTGAAGCTTCCTCTATTATAGTCTATTAATTTAATATGTTCCTCAGAAAACTGTAGAGTTCACAAAACTTTGTTCCAGCTTTGGCAAGCCTTTGTCGGTGCGAGGACACGACGGGTGGAGAGATATTACCAGAATTTGCTAGCTCGAGAAGGTGATGCAAGTGACTCCCAGGTGCAGGATAAATCAGGAAATGGAAGCAAGGGTCCCAATGGAGACAGAGTTGGTGTACCTGAAAAATGGAAAAGGCAGATTGAAAAGGTTATTGATGCATGGGGCCTGGACTTATCAATCAATCTATTTTAAATTTTGTAGGTGTTGGTTCTCTTTCTTTCTCTGAAATACAGGATTCTCCCTGGATTTAAGTTGTTAATTTATCTTTGCAGGATCTGCCCCGAACTTTCCCAGGTCATCCTGCACTAGATGAAAATGGTAGGAGTTCTTTAAGGCGTCTACTTTTAGCATATGCTCAACATAACCCTTCCGTTGGGTATTGTCAGGTAATTGGCATGAAGAACTCTTTACGTGTTGCTATTCTTAACTTGTGGTTCAAATTGAGCTACACGAAGTCTTCCCCTATGATCTTGTGGTTGGCACAATATTTATTCTGTTGTTTTGGCATCCAACTACCTGGTTGCATCTTGATGAATTACAAGATTAAAAAGTGATCGCTTTTTAACCAAGTGGTTCCTTAGTGGAAAATAGAATCGACAAAGGTAATCTCACTGATTGTTACCTATTTTGTCTATCTTTGTGGTACCTTTGTTCCACATTGTTTAGACGCTCTTTTACATCAGGGGAACATAAGGTAAATGATGTTTTTGTTCTTTGTAAATGATGTTGAAGAGAGGCAGAATAATCATGTTTCCTTTCATTGTTAAAACTGTTTAGGTGACATCCCATTGAGGGTTCCTCTTATAAAATGCATTGATTGTTATTATTCTTCTTTTATTTCAGTAGAACATCCATATTCAATCTCTTCAATCTTTTTGAGAATATTAGCACTCCAAATATCATGATGTGTTCTTTATCTTTTCTCTCGCATCAATACTGTTGCAGGCGATGAACTTCTTTGGGGGCATTTTACTACTTATGATGCCTGAAGAAAATGCTTTTTGGTAAGCTTATCGGTCATTAAATTACCAAAATAGATTTTGAATTATGAGGAAGAATAGCTATGTATGCTTCAGACCAGATTAGCATAACTACTTGATCACGAGTCCTTTCCCATATTGGTATCACTTTTGATTACTGTTGCATCTAGTAGTTTTCATTGTACGTGATCAAACCATATTATTCTACTTATTATTATTATTATTTATCTTGGACTAGACTTCTATTGTAATCAATGTAACAATAAAAGTACCCAATCCCCAATCCATGGGTGTATCGGCAGGTGAGGACTGGAGGTAGACCTAATCTTTGGAAATATATGTAAAAAATGGCTGACCTGATAAAGTTTTACCACTGAAATAGTGGCCCCTCTATACGTCCAAAAATCGAGTTACTCGAGGGATGTTATGCTGTGTAACCTTGCCCCAAAAATCAAAGCCGGAAGGCATCAGAGAAAGGCAGGCCCTAGAGACCCGATTCACTTTCTGTGCTGCTATTGTAATTACAGTTCAAAATTCAAATTGCCTCTTTTTATTTTCTAAATGAGAGATTTTATTGAAGAGCCAACAAATAGAGTTCGGGGTTCTAAAGTCCTTGAAACAAACAAGAAACAAAGCATAAAAGACAAGGCCTATATGCAACAAAGATTTCTAGTACTAAAAGACTACAACACAAGAGTCTTGGATCTTGCCTAAAACTTTAATAGGAGTATATGGACCAGGGGCGGTACTAAGGGGGTGCACGGGGGGACCCCTGGCCCTGTACAGCTCCAAGTATCCTCACGTATTATACTAGTCTTTTAGGTTAATTAAGAAAAATTCTATGGGATTGGCCGCTGCAAGTCTCTTGAGTGAAAAAAAATTCTTAAAATTTCAATTGGTGTGGGGCAAAAACTCCTAAAATTTCAAGTTATCAATCATTTTTAGGTTGCTTTTATAAAATTAAACAGTGGCTATGCACAGGCACACAATATCGTCTCTTCTTCGAACCTCATAAGCAGCGATAAATACTTACAAAATATTGTTTCCTATGAATATGAAAATACACGTGATTTGGCCAGAATCCAAAGGTGGGACCTTGGAATGCCTTTAAATACCTTGTTCTTTTGCTCAATCCATATTATATAAACTGTAGGTTCTTCTTATGGCCGTATCCTGTTTCAAATACTATTATTTAAACAGCTTTTATTGTTCTCTTGAGAACAAAGTGCCACGTTGGGGAGCAATGAACGCATTTGGTGGGAGATCACTAGACCAGGACAATGTTGCCAAATGGCTGCTACCTTGGGTGGTGGGAAGTATACGTACCTTCATCTTTCATAGCACTAGAAATTCCCTTAGGCTGTAGATTTGTGATTACATGGAGTTTACTTTATTCTTCCATCGATAGATATAACAAAGTATGTCTCATTAAAAACTTCAAAATCTTCTGACAAATTGCATCTCTATTTTCTCTATCCCAAGTCTGATTAGAGACTTGAGGTGTTTCAGTGTAAGTTTTTTTGCGATATATTTTTGGTAATGGTTCTAGTGCCATATTATTTTGGGCCTGGGGTTCTCGTTTAACCTCTGTATTCATCTCGTTCCTAATTTACCTGCGTGCAAACCGGCTCCTATTTCAGTCTGTGTTGGAACGATCGATATAAATATAGTCTTCAGTCAACTGTTGTGAATACATGCCGACGGGTGGGCTGCCCAAGAGGACCCTTGGTGGGATGATGGTTCAAAGGCGGTTCAATGAAAGCACGTGGAGGTCACGCTGGCAATTATAGGTGATGAAGGAATATCTTTTTTTTTTTGGATACAAATTATCTTTCGGGAGTTGAGGAGATTCATGGTGGAAGGGATAGCCTGTGGAGGAAACTGAGTGTGTGAAATATGGGAGTAAGTTGCACTCGAGTATTCCTAGTTGGAAAGTCGCCTCTACTTTGGGAGACGTCGTTTTCTACTAAGCAACTAAGCAAACTAGTGCCATTGAAGGGTGGGGGAATTAGTAGCCTTGAAGTCGACATTCTTTTTCAAAAGCAACATTGAAAGGTAGAAAGTGATCTTTTCTGTTTTCCTTCTAGTCCGTCAACCAATTATTTACAATACAAAGCTTACGAGCTTTCGAAATGTTATGTGCTCAGAGTTATTTTTTTAGAATTGTAAGGTCAGGATATGATAGACTGAGGAGATTCTGAACCTTGAGTTTGGAGTATCGTTACCTCTTGATGTCCTTTTTGGATCACATTAGGAGGAAGAGAAGTTTTTCTGAGGAGAGTGATCTTTTCGTTAAAGTATATTCTTTTGAGTTTCTTGTAGTCCGTCAACCAATTATTTACAATACAAATCTTACGAGCTTTCGAAATGTTATGTGCTCAGAGTTATTTTTTTAGAATTGTAAGGTCAGGATATGATAGACTGAGGAGATTCTGAACCTTGAGTTTGGAGTATCGTTACCTCTTGATGTCCTTTTTGGATCACATTAGGAGGAAGAGAAGTTTTTCTGAGGAGAGTGATCTTTTCGTTAAAGTATATTCTTTTGAGTTTCTTGATTTACAGTCTTAAAAGTCTGGTTTAAGAAGGTACTCCCTCTTGGATTGTGCAAGCTGTTGGCTCTTTGATTTTTTTGTATTGTTATATTTCGTAACAAATGCGTGACTGGAGGAGACAGGGAAGTCCTCTCTTCCTAAATAAGATAGCAAAAATTCGGAATGAATGATCAAAGAACTACTTACCTGAGTTTTATTGCCAGAAGCGTTTTGTCCACGTAGGTTCATACATATTTTTTTACTGTAGCTACTAAGTTGGCCTTATGGATTAGTTTGATTTAAATTTCTCAGGACTTTGGTTGGTATTATGGATGACTACTTTGAAGGCTACTACTCAGAGGAAATGATAGAATCTCAGGTACTTGTTTCTATTGTCTGGTGCAGTCTATTGACTATTCATGGCTTTGTTCTTGTTTTCATGAACACAATGATTGTTTTCCCATGATTCTGTGATTAAATTAGCACCAGACACCGTACTTTGTACTGCCCTTTATTCCTAGAAATGGCTCTGTTGTCAGGTGGACCAACTTGTTTTTGAGGAATTGATACGTGAAAGATTTCCTAAACTAGGTTCGTCAAGTGCTGTTGCATAATCATCCTCTCAGATGTTAATATATTTCGTGCCACACTAAAAGCTTTCTTATTCCTGAAATGCTTCCACTGCAGTCAATCATCTGGATTACTTGGGAGTGCAGGTTGCGTGGATTTCTGGACCTTGGTTCCTTTCCATCTTTGTGAATATGCTTCCATGGGAAAGTGGTGAGACTGATGTTGTGTCGTTTGCTATGTCTTTCTGTTTCACAATTTATTCTTCTGGCATCTTGAGATTTACTCAGAACTTGTCTGTGACATAGTTATTTGGTGGTTTGCTTTGGCTTCAGTTCTCCGAATTTGGGATGTGCTTCTATTTGAAGGAAATCGAGTTATGCTTTTTCGAACTGCGCTTGCTTTAATGGAGTTATATGGTACTTAGAATTCTATAATTTCCTTTTTGGTGCAAAGTTAATGCTGTCTTTCCATTCCAGTCAGGTATGTTGATATTTATTAATTAGACTCAACTTCTTTCAGGTCCTGCTATAGTTACTACTAAGGATGCTGGGGATGCGATTACTTTGCTACAGTCCCTAGCTGGTTCAACATTTGATAGCAGCCAGCTTGTTTTGACTGCTTGCATGGGATTTGTGGCAGTAACTGAAGGTAGATTGCAAGAGCTAAGAGAAAAGCATCGACCAGCTGTACTAGTAGCAATTGAGGAAAGATCAAAAGGGCAAGTTTCAAAGAATTCGAAAAACCTTGCAACAAAACTATTTAGTTTCAAGCATGATCCTGGTACACCAACAAAGGAAGCAAATTCAAAAGCGGAGTCAGGTGAAAAGCTAATAGACGGGAGTATTTCTCGGCTGGAGTGTCATTCAGATAATCTGGATGACTTTCTCAGTGCTGAAACCATTGAATCAAAAGTAGACTCTCTTCCCGATCTTGAAGAACAGGTACCTTACTTATCTCCATCTTTTTAATCATATTATATTCCATTAATATGCTGCTTGCAAATTTCAATAAATATTCGCAGACAGTAGACTTGTTTAATTTCGCGACTTTCGTCTCTGATCTTGTATGGCTTGCATATCTCTGATGTTTCCTAACATTTTTCGCTTCATAGTTTCAACTCCACTTGTTTCCTCGTACTATTAACTGCATAGTGCATCCTGTGGGACATGTAATGGTATGACTTCTTTGAGCAATTATTTACTGCAAACTGAAGTTCATGTCGGTTTGCCTATGATAGTTTCACATCTTAAATTTATTTTTACTTTACTTTCTCTATTTCCTTGCTTATTTTTTGGTTCCGATGAGTAAAGTAAGCATGTTTCTTGTCCCACTAGAAATATATTCTCCGCATGTGGATTTGTAATGATTGTGTCGTCTAAGGACTGGCAATTTTAAAGCATTACCATCCATCTACTTGAATCACTTCTGTTGTATATGGTACTTATTTTATGTTCTGCTGTGATGTATTCTTGGCGCTATTTTTTCCTATTCTTTTCTTTCAGTGTAATTTTGACAGTCTTGTTGTATTGGATTATCATTTCATGCAACTGTTGACTGAGAAATCCTTTCATGTGTTAATTAATTAAACATTAACTGGTGGGTCACTGATAGGCCATGTTTATTTCAACACTCTACTTCAAGGGGAAAAATGATATTACTCCATATTGGTCCTTGTTAATCAAAGTTTCTAGGGGTGCAAGACTGGATTAGAAATAACACAACAGTTTTTTTTTTGGTGGAAACGACATTCTTTTGTGAATGTGTTGTTCCTAAGCTCCCAAAGGGGTGACTGGAACTTCATTAAAAGCTTTGGTGCTTTGCATTATTTGTACCAAGTGGTTGACCTCAATATTCGACACCAACAGTTTGCTGCTCCATTCTTCACATGTGAGAAATGGCTGTTACTGATCTTCTTTATAAACTTTCTATTTTAGATAGATTTCTTTCCTTCGTAAAAAAAATGAAGTGCTAGTAGCAAATTGAATTGGATACTTTCTTTTTGCCAACGTTCGGAGCTCACAACCTGACATACGTCACGGTTTGCACCATGAATTAAACTACTGTTGAAATAATAGGACAGGTGGCCGTAATATACGAATCAAAGTGCTACACATTGATGAGAATATAGGCACATGTTGAAATGAGGAGAATGGATGCAGTTGAGACTTCGTGCGAGATAAGTGTTGATTGATTATTGGTGGTGTCAAAATGTGTAGGAAAAAAAGTTACTGCCTAGAAAATCTGAGACAAAGGAGGGATAGGAAGAAACTGCCTTTGACTTCAATTTCAAAGAAATTCCGTATAAATAGCAGAAGAAATGTAATGAGAAGACGCAGATCAATCCACTTCAACCTCGTTTGATTTCAAATCCGAAGAAATTCGTTACAAATAGCAGAAGGAATGTAATGAGAAGACACGATCAATCCACTTCAAACTTAATTTTTGCTTGTCTTAGGACTAGCAGAACTTTTTAGGAGTAGTTTGTAGCAGTAACTTAGTCCTGTATTCTCTGTCAAGAATGTGTAATCCTTGGAGATTAATAAAACCTTTTATTATTCTTCAAATTTACACTGTTGTGTTTGCCATATTACATCCAAAGAAGTCCCGAAATGCGGCCCCACGGATTCCACCTTTTCCCACAAACCACATTGAAGCCAATGTTTTAAAACCGGGACCGGAGAGCGAACCGGAAAAGGGACCGGACGGATGGGTCACCGGTTCAACCGCGGTCGAACCGGAATCGAACCGTGATGTCATGATTATAATAAAAATATATTAGAAATATATAATTTACTAAATAAGCATATAAAAAAAATAACTGTACAAAATGTTTGAGAAACTAAGGAGTTATGCTGCACATTTGTTCCTAGTGTGTGTTTCTCCAATCCCACATCGGTGAGATACATAGCCTACTCGACCTTTTCTTCCTATAAAAGGCTGAGAAGCCTTCTACACATGTTTAATTAGTCACTGAAGGTGTGAGTTGGCATGGGCCCACTGAGGAAGCCTCTTTTTGACATGTTGCTTGTACAACTACAGCAGTAAGGAGCATTAATGCGGTTCAAATTTTCCGGTCCGGGTTGACCATCCCAGATCCAGTTCTTGCGGGTTGACGGTCCGACCGTCAACTTTGAACGGTTTTTAATTTTTAGACCGGTTCTGAAAACAGAGCGGTTTTTAAGTTGAACCGAACAGGACTAAGGTCCGGTCAACGGGCCAACCGGTCGAACCGAACCATCCGGTCCGGTCCGGGTTTTAAAACACTGATTGAAGCACATAATTTGTTGCCTTTGTTTGCTTTCTGTCTTGATCTCAATCCAGAGAGAAATTTTTAACAATGACCTTTTCAATTTAGGAGACTGTGCTACTAATGCATAGATTTGGGGTTCAACTTATTAATGACTAGTCTCTTACATAATACATATTTTCTTTGGCAGTGATAAGACAATCTTCAAGACAGAAATCACTCTCTCTAGGAAATTAAGGAATTTCATCTATGATATGCAGAAAATAAAACATGCTTTGAAGGATGAGACTTGTTTGGTTGCAAGACTATGACTGTGCAATTATACAGAGGCTGCGTTTGTTTATTTGGTTGATTACTTTTCTGTCCTTCGGTTTTCCCTGTATGTACAGTGACATCTTTATTTTTCTCTGTCACTTGTTTCATATGGTGGGCGGTATGACTGGATTTCCAGTTGCATAATAGTTGGAACTTTGGTATATAAGGGCTTATTACTTGTTAGCAATTGACAAATTTAAGCAAACACTGCACAACTGTTTCGAAGTTTAACTAATAACAGCTTATGTACAGGTGGTTTGGTTGAAGGTTGAGTTGTGCAAGTTGTTGGAAGAGAGGAGATCTGCTATGCTAAGGTGCGTTGTATCTGTTTCTTTCCTTGGGGTTCTGATTAGACTTGTGTTAGTATGTTGAAGATGAGATGATGATTATGACCACTTGATAACTTAAACAAATGCAAAAATTCTTAATCTGTCTCGGTGCCCATGCAGTGTATTAGAGACCTGGTATGCATTACGCAATTACGCAATTAGCATGTCTGGTTGCTATTCTGTTTTGTATCTGTTTCTTGAGTTTCGAAATTTCCTTCGCGAGAGCAACTTGATTTAACCTTCATTCTGTTTGTAATCTTTTCTTTGTGCTTGTAGTCTATATAAATTAGAGCGAATGTATGATTTAGGCTTCTTTAACATTGTGTTTTTGGCATCACTTAACAAAAGGTGTGTGCTAAGTCACACAGAGCGCGAGTGGTGTGCGTGGCCAATGCGGGAGCGGGAGCGTGACAGCTTCAATTTCAAAAAGGATTAGAATTCAGTGCGTCTTGAGAGCATCTATGTTTAATATTATAAAATACTTAATTATATTATGTATTTGTTTTATTTCTATAGGAATGTTATGTATTTGTCTATTTTGTGCATTTCTACGTAGTATTAAATTATTGTATTTATTTAGTTTAATTTGAATTCGTAAAATCAGTTTACAGCCTAGCAAGTAAAAATTAGTAACATGTTATCTCTTGCTTGATAGCTTAATGAGCAGATTTTCATTTTTGATAGCTATTTCCTTTTCAAATTGTGATTTCATGGTGATGTGGAATGAAATTAGAAGATTGAAGAGATGAAAGGACAAGCGTCTTTAACTTTCTACAGACCACTCCACTTGACGAGAGGAGCAAAGGTAATATTGCAGCCCTTTAAAAGTGTGGAGTGGACCCACTCGACAAGAGAGAAGGGTAGGCATTGTGCTGCCCGAGGCAGTTATAGCTCTGTCGTGTGACTGATATCCCAAAAATTCGCTAGTCATCATTCAATTCGCGATCTAGGAAATTGCAGTTTGTGAATTTGACGCACTTTTGTCCTCAGTTCGTGAAAATGTGCAATAGAGCGCAGAGAGGGACCCCTTATGCACGAATCATGTGACTAAATGTGTGTGTGTGTCCTTTTCTTTTACGCGCATTTGACTAGTTGTGGATGGTTGTCAATTTTAAACATGAAATGGTTCAGATTGATTATAAACATTTCGCTCCTTGCATAAACGGTATTAATGCTAATAGAGCTCATGAAAGCTGCACTACATCCATAAGAGTGTTTCTTGTTCCTTTCAGAGCTGAGGAGCTTGAGACAGCACTGATGGAGATGGTCAAGCAAGATAATCGACGAGAATTGAGTGCTCGGGTAAATTAAGCAGTACTTATGACCACTGTTCTTCTGGCATACTCTGTGTGTGTGTGTGTGTGTGTGTGTGGGTGCGCGCATGCATGAATGTTTATTTCTCGTTTCGTTGGACATTGACTACACAAAGGTTGCAAGATAAATCCATCTTGGTCTAGGCTGTAATGTAAGAAGAAATCTAGGTGAAATCTGGTTCTCCTAGATTTGATGACTTCCCATATTCATGGCAATGCACATTCCTTTGTGTAAGCAATCAGAGACAAAAACCCTTCCTAATGTGAAGCACAAACACTTCAGTGATCTTTTGGTATTACCTGTACTCTGATCAGTTACTAGTGACCTAAGTTCTATGTTCCTACTCAAAAGGAAAAAAAAGAAGAAGGATGCAACACTAATATAACAATGATATTAAGGCTTCTGATGATTTTGAAACTGTTCCATGGTTAGCACCTAATTCAGTTAGTTCCTGTATCTCTTTTCCCCTATCCATGTTTGCCACCAAGTCAGTTTTCATGCTTCCACATCGAGGGTTGGCAGGTTGAGCAGTTGGAGCAAGAGGTGTCTGAGCTACGGCAAGCCCTTTCTGACAAGAAAGAACAGGAAAATGCAATGCTTCAGGTTTAAATTTGTCAATTCTTTTCTGTGACATCTAGGAAAATGCAATCTGAGGTATCCCTCTATATGAGTGTTATTGTTATTCGTACTTAACATGCACGAACTGTAGGTCCTGATGCGGGTTGAGCAAGAACAGAAGTTAACTGAAGATGCTCGCTTCTTTGCTGAGCAAGATGCAGCTGCTCAGAGATATGTTGTGCAAATGCTTCAGGTTCTTTCTCCTCTTTGCATTTCATCTTGTTAAACAAAAAGTAGACATTGATCTTGTGAAGTATAATTTAGGAAAGTATAATTTTAAGAATTATAATTTAGGGTTTCCAATTGTTAGGTTTCAGTTAATTTGTTATTTATCTTTCATGTTAGGGGTAACTTAGTCCTTTTATGTTATTAGGGTTTTGCTAGGGTTTTTAGGCTTAGCCTATATAACCCCTTGATTAATCTTGTAATCTCTAAGCTTTGCAATGCAATAAGAAAGTACGATTGTTTGTTTGTTTGGTAGTTCCTTCGAGTTTCTCTTTCTTTGAAAGCTCACAGATCTCAATTCATTCTCTATCCATGAATGGAAAAGCCTAAGCACATTTTGTTGCACGTGGGAGGAAGTTAAAGAAATAATTGTAGGACATTTGTCCGAGTCAATTTCCTTGGTGGAACCTTTTCTTCTTGCAGATCAAGTGTTGCAAAAACCCTAGTAAGTGACCATCCGCGTATTTGTAGGCCATCTTCCTAATATATTTGCATGCAGAAGACTGTAAGTTATACCATGATATGATGAGGATAACAGGTGTGCAGGGATGGATTGAAAGAAAATGTCAGCAGTTCTAGGTTTTACTTATCTGACCTGAGTTCTCTAATGCCAATTCACACTACTCTAGATGAGGAGGGGTTCATTGGTAATTTATTATCCAATCATTTGTATAAAATTCAGGGACTTTTCTCCACCGCTTTCCAAGGGGAAGTCATTAGTTGTCTTCAACTGTCTAGATATTAGATAACAAAGCACTACTACCTCTTCCATGACATTGCAACCCAAAAACCAACACAAAAGTTTATCATTTAAAATGGGGACAAAGCTCCCTGGACCCTGTTCTCTTTCATGACATTGCAACCCAAAAACCACCACAAAAGTTTATCATTTAAAATGGGGACAAAGCTCCCTGGACCCTGTTCCAATGTTTTCTGGGGGCAAACAATCGAAAACGATGATCTTGTTTCGACTAATTCTTTAATCTCGTTTATCTTGCATCCACACCTGGTTTAACAATAGGTATCTTTCACCTCACTTTGTCATTGTCTTAGGCATGGCTATATTTATTCTCATCCAAGCATTTTTTTTTTTTTACGCAGGAAAAATGTGAAAAGGCTGTGGCTTCGCTTGGTCAAATGGAGAAGAGGGCAGTAATGGCAGAAACCATGTTGGAGGCTACAGTGCAATATGAGCACGGCCAAGTTAGAGCAGTATCTTCCCCACGGTACACAAGGAATTCTTGAGCTTTTGACATTCATGAAAATGTTTTTATTTTGGTAGCAAAGAGCATGCAAAGTTGTAGTCATTGTACTTAATGGTAGAACAAGGATTACTTGTGTGTGTGCATATAATCAATAGCATTGGTATGTTATGCTGGTTGACAATGACATGAATGCCTCCATGTCAATGAATCAGTGGTAAATTGCGCTACATGTGAATTTACTAATGAGGGCTACTTATAAGTTGGATGGAAGAAGAGAACTCTAGAATCCCTCTTGATCCCTGAATCATCATTCACTTGAATTACAACAAAAATAAAACCCATCTAGTCCCCAGTCATTGGGGGTATCGGCAGGGGATTGGAAATGGATCTAACCTTTGGTAATATGCACAACGTGGTTGCTCTCAGAATACCACTGAAATAGTGCCCCCCTAAACCTCCAAGAACCGAGGAGCTAAATGACGTTTTGCTACAGAACCATGCCCCCAAATCAAAGCCAAAAGGCATCAGAGAGGGTAGGCCTAGAGACTCAAATCAATTTCTGTGCTCATTACCATGCTTCCTTCATTCCTAGTCCAGAGCATCGGTATTGCACAAACATGTACTGATGGACTCGCAACAATACAACAACAACAACAACAATAACAGAACCCATCTAGTCCCTAGTCAATGGGGGTATGGGCGGGGGATCATCATTCACTTGAATTGATGATAATTTAAAAAAAAAAAAAATCAGTTACTTGAGTTAAGTTTGTGCCACTCGCTACTCGACAGCTCCAGAAACTATTCTTATATTTGTTGAACTGATTTTGCCTTATGATACAAAGACTAAGTATATTCAGGAGTTCTCGTCTGCTTTGTTTATTTTTTGGTTCGGGTAGCTTTCAATTTATGTTTATGAGGACTTGTGCCAAGTGAGAATGACACACCACCAACGCTTGTGTGACAATTACCCGTATACCTCTAGAATAACAAACTGGGAAAGGTGTTGGTTTATGTTCATGTTTGTAAACACCATGATATTGCATGTTTATAGGTCTGTGCGTCCAGAATCTCCAAGAGAAGTACCCGCTAGAAAGATAGGTCTACTCTCGTTTGGACTCGGCTGGCGTGATAGGAACAAGGTAACTTCCATTATATACTTCTCCCGCAAGATTCTTGCTTTTTGTTAGTCCCTCACAAGATGTTCACTCATGAATTATGATATGTTGCAAAATGAGATGCATATACTCTAGGGCATGCAATACTAATGAACTAGTTGATTGGCTGACATTTCTTGTTATGTCCTTCATATATTACATGCCATTTTCCCCTGGTATGTAAATTAGGCCTTGTTTGTACTAAGGATTTGTGGACGGATTTTGATTTTGGAAGAGAAAAGTAAATAGTAGAATTTTTTTTCATGTCTTCACAATTCACAAGTCCAAGACCAAAAACAGCCTTAGGATGCTCGAGTTTGTCTCTCTATTGGAGGAATGCTACTGAAGCCATTGTGGTTCCCTAGCCTAGGGAACAGTGCAGCTGGTTTTTATAACCACGTAGAACGTCAAACAGCTAGGGATGTAATCACCACTCAATAATCCATTATTCAGATTATCTCTACAACTATTTGTGGACATTGCTCTTCTGAAGGCAAACTAGACCCACACATGCTGAACCTTGTGCTTGATTTTTTTTTTTTTTTTGGGTCGTGATTTTTAAACCAAAATGAATGTAACAGGGAAGACCTACTGAGGAGCCCAGTCAAAGCAAATCTACCAGTGAGGGACACTTTCCGAGCACTACTTCAGTTGAAATTAATGGCCACCGAGAGCAGGAAAAATGATGGGACTCGGTGCTCGTTTACAGAAGAATAGGATTTTTTGAAGATGGAAATTGTTGTTTCGAGTACTGGGCTTCTTGCACCTTGTACAGGTTCTGGTAAATAGCTGCGTATTTTCTTTTTGTACCTGTACCCTTCATATTTTAGGTATATCGACCCTTTGTTCGCTCTATAGTCCCTCATGTAAAACATGTAATCTATTCATTTATTTATTTTAGTTAGTTGACAGACAAAAGAGGGCTGTTTTTTCCCCTCTATTATTTTTCAGGTCTAAATAAAATTTGTTGTTATGATTGCCAAGCAGTCGAAAATTGGTCACAGATTTTTGCGATGAATGAGTAGGACTAAGCACAATACTTGAACTGTTCTATCAAGAATTGATTCAAAGAGGCCGGGGATTGAAAAATTATTCGATGCCCTTGGTGCACTGCACGCCTCTCCTCCAACACATTTTTGTGAGAGCCGCCAAGGACTAAGTGTGTAGGGAGAAACCTAAGGCACCGCCACATTGTGTCTGAACCTGAAGGGCACTGATTATTGATGAATACTTCCAACGCTTCGAAATTACAGCAGAAGATGTCCCATTAACAGCTTTATGTGTACCTTTTTATTAAACAGATTAATTGGTTATCAAAATTGACAGCTTGTTAAGAAATTCCTAATCAGTATTGACCATGGTTAATTAATTTTAAAATTTAAAGAATTGGAGGAAAACTGAGAGATATTATTAGAGATAGGAATGGAAAATAGGGATTGGTCTCAGAGCATATCTAAATTTACGTTTTTAAATATAATTTGTACATTATTTTGAGCCTCGAAAACAGAGAACAAGTCAGAGATGGGCTACAGATGCAGTAAAACCATCTCCTGTGGTTACCATCTCCAGATGCTGTAAAACCATCTCCTGCGGTTACTGCTTTCAGTATACAGCACGAATATCAACTACTCCAAACCGGTTTCTTTGATCCAAACAAGGCCTTAAGGAACCCTGCGGAGTTGGCGGCTTTTTCGTTATGGCCACAAAAGCGTATGACTTTTTCCCCTAGACAATTGCAAGCGTGGAGGCTGATTTCTTTGTACTAACCCCAAGGGTGGTTTCTGAATCAGTTACGAAACCGGGATATATCCCTCTTGATCCATTCACAAACATTGTTGCGGTACTGATAGTCTGGAACTATCACAAGGCCTACTGGAAGAGAAAACTCATTAACTCGACTAGTTCCGGATACTATTTCCTTCAGCGAAAGACACTTAGAAAGCAGATGAAACAGAGAAAAATGAAATCATGAAATCCCACAAAAGACCTCTCTTGCTATGATCATCACCATATCTATTTCAAACCCATGAATGCAATATTGTCATGGTTTGATTCGTTTAATAATTTTACAAATCGTACGTGATAATGGAATGGAATACAGTATCTGTACAAATACAAGGCACAAAATTATGGCGAGGGGCATACATAAGAGTGGAAGACCACGTCTGAAGACAAGGCATAACAAATGTGACCAAATAACAAACGTAAAGGGGCTTTGATGTGAACTTGTAACCTGAAGCGATGCAAAAATTTGATGATGGAAAATGAAATCTCAGATTAACCTTCTGGTTCGGTTTCTCTCCGACCCACTACCACTACCGCTACCGCTACCGCCGCCACCATTAAGTTTCTTATCAGTGTCCCTTTTGGTCCTCGGAGGAGTAGCAGGTGCCCACCGGGAGTTTTGGACAGGCTGGGTTCCGGGGTCGTACTTTTGTGAAGCAAGGTAACTCAATGCAGTTACTACATCGGCTATGACTGGACGCATTGTGGGCTGCTCTTGAACACACATTGCCGCAACTGCAAGAGCTTGGTACAACCCCCTCACCGGGTACTCACCTTGGAGCATGGGATCGGCCATTTGAGGGAATTTCCTTCGATCTTTGAATAAAGGTCTTGCCTGCAAGAAGTAAAGATATAAGGGCCAGTAGAGGTCTCATTGTATGCATGAAAATACTCTATCGTGTCTTTTAAATACCAGTTACAGCAAACAACAAAAACAAGTAAAGGCAGCAGGATATGTGAAAAGTAGTTGCGTCCTAGTGCCCTCTGACGTAAGGACTTGGATCAACCTAACACTAAGACACTGCACCCAACATTGGTATCCGATTCCATGTGACATAGCTCCACACATTCCGTCAGTGATAACAACCAATCCACGAAACTAGCACCAATCAGTGTTCTCATTCTACCTGCTTCAGTCTTCAAATCTACGTTCTGGGTAAAAAGAAAGGTTGAATCTACCTAAACTCGAGTTCAGTTGAGTTTGGTCATATTGGTTAAATTAATCTGCCTTTTTTCGAATCAGGTATGTTGTAAACAATACTAGCTAATCAAACGGAACCAAAGGATTGAATCAGGTATGTAGTGCTGCTTGTTGACATAAAGTTTCCATTGCCTGCTTATAGGGGGGAGAGATCTTCCTTCGGTTCCAGTCAAGTATGGCAGCTTGAGGTATCCTATTTCACTCTCACGGGAACTCTAATCAAGTTTCATTTAACTGCGGGAGAAAGGATAGCAAGAAAGGTAGAAGCTGCGTTTGCTCCTGTTTCAGGGTTCTGGTTGTTTCCCAAGTTCAAAGGTGTAGTAAACCTCACCGAAGCTCCATCCTCATCAAGGCTTCAACGCGAGGCATGAGATAGTTGAGGTGTTGCTTTGACGCTCGTTTTAACAATGGTTGATTTTTAAGGCTTCCACATCTATGTTTTTGTCTAAGGATCAGGAATTTTGTTTATTTCAACAATTCAAACTTGTCTATCTTTAACTGAGATGTTAGCCATCCTCTGCCCCTTAACAACAATTCAACTTACACCCAACAAAATCCAACCCAAACCCTTTTGGGTTTTGTTGCATTGAGTCTGCCATTCAGGTTTTGGTTCAACAATGGTAACCTGTGACAAAGTCAAGTGGAGAGAGAGAGAGAGAGAGTTCTTACCCATGCTACCAAATTGTGCTCTCCTCCAGTTTTTGAGTTGTCAATTGCTTTCCTGCCTGTAATGATCTCCAGAAGAACCACCCCAAAGCTATAAACATCCGATTTCAAAGTCAGTTGTCCGGTCATTGCATACTCCGGGGCACAGTAGCCGTACGTACCCATAACTCTTGTCGATACATGCGTATTATCTCCCACAGGCCCGAGTTTGGCTAAACCAAAATCAGATAGTTTGGGATGATAATCCTTGTCGAGCAAAATGTTGGAGCATTTTAAATCACGGTAAATTACTGGAGGGCTTGCTTTGACATGTAAATACTCCAACCCTTTTGCTGCCCCAGCAGCTATTTTCATTCTTGTATTCCAATCAAGCCGTTTCTTGCCAGGTGATACGTCTGCGCAATCAGAATCTGAGTTTGTCCATTCATCACCGCATTATAACAAATGAAAGTAGAGACATTTATGTATCGTCTGGTTGCACACTCTCCAAAACCAGTTTTACAAAAAAAATTCTCAGAAACTTGTTCTGTTGATGGTTTGCGAAATTTGTAGTAATGGAATGAAGCCATTTCTGAGGAAACATTGAAAGATGCTTTCAAATGATCAAACATCAACGTTAAAATGTAAATGAGAGATGACAGAAGATATAAGTATATAACACATACCATGAAGATGGTCCTCTAAAGATCCCAGAGGCATGTACTCATAAACCAGAAGTCTTTGATCTCCATCAGCACAATAACCAATAAGATTAACGAGGTTAGGATGATGAAGCAAACTCAACATCAGCACTTCAACAAGGAATTCCCTGTTCCCTTGCAATCCATTACGATCAAGTTGCTTTATGGCCACAATCTACACCAAAAGCAGTAAAAGTGTTTGATTAAAAACCTTCATTAAAAAAATAAGCACTAAAATATCCAAGCTCAAAGCTTCGGGACTAGAAAACCATAGCAGTTACAATCTACTTGGTCATTTTGGAAGGTACTTGTTATGTGAAAATCAACCAAATGATCCCTTGGCAGGGGAAAAAAAAGCATCTCTCTTTTGTTTCATAATTAATTTTAGTAAGAAAAACTTGTTCAACCTGATCAAAACTTTCCAGTCGTCCTTTGTATACTCTTCCAAAACCTCCCTCCCCAAGAAGACAGTCACCCCTGAAATTTCTGGTTGCGGCAGCCAATTCACGAAATGCAAAAGTCTGGGCAGCTATATGACCGGACCCTCCATCTTTCGATGAATCCTTCACCTTCAAAGGGGGATTTTTCCTTGGGTTTTCTGAGAACCAGAAGGACAAAAGAAACAATAAAAAAGATGGGCAATAAAAATTAGCCTAAAAGGGTTCATAAGAGCAATAATAGATAACTAGATTAAAAACCGTTCAGCTACTAAGCTGACAATTGTTACTAAGTTGCTTTCATTACTATTCTGAATTCATGGTAAGGAAGGAACTTCATGAAAAGCCATCGCGCTATGATTACCCCATTGAGATTACAAGAGCCCTTTTCACACCAACGATCACCGATATTGGATACAAATCCATACTCCGGATAAGCATTCCCAAAATGTATACTAACACAAAAGGTCCCAATTAAGGGATTTCTTCTTACTCAACGATAAAAAATGAAAAGGAACAAAAATGTTTATAGCACAATAACCCAAAGAAATACTATGAATTGGGTCCAATTATACGATAATTGTTGATAATATATGTTCAACGGGGATTCATAATCGTTAGAATTAGTGAAATCATCAATCACTGACATTGGTAAACAATCCAAAGCAATTTGATTACAATTCTATTCATCATATGCAATACAAAACAGTCACAAACCATTAACTATACGTGTCACCTTCACGATACATCAGACGAACTAAAATCAAAATAAAAAAACTAAACTTCATTAACAACTAGTCGCTGCTATTTTCACTGCAAATTATGAATCACAACAATTCTCATCTAGTGGCACAACCTTCTGAACCCTCTTCTGAAGCCAACCCACAACATACCAACAAGACAGATAACCAGAAAATAATTCAAAAGCCAAATTTTCCTTTTATTTGTAGAAATCAATATACAGAAAGAAAACATAAAAAAGAAACAGCCTTTAATTAAAGTGTTCCTGAATATGGACCACCAAGACAAAAGAGATAATGGATTATACTTCAAAACACCCAAATTCTTTAAACCCTAGAAACAAACACACACTGACAAGTGAAAAAAAATTCAATGATTCACCTAAGTCAACTGAATCCAACACAAACCCAGATAGTAAAAATCACATACTCACCAAATTAATCAGATTATTTTGTCAGTAGAGAGATGCTGAAGTGGGAAAAATTCCCAACTTTTTCTTGAACATAGGTGCATAGATTCACATACGTATGTGTGTGTAAATAATTTGTAAACACAAAATACCTGAAGTGGGTTGGATCTGATCAAGAACCTCTTTCTTCTTCCTCTTCTTTAGTGCCTGGTTTGATTGTCCAGAGCAAGGAAACCAACCCATATGTCTTCCTCTTCACAAGTGCTAGTAGAGAAAGCAGCTAGGGAGAGAAGGTACCAAAAGCTCAAGAAAAAGGCAAACGCAACACGAGGTACTGATATAGAAGAGAGAGAGAGAGAGAGAGAGAGAGAGAGATTATTGGCTTAACAACTTCAAAATTGAAACATTAGAATATGCAGCTGTTAAATACTCCCTCCGTCCTATTTTAAATACTCCCTACGTATATCCATGCCATTTTCAAACGTCTATATCTGTTTATTGGTAAGGTTTCCAAAGTTTTTTAAAATTTTGTCTAATAGAACTAATTGAGATCTATCAAATAAGATCCATATTGCATATAAAATACATTATAGAATGAAAACTATAAGAGTTTTTAAAAAATGCGCATAACCGTAGGGAGCATTTAAATTGGGACGGAGGGAGTAATTAATACTATATGTAGTGGATGATAAAACGATCATTAGTAGTGTTCTTTTTTCCTTTCTTTCCTTTTTTTTAATCAAAGATTATGTAGTGTTTGGTCTGGACCTAAGTCACATAATTCTTTCAAGAATATTCCCTATTTTTGCTCTCGATCCTCGTTTTTTTTCTTTTGTTTTCAATCCTCGCTGTTATTTGCAGAATTATGTAATTTCAGAATACACTTTCTGTTATTTGCAGAATTATGTAATTTTAGAATACACTTTCATGCTCGCACTCAGTCACTTGCTACAAAAGTCGTAGACATTATTTAATCTGGCATAGACCTGGTCAAATCTGAAATAGGCCTTTGTTAAGTGTGATCCAAAACGAATATATGCTCAAATATCCAACCTTGATCGGAAGAAGTCAAAAGATATACATATATTTATTACTGTCATATTATGTGCAATAAATTTTCAATTCTTCTATGACTACATACAGTTTTACACATAATTACATTCTCACAGGGATTCACAAACTACACTGTAACGGTGTAACCCATCCATAAATGCGAGTGTGCATAAAATATTTTCGTGAAAGGGTTTTGTGGTGGACTTTCTTATACAATCGTATGTACACAATAATTGGCCATAATCGTCTTTGTGCTGGAATGACATGGGTCTTCAATTCAACTCTGAGTATAAAGCAACTACAACACGAGTTGAGATTAAGTCATTCCAGAACAAAGACCGTTGTGGTCGGTGTTGTACTGTTGTGGCTGGTTGTTGTGTCTTAATTAGCATTTTTTATTTTTATTAAGTTCAACGGAAATTTAGCAGGAATATGAGTATTTCCATCTAAATACTAAATTCAGTAAATAAGTGTAAAGAAAAGCTATTTCGCATGAACATTACACAATATAATGTCTTTATTCAGGCTAATCTTTGCTTAGTTTTGGGGGTCAACTTACTTTTTATTTAAATCGTGAGCAAATCCCAACAGATATAAGCATGTTAATCCCATTGGTAAAACCAACAAAGAATATACAATATTATTCTTTTACGCAATTTCATTCTACCAATTGTTTACATGTTCACGTACATTGCAATCTCCTAATTATATTTGACATAAGAAGTCATTGGGAAACGATTGTGATTATTGCTATGGTGGTGGTAGAGGGCCGCGCGGTAGGTAGTGGTAGTAGTGTTATAGTAATGCTAATCTGAAAAAAAAAAAAAAAAAGGGTTTTTTTAGAGAGAAAGAATGACAATTATTTTCCATCTAAATTAACTCATTTGCTGTTAATTATATCATTTTTTCACCACCAAAAAAAAAAAAAGTATTAGAGATTACTATTTCTATCTCTTTCAATAATAAACATTTTGTGGGTTTTTTTTTCTTTGTTGCAGTTCAGTACCCAGTGCTCTGTAGAGTACTCTGTTCCTTAAGTACTTGTTGGCATTCCCTCGCCACCAACGCTCTCTATGGGAGGTCTGAAACACAACATGAAAAGAAAACATGAAACAGTACATTGAACGGATCTCTGCCGTTCATTTTATTTTCCTGTTTTGTTTAATGTTTTCTTTTCCTATTGTCAACACTTTCCCCTATCTATGGTGATAGCGCATATTTGTACTCTTCTTTATTAATTAAGCTCTTGCAAAAAAAACAAGTAGCATATAGGAGTAGTACTCCAAGTGAATCTGGGCCATTGATTTTCAAATTCTGGATAAATTCTGGATGTGTTTTCTGTGTATGTAACAATGTTGAGTTACTAACTGGAGGTGAATCAGAGGTGGTCCCACCCTAAACTTGTAAGAATAATCAGGACCGTTCAGCTCATAGATCTTCCAAAGAGATTACTGGATAATTCTTAGCTCCTCTAAATATTTGAGCTATCCAACCTTTTGCGGTTCATGATAGCATGATGCAGAAGAAAATTAGAGGGACACGTGTTGCTTCCAAAAATCGGTACAAGGGTGATAATCTCCTCTTCTTCTTCTTTTTTACCGACAATCAGGAGTATCTTGGTCAGTTTACGGGCAATTTCACTAATCTTTTTTTCGGTCCAGTCAAAGACAGATCATTAACACCAAAACTAAGAGATTCACAATAAATTACTCTATTGTGGCCTGACTCCGAGAATCGAACCGTAATCAATTGTGTAGAGAACAAACCCACAGACCAATCTGAGTAACCCCTGGGGCTCAAGGTTGATAATCTCTAAGAAATGTGGATGGTGTTTTTCAAAGATTGCAAATATTGCTTCCATTTGACCTATAGTCCTATAGTATAAGTGCCTTGTACAAACCTACAAACCTAACGTTGTGTGTTTTGTCTTGTTTCAAACCTAAAAGGCTTCCACTTTTATGTTTGTCATGATTAATTGACCTTTAGTTAAATCATATGATTACGCTTGGAATCACGGGGAGTAATGATTAGGCCTAAGCTGAAAAGTTTTTGAATTCAAGAGGAGCTTAATCCAAAGCATGGGGAGTAATTTTGTTCATCCATATAAAAAGTCGGTAAAGATATGGGAACCGACCGTGGTGCACCGACGGCGTCGGGGACACCGATGTGGGTCCCAAACGGTCGATCCGAGCCGTTCAATCTTCTCAAAATCAAATTCCGAGTGGGCCTAAGCGGGAATCGAGGCAATCGGACGGCTGTATGAGCTCGATCCAAAACTACACCATTTCGTTCAAATTTTTTTGATCGAAATGGGGTAGTTTTGGATCGAGCTCATACAGCCGTCCGATTGCCTCGATTCCCGCGTAGGCCCACTCGGAATTTGATTTTGAGAAGATTGAACGGCTCGGATCGACCGTTTGGGACCCCACAATGGCGTCCCCGACGCCGTCGGTGCACCGTCGGTGCACACACATCTGTGCACGTAGCAGCGTTCATAAAAAGTGAGTGAACGTTAGTCATTTTGTTCGGCCCTCGTAACAAGACACATTTCATTGATCAGAATCGTTCGTTTAAAACGACTTGATCTTGAATTATTCGTGTAAAAAATATTATATTCAACTAGATATCGGTAAGTGCTTTATCCACTTATTCAATAACTTACTTGTAGACTAAAATTATGAAACATGACAAAGCCGTGTAAAATGAACAACTTAAGTTATCAAAGTGGAACTTGATGTCGGCCTCACACAAAGTGGATAACAATGCAAGTGTTCATCGATTAAAACATTTTCACAATGAAAGTGTATAGACTTTTTGTAAATAAGTTAAAATTATTAACCTAATTAAATTAAAAAGTAATGGGCAAAAAGTGATGAGTTTACTTTCATACGCTTACTTTTTAAAATTAAGTATATGCAATGGTGATATTTTGAATAGTAAAAGACCTAGAGAAGTTTCCCAAATAATAAAATTAGATAAAATCGAAATTTGATTTTATCATTTGAGAAACTCTGACAAGTGTAATGATGATGTTCCCCTAATAAGTTAGAATCTCGAAAATGGACAAATAAATTGGGACAGAGGGAGTACCAAAGTGGAGGATCCGGGGAGGTGCTGTGTAGCGTGCTATGCTGCCATTTCTGGCGCCGCGCAAACATCCATCCGGCGATCGGAGACGTCCACCGCGTAGAGCTCTTCCATTATGACAAGTGTATCAACAATCAACGGGAGCGGGGGGCCTGTAGTGACTACAGGTGTAGTGAGTGAATCTCGGCCGTTAAAAGTGTTTTGAACGGCCCGGATCTAAAATAGTGAACAATGAAATTGTTCGCGCAAACAATTCAATTAAGATCCGGACCTCCCAAAACAAGAATGAACAGCTGAGATTCTCACTACACAGCCTGTAGTGAGTTGCTCACTACAGGCTCCCCGGTTCCACAATCAACTGGATCAGATATCGTTAAATTATTGTCACCCTCATACAAAGTAAATATAATGTTGACTCATTATATGTTGGTGAATGCACCACAATGCATTTGTAATTAATCTCAGTCAATTGTCCAATAATTCTCAATCGGTAACTCTCTTTAAGAACATTTAAGCTTCTAAAATTGTTGCATATTAATAAGCATGGTCCACTGATCACCAAAAACAGGAAAAAGAGAAGTGGGTTGCATTAACCCTTGCATTATATATGTATTTTTTTCGGTGCAACTGCATTATATAACTGTCGTATCATCTCTAAGAAATAATAATAAAATTAAATAATAATGTCGTATTATAATATGTTTATCCATTTTACTGGAATGGTTGTCTTGTCACCATTATAAAAATACTACTATGGAGTATATTTTTCACATTATCCACTTCATTGAGTTCGAGACTAGTACTGATTTTTTAAAAGTAGGAGTATATATAATTTCATTAAAAAGAAAACAAAACAAATAAACCAATGGAATATCCTTAAGAATCCTACAGAGAACAGAAACTTAGGAAACCTCCATGGAGTCAGAGGGAAGCGGGGTCCTCAGTACCGGGGTGTAGTGACGCCCATCTGGCGGTTCATCTTGACACCGACGACTCAGATTTAATTTTAACTTTAAATGATTCGAGCCGTCTATTGTTTGGATTAAAAACCGAGCATTCATTATTGAGATGAACAGCCGGATGGGCACACTACACCCCTGTAACAAAAACATATGCCTGAAAACAGGGATACAAATATACGACTAAAGAAAAAAAAGGAAAAAATCAAATGGCTAATGCAAAGACAGAGCTGTCCATTGTTCTTGAATAAAATTCCCCCACAAGGTCTATATCCAAGGACGAGACAGCTCCATTTTGTGGGGCCTTCCCTTGATAGCCTTTTCCCTTGGAAACACACACACAAAAACAGAAAAAACAAAAGCAACAGTTTTCAGACAGCAACTTTAACTCCCACGCCTCACGCGAACGTTTGCGTGTAAAAGATTAGAGAGATTAGTCTGGTTTATCGAGACACTTTTTATTACAAAATAAAAAACAAAAAACTTTAACCGCCTCACAAGTGAAAGGTTTGTGCGAGATAGTTGTGAAAGGAAGTTTCAGTTTGCTATTCGGTCACACAAATTAAGGTTGTGATTGATCGATCATAGATGGAATTTGTCCAAATTACCTCAAAATATAAAAAAACTAAATCATGCACCGTTGGGGTTAAATTACGAGAATATTGATTTTTTTGTTGTTGTTGTATTTTAATGTGTTCAATTATTTCATTTTCCAGCATCAATTTCCTGATAACTGAACGGAGCCTCGGGCTTTCTGCCTCCAAGAATTTGTGTTTGAAAATTATCCTAGTACTCCTCTCACACTCGATATGGTATACCCCAAATGGAAGCAATAATCTAGAAACTAATAATAGTCTGAGAATCATCAGGTATATTGAAAAAATTGATCTAACATAAACATATGCCCGAAATAGGGATACGAGTAGAACTACAAACAAGCCGAACTGCTTGCGAGCAGCTCATGTCTCGGCTCGCTTATGTAGAACTGTTTGGGCAAACGAGTATACAATTCAAAGAAGAGAAAAACCAAAAAAAAAAAAAAAGAAATGAAAAAATAGTTGATGACTTTGGAAGTGGAACTGTTTGGTGTGAGTTTTAATGTTTCCAAAAAAGACAGTGCTGTCCATTGTTCTTGAATAAAATCCCCCCCAAGGACTATATCTAAGGATAGCTCCATTTTGTTGGGGCTCCCCGGATCCATGGTCCTGCACTGCATTAGCTGCGTTGCACTGTGTGACGCATATCACAATCTTCCATCTTAGAAATCAATGGTCCGGATTCGCTGGAACTTTCTTATCGATAATAAAGCACTGGTGTCGGTATGAAAGTGTCTGCGAATCCGGACCACTGAAAACACTTTGAACGGATGAGATTGGTGCACTGCACAGTGTAGCGCAATTGATGTGCTATAGGATCCCCAGACCGGGTCTCCCATTGATAGCCTTTTCCGTTGGGAAAACACCTACACACACAAAAACACAAAACAAAACAAAACCAAAAGCAATGGTTTTCAGATAGTAACTCTAACTCCCACACCTCACGCAAATGCGTGGAAAAGATTGTGGGAGGGACTGGAGATTAGTTCGGTTCTTTAAAACACTCTTTTTTACAACAAAAAAAAAACTTTTATTACAAAATAAAAAACAAAAAACTTTGACTCTCCCGCAAGTGAAAGGTTTGTGCGAGATAGTTGCAGGGCCGGCCCCGATGTTTAGGTTGCCCAAGCCCGACCGCAGGCTTGGTTGCCCACTTAGTGGTGTTTTGGCTTAAAAAGCCAACTTTACTTATTTTTTTTGTCTTTATTTGATTTTTATTTTTTTGCATTTGTTAGTTTTGCATTGATTTTTTTGAGTATTACTGGTTTGTTACGACGAGAAGAATTCAAAAAGGTAAAAGATTATGGTTAGAACTTTCAAATTTTTGAATAAGATCGAAAAAAGTGTAAAAAACTGTCCTTTTCACTTATTTTTGTCTTTATTCAAAAAAATTTAAGCTTAAAAAGATATGATTGTAAGAGTTCTTTAAAAAAAACAATAAAAAATGTCTGCTTCATTGTTGAACATGTGTGAAAAAAAATAATAAACCCGATCTTTTTTTCTTTTTTTTTGGAAATCCCACCATGGGAATAATTTTTTTAATCAAAATTTAATGGTACACTTGTTAAATGCAAATTTCTAACAAAAGTAATTTAGTAATGTGATTTTTGAAATATAATGGACCGAAAGAAAAACCAAAAGAGCCAAAACTATTAAAAATGGAGAAATAAAGGAAAAAAAGCCAAAGTCAAAAAATTGAGAAAGAGGAGAGGGCATGGGGAGTCGAACCTACATTCACACGTGAGGAGCATCATCCCATTGCCACCGTACCAAGCACCAGCTTCGTGTTCTATAGGGAAACTATTTTAAATTTATATCTAACTTTCAGGAATTTTTTTTTTTTTTGTTGCCCCAGCCCAGGGGGTTGCCCAAGCCCGGGGGCTTGCGGGGCTTACCCCTAGGCCGGCCCTGGATAGTTGTGAAAGGAAGTTTCAGTTTTCTATTCGGTCTCTCATAAATTAAGGTTGTGATTGATCGATGGGATTTGTCCGAATTACCTCAAAAATATAAAAACTTCACCGTCGGAGTTAAATTACAAGAATACTAATTTTTTTTCTTGTATTTTTAATGCGTTCAGTCATTTCATTTTCCAGCATCAATTTCCTAATAATTGAACAGAGCCAAAGGCTTTCTGCCTCCAAAACTTTGTGTTTGAAAATTATCCTCGTACTCCTTCACACCTGATATAGTATACCCC
Organism: Vaccinium vitis-idaea; assembly: GCA_963854785.1. Classification (NCBI taxonomy): domain Eukaryota; kingdom Viridiplantae; phylum Streptophyta; class Magnoliopsida; order Ericales; family Ericaceae; genus Vaccinium; species Vaccinium vitis-idaea. Next base: position 6,736,839 of record OY978225.1, read on the forward strand.
AAATGTAAACAATAATCTAGAAACTAATATTAGTCCGAGAATCATCAGGTATGTTAAAAAAATTGATCTAACATAAACATATGCTCGAAATAGGGATACGAGTAGGACTACTAACGAGCCAAACTGCTTGCAAGCCGCTCATATCTCGGCTCGCTTATGTGGAACTGTTTGGGCAAACGAGTATACAACTCATAAGGAGAGGAAAAATAAATAAATAGGTGTAAAGTCCATTATACGTATTTGTACCGTGCCCAATCCACCCTACCTTTTCAAAAGGGGAAAAATAGCAGATGGCTTTGGAAGTGGAACTGTTTGGTCTGAGTTTTAATGTTCCCAAAAAAGACATAGCTGTCCATTGTTCTTGAATAAAATCCCCCCCAAGGTCTATATCCAAGGACAGCTCCATTTTGTTGGGTCCATGCAGTGCATTATCTGCGCTGCATTGTGATGCGCATATCACAACCTCCCATCTTCGAAATCAATGGTTTGGATTCGCTGAAGCTTTTTACCGGTGATAAAGTACTGGTGCCAGTATGAAAGTGTCTACGAATCCGGAACATTGAAAACACTTTGGACGATTGAGATTGGTGCACTGCACGGTGCAACACAATTGATGCGCTGCAGGATCCCCTAGACCGGGTCTCCCCTTGATAGCCTTTTCTGTTCGAAAAACACATATACACACACACACACACACACACACACACAAAAAAATACAAAACAAAACAAAACAAAACCAAAGCAATGGTTTTTGGATAGTAACTCTAACTCCCACACCTCACGCCAATGCGTGGAAAAGATTGTGGGAGAGACTAGAGATTAGTTTGGTTCTTCAAGACATTCTTTTTTATAAAAAAAAACTTTTATCTCCCTCATGAGCGAAAGGATTGTGCAAGATAGTCGTGAAAAGAAGTTTTGGTTTGCTGTTCGGTCACACACAAATTAAAGTTGTGATTGATCGATGAGATTGGTCCGAATTACCACAAAAATAAAAAGCTTTACAAATAAAATATGCATAGACAGAGTGAAATTATTTCCACGAAAAAAAGTTACTGCACTCTAAAATCGGTGTTTTAGTGCTTTAAATTATAAAAAACACAATTCCCATACCATATTAGAAGATGAATTTTGAATTACACATATAGAAAAGTGGAGGGCAAAAATCATTTATCTGGTTCCAAAGCTTGAGCTGTTAATTTTTTATTTTTATTTTTTGTCAACTGTAGGGTCTATCTTATATCTTATATATTATTGCAGGATGACTTTTCGTAAGGAGGACTCTTATTGCGACAAGTGGAACGAACTCATTGGTTTGTAGTGTAGCATTTTAAGTGAAACAAGTTACCTTATCATAACTCTAACTCAAATTTGAAACCTACAAATCCTTATTTTATTTGTCTAGCATTTTTATTTCCATAAGAAAACAAATAATATTTGCCTATGCCCCTTGATTTGTGGGGGAATATAGGGCTTTCTGTTTTCCGAATAATAATGTCATCAACTTGCTGGCTAATTATTCATGGTTTATGAGATCATACACATACAGTCTCGAAAACAAATGGTAAACTCTTTTTCTCTCACACTGTTCTCATTTTCAATTTATAAACCTTAAACATTCCGTAAAATCTTTCTGTTGGTTTCGCAGAAGGTAGTATCAGTCAATTTTGCCCCAGTCTTTGTGACCACTTTTGTATGAAAGATAGTAATCATCCTTTTATTGTCACTTCATGGATTGTGGTAAGTAGTTTTTTTTTATTGAAAAAAAGAGAATATCTTCTTCCCGCCTTTTTGTATGTTTTTTTAATTTTACTTCTAAATTGTACCTAATATTTTGTTTTTTCAGGGATCATGACATGATTGGGTTTGTATCACAACTGTTTTTTATTTGTATACAGTAATCATTTTCCCTTTTTCTTTTCCTCACAAAGATTAGTTTGAGCATTCTAATTCAACAAGTTTTGTAAATTACGAGAGATTAAATGATATTTCACTTGGTTATTTGCATTAGAGCTATGAATTTTCCCTTATTTGTGAGAAATGGTGTTTTTCTTTCTCCACTGTAGTGGCGATAGTTAACGTGATTATTTCAATTTGATTGAAAGTGAGTTTTAGCTTTTCATATCATATGCTTCCTTGCAAACTTTCATCTTCGAATTAAAATTGTTTTACTGGGTAATTCTTTACGATATTTATTTTAGGTGAACAACCTAAGAGAAGCTAACTTATGATATTTAATTGATTTATCATTGAGAAAACTCTAACTGTAATCTATAAAAAATTATTGAGTTGTTTAATTTTGAACTTTGATTAATATGTTTAAAATTTTGAAATAGTTTAATTTCGTTCTTTTGAAAACTTTTACAATGGAAGGGATATAAAATACCACAGTCCCACATTTGAATTTGAATTAGCTCATTCTTAACATGGAAATGAAAGTTCTCATGAGAATGATCCAAATTTAAATAAAGAGCTAATTTACGGAAAGGATTCCTAATTAGGAAAATAGAATGTCATTCAGAATTGGAAATTCCCCAGTATAAATAAATTATACAATCAATTAGAAGACCCCGTGCCTTAATTAATTGAGACAATCAATTAGGATTCCAAAATCTACTCAACATTCTTCCTATACTTTCCATAATATGCTTTTTTCCTCTTGAAATATTCACTTGAGTGATTAGTTCACAACACATCTCAGATCCTTATCATTTTTCATCCCTTTTAAATTTCTCATACATTTTTATTTGGTAATGAATGACTTCTTTTCAAAGTAGAGATATGTACTTTTGGTCATAATTTTATAGCTTCTACTCCTGGATACTTAATAAAACTCACAAGCGTTAGTCACAAGTGAATCAAAAAATCAATGATCGTAGTTTGACGTAAGATGTTTTGTATACCTTTGGCTTTAAATCACTTTCCTACTCAATGGGTTGGCTAATTTATTTTTCTGCTATGCCATACATATTTATTGATTCGAATTGGTTGGTGTTCCGCTGTAATTTCTTATGGGTATATGTTTAGCAAGAGTAGGAACTCTATATCAAACTCCAACCCGTAGCAACTTGGTTACTTTCCTTAAGGAATTTCAAATTCTCACAAATACATCACATATCCTTGGATTTATTGTAATGTTGGAGTTTCAAATTCCTTTGAAACTGTACGTACGTTGATAAGAGTAGTAATATGGCAGGACTTTGAAGTAAATAAACTTAATACAATAATATCTCCAATATTCATGCAATCTACCTTTCAATGAATATTTTGAATATATCCGACTTGACTAAATATCAATTTAACATCTAGACAACATTTATTATTTATAGAGATTTTATAGTAAAAAATTAATCATATAGTTGCATACAACCGTGCATAGCACGGATTCATGCTAGTTAAATTTATGGAGGAAGCAAATTTGGCTTACCTCCAACCGAATATTTTAAGGCTCCGAAAGTCCTTTTTTTTTGTCTACCGCATGAGCTAGCCACCACTTGCTCCCAAAGTCATTTAGTAGATCAAAAAACCATACCAAACAAATGTAGAATATTCCTTTTAATTTATCAAAAGATGAAAATTGGCCTTTAATCACGTATCTTAGCGTGACAATCACGATCAAGAATTGAATAATTTTTCTTCTCAAAGTACTAGTAATATTTTTAGTTGTGGGGCCCAAGATTTTATTCCAAATTCCTCAAAATATTGACAATGGTCCTGCCTAGAAAGTGGTAAGTGCACAGATATACATAAAGAAGGAAAGGGATCGACTTCGGTTCATGAAAATGGACTGGCCGGTTCAATTTGCGTATTTTTGGGACTTTACGGGATCATTTTGATGATCTAAATCATTCACATTTCAAAGCTCGTCATGAATAATACCAACTACAAAATTCACATTGATCGGATAATAATTAAAGTGATTCCGAAACAAATTAATCTTGCGATAAATGAGTTCGATGGGTTTCAATCCGGTTTTGCAATCTCTTTTTTTTTATCATAAGTTTCGGAATCGTATCAACCATTATCCATTCAAGGCAATTTCAACATGATTGATATTCCCGACAACCTCTACAATGTGCGATTTAGATCATCAAAAGTAGACTCGAAAAGGACCTGAAAATACGCAAACTGAACCGTCCATGAAAATAATGGACTAGAGAGGATCCCATGCATAGATGGAAAGGTCAAAAATGGAGGGAATGGAATAATTTTTTTTCTTTTAATATTTAACGTGTCCATCAATGCTCTTTCACCTGTCTATATATAATTATTATGGGTTTCTATCAAAGAGTTTAGAGTTGAAATTCCAACACACAAGTTATTTTATTTTAAGGTTTTTTGGTACATCAATGCAAGTATCATAGTAATATAGTATTATACAAATGTTAGCCATGTTTTTAAGTATAGATAAAATCTTTTCTTAGGTAGTCTTTTTCCTTGTCTTCCTTAATTTCTGTAAGTCATATTCTCTTTTCCGGTGTCATAATTCATTGACTGCTAAGAGGCTATGCAGGAAAGGTCTTTTGGACACAGTCTAAAGAGTACGGATTTCAACATTTGAAAAATGGTCCAGATTAAATTAGGATGCAAAGGATGATGATTGAGAGATGTTATGACCGACCACGAATAGAAAAACCAAAAACAGAGCAATCACATGAGAATAATTTGCGATAGAAACGCTTGCATTTATAAGGCGCGCAATAAAATCCGACTATCAAATATAAGAATACGTAAGTTGCCTATAGAAAAACCTTGGAACTCCCGATTAACCGAATTAAGCAAGTCTAGCAAGACAGCAATTTAGATGACATACTCATGTGAAATGTGTAATGGTTAATTGAAAAGGTAGGGTTGAGTATATGACACACTTGATAAGAGAATTGATTTACCATATTAGTAAGTTAGCAGGTTAGTTAGTTAGATTATTACAAGGGTACGTGTTGGAAATTTCTCGGAAATTCGGTGTGAATGAAACAGGGCATTCGGAGGGTTTTTCGAGGCAACCGAAAGGACCCACGTAGCTGCTTATTACACGTGTTTATGGCTGAATATTACGGTGTTTATTGCTGGTTATAACACCTTGTAACCTCCCCATGATGGAGATTGAATGGCAGTCAATTTCCAGAGTTATTGAGGCAGTTTTCTTCCTCAATTCATTGCAGAATTTGAATTCGTATTCAATTGGGAGGCTCCCCATTGATTCACGTATTCAATTCCCCAGCTCCTCCTTCAGCGTTAAAAGGACAGCTCTGCCATATGTTGGATGATCAGTTTTCGTGCAACACAAAAATACTACATAATTCGTCTTGGAGAGAGAGAGGTAGACGCTGTTTCAGTTCGCCAAGGCAATCGACAGTGGTGTTCTGTCGGCCGTGGTTCTAGCCGTTGTATCTTGGGACGAAGACGTCGGCTCATCCTACAACACCCACGGTAGGCGGCACTTCTTTGTTAAGGAGAGTGTGGTTATACACGACTCGGCCTTCCGATCTACTGTTTGTATCTGTTTTCATATGCTGTTAATTTCCAGTATTGTAAATTTCGTTTGTAAACTGTTCATATATTATACCAGAGGAAATTGTTCTTTGGAATTTAGCAATTGCCAATGTAATTTTTCCAACGGTACAGTCTGTACAAATGCGGTTCCATTGCTCAAATAAAAAATCTTACATCTCAAAGCAGTGCTACATAACTGTTGAGCCAATTATCCCGGTTAGGAAAAGCCCGGAAATGGTTTCAAGGTCTTTTAGATTAAAATTATACAAAAACTCACATGACTACGTACCTGTGTAATTCTGTACACAGACATGTAGTAGATTCATTTCCCAGTCCCTATTTAAAGAACTCACAGGAAAAGGGAAAGAACTCTTTGTTGAATTCAATCCATGGCCAGAACCAGCCCCTGACAGGGCATTTTCAAGTTTTAGAAACCATTTAAAGCACCCATTTTCATAGTCCCTCTGCTGTAGCAGATTCCATCTACAACTACTATCTATCTTTATTCATTTTCCAAGGGCGGAGCAATATACGGTGACCCCACTGACTTCCACATTTATCAATTATGAGCCCTCCAATTTCCTCAAAATTTTTCTACTATGAATTTGACCCCATAATTCTAATAAAATTGCCCCCACTAAAATTTCGCTTACTATCAGGCAATGGCGTGGATAATACTCATTGATGGTAGTAATAAAGTTTGTAAGTCGCAATCCACATTTTCCAAACGAATACACATTTGCAAACTTTTGTGTGTATTTTGTGAATATCGAGACATTTTTTGCACATCAACAATTTCAAAGGTTAGTCAACCACTAATTATTTTCTAGCAGAGTAGCAGTAATACGTATTCAGTTAATGATTAGCAAATACGACTAAAATGATTAGCAAAATCAGATATGCTTCTAAGTATTGACTCCACTACACTACATTCCTGGCTCCGATTGGTTAGATCATTGACCAACCAACCTTGAAGTTCTCAAAACAATTAGGACACTATGCATCATGGTCCCCAACTTTTCCAGATTTTTGTTGACCATTTATGAACAAAATAGAAAAAGACCAATTAAATTAGGCTTGTAAAAGGGACACTTAATAGTTGATGTGGACCTATCATTGTACAAAATAATCATGTGTATAGAAAATTCAAAATCTTTCAAATGAAATTTTTGGGTCCAGTGGCACTGCATCACTACCAGCAACATCATTTAGTTCTTTTGTACTCTCAATGAACATTTGTCTATGTGATTTGGAGATCTTTTTAACGTTCCAAGAAACACTGAAAGCACCAGTAAGACCATGAATTGAACTACCAAATGTTCAAATTTGTGGGGAAAGAGTGGAATTCAAATAAATGAAGGAAAAACATAATTGACCAGCTTAAATGATTCTAATCATCCACTAAAATCTAAAGAAGAAGAAAAAGGCCTTTGCTTAAAAAGATCACATAAATGTTAAGAAAGTCTCACATTGCTTAGGAGTGGAATGGGTGATCACTTAAGATATGCTGGGACCTCTCCACTCATTGCCAATTGGTTTTGAGATAGATATAAAGTTTCCACATGGTATTAGAGCGGGACCCATTCCACCCCACTTTATAAAAAAAAAAATTCAAAATTCATGCCCACGATGACAGACCAGCAAAAAAGGTTGCACGATGATAGGACCCAAAAAGTGACTACACGTGACAGACCTCAAACACGGCTGCACGTGAGGGGGATGTTAAGAAAGTCCCACATTGCTTAGGAGTGGAATGGGTGATCACTTAATACATGCTGGGACCTCTCCACTCATTGCCAATTGGTTTTGAGATGGATATAAAGTTTCCACAATAAAATGATTTAGTCATTGTTTCAGATGGTCTTGAACTCTTATTGATGTACTTCATCAGCTCAGTTCATAGGTGAATATCCGAATTATGGTAAAACAATCATCCTTTGTCCTTTCAAGTTGCAGCCGGTGAGAATTCCCAAAGGGCCAGCGTATTCAGGGCCAATACGTTGTTGTATCCCTGCTATCCAATTCCACCGGATTCATACTTTTGACCGGCATGCCATGGTTATGTCTTCCCTCATAGGTTGTGAGAAACGCCTTCGGTTCATCTGTTGCTCTTTCAACGTGCTTGCGAACGTTGCACTTGAGATTTGTACATTTATAGTAAATCCTGCAAAGCCAGCCAAGACTTGGTGAGAAGCATTCTCTAGAGACACGGTATCAACAGAAAAGGAATAGGAGATACATGCTCTAGTGTTAGAACTTAGAAGTAATCATAAGAAGAAGAAGAAGAAACATTGTCTCATTTCAGCTTTTTATTGAGTGTCATTCCCACAAAAATAAGGATATGAGAATTGACGAGTATAGTGGGGCACCCAAAGAAAAAGTATAGGGGGGAGAAATCAAAGAACCTGGGTTTTACTTGAAAATACTATTGGCAGCCACTGAGCATCAAACTGTTGGATGACAAGACTAGAAGAGATAGATTAGAAATGAAACCGTTCATGAGATTGTAGGTGTAGCACCTATAGAGGAGAAGTTGAGAGAAAATAGACTAGGGTGGTTTGGACATATCTACCGTAGATCTATAGAGACAGTAGTTTAGAAAGTTGATATCATAGTTTTGGGTAGCAACGCTATAGGGAGGAGAAGACCCAAATTGACATTAGATGTTAGTGCCCAAAGATATGAATTTACTGAATCTAAGTGAACAAGTACTAGCCTTTTACAGAGTTCAATGGAAAAAAAGGATTCATGTAGCGGGACAGAAGGCTCGGTTTAATGTATAATGGTTAACTGTGGAATGGTTATCCACTCAATTATCAACCATGTAGCGCTACACTAGCATATTGTACAGAGAATTGTACACATGGTCCATAGAGAAGTAATGCGTAAGGAATAAAGTAAAAAAATTGCCGCAGTAGAATTCAAGAGAGACTAGTTAGTATACTAGTCCAAACGAGATAGGTTCTTGAATCTACAAGAAGAAAGAGAGAAAATCTCATAATTATATTGATTAAAAACTGCTGATTAATAGAGATTACATGCCCTTTTATAGGGAAACCCTAGCAAACACTACTAAAGAATAAAGTATCCCGGAAATTGGGCAAATTTTCAAAATGGAAAACTAGAAAGAAAAACAAGCTATTCCCAATTGGAATCAAGTTAAACGGAATTATACGCTAAGAGTAATTCGTAATCCAATTATTTCCTAATATAGCAAAAATACTTAATTAATTGAAGGCCTAAACGAAGGAATTTGGCTGGCGAATAATGATTGTGACACAAACTTTGTACCACAACCAACCACAACCCCACTCACATGGGGTGTGGACACCCCATGTGAGTGGGGTTGTGGCACAAAGTTTGTGTCACAATCATTTTTGTTGGCTGAAATCCACCATCACTCGCAACTTTAAGGTGGTGCGTCATGACCGCATCGCAATTCTGCTTCAGCCCACCAAGTTTGGGCCGATTCCGGGCTCGTCAATAATTTGCCGAATTTGGCAATTTTCAATTAAAAGTTGTTTAGGCCTCCGAGGCTTTAACCGGTCCAATTGATCATAGAATTGGACCGCTGCTTGTTCTACATAAAAAATAGTTGATAAAAATAGACGGTCAGACCTAGCATGTCAGAGACTACCATTATAACCATAATTTGGGTTCAGTATATGCCAACACATGATAAGAGAATTGCTTTACCAGATTAGTAAGTATAGTTTAAGGGTACGGTCTGTACAAATTCTCAAAGCAGTGCTACATAACCGCTGAGCCAATCACCCCGGTCAGGAAAAGCCAGGAAATGGTTTAAAGGTCTTTTGGATCAAAATTCAAAAACTCCCACTCCCTATTTAAAGAACTCACAGGAAAAGGGAAAGAACTTTGTGTTAGAATTCAATCCATGGCCAGAACCTGCCCCTGAAATGGCACTTTCAAGTTTAATTTAGAAACCATTTAAAGCACCCATTTTCATAGTCCCACTACTGTAGCAGACTCCTTTCCAGAATCCATTTACAACTATCTTTATTCATTTTCCAAGGGCGGAACCTATATACAGTGACCCCACTGACTTCCACATTAATCAATTATTAGCCCACCAATTTGCTCAAAATTTTAGTACTATGATTTTGACCCCATAATTCTAATAAAATTGCCCCACTAAAATTTCGCTTACGATCAGGCAATAGGCGTGGACAATACTCATTGAATTTTGTAATTAGCAATCCACATTTTCCAAATGAATATACAGTGGTTAGTCAACCACTAATTATTTTCTAGCAGAATAGCAATAATACGTACTATTCAGTTAATGATTAGCAAATACGACTAAAATCAGATATGCTTCTAAGTATTGACTCCACTACATCTGGCAAACTCGACCAACTCTAGTTCTTTTAGTTCTTTGGGATGGGGTAACTGGGTAAGGTTGCCTATTTTCTTTTCTTTCTTAGGTTAATAAAGTTCAATAGGGGTGTTGGATGCTACATGCTTGAGCGGCAAAAGTGATGATATAAAAGTTGGGTCATGTGTAAATTCTTCACATGATAGCCCAGAAACAAAGAGGAAAGCTATCTTGAGGATTTCAAGTCATGAGAAAATGTGGATTTGTTTTTCTGTATCACAAATCAATTTGGTTGGATGAGAGTTTTGGTGTGTGTGTGTGTGTGTGTGTGAGAGAGAGAGAGAGATGTAAATGTAGGAGTGAGACAATGGGGACTGATTTTTGAAAGAAGAAGATGTGATTAAATACATATACACATATATTGTTTATTGTCAAGTGAGAGACATCAATGCCCTTCAAAAGCACCACTTGGGGGTTTTTGTTAAGCTTTCCATCTATAAATTGGATGGAAAGTGTGGGATTCGACCAATTAACTAACGTTTACATAGTTGAAGGGGCAAGTAAATTCAATTGGTAGTTGGAGGGGGATTTAATTAAAAATGGAATAGTTTAAGGAGCAAATAGATTATTAACCCTAACAAAAAACTGTTTTTTCCAAAAACCGGGACAGATTATTCTCTCACAATATATCACATAAAAAACCGTGAAAAGCTAGTTTATTTAAAAAACTAACTTAGCGGAACACCCAAGAGTAAAGCTTTGTAAATGAGCTTGTTTGGTTGTCGCCCCGTCATTTGTGTTTGTCATATGTTGTGAGATCCTAAGCTCCTTACATTATCAGTGGTACCATCCTTGATTTGTTTGCCCAAAGGTGGCAGCATGGAAGTAATTGTTCTATAAAATCTGGTTACACTGAGATTCTAGATCGGGATTGATGATTTTTATAGCTCCCATCTACCAATTGGATGTGAATGGATACAAGAAATTTTTTAGAGATTTAGTAAGATCCCAAGTTTTCATTAAATGTGATACAAGGTACTTGGGGTTGATGCAAGTTGTGATGACCATGTGAACTTTGAAGCATTGCCCTAAGCCTCTGACTAAGCATGGGTCTTTGGTCATGAACTTTTTCATTTTCCTAGATTTATCAGGCTATTGACTTGTACCATGTCTTCAAACAAGGTTGCAAGGCTTATAATGATGACACCTAAGCCAGCCAAACCAGCTACTTCTAAGTTCTGGAACTCCATCGCCGGCACCACCTCAGGGTGGTGGAAATGGCCCCACAAACACCAACCCTAATGAGAGTTTGCTGGAGCTGCTAGTAGCGAGGGTCACCAGTTGATGAAGAGCCAATGGATGCCGAAAAGCCTGAGACTACAAAGTTAGTGACATCTTTGTTTAAGTTTTGAATGCAGGATAAAATTTGGAGGATGTGTGACGCTTTGATGGACCCGTACTTAACAGGCTGTCGGGATATTTACTGATTCAATGGTTTGCAAAATTCCATCAATATATAGGATAGTTCCTTTTTTTTTTTTGATGGGCAAAATATAGGATAGTTCTTTTAGAATCCAGTTTTCAAATGGGTGTGTTAGGGAAACGTTAAAATTTCTGTCTTTTTTTGTTGGAAAAGAGACCGTTATCTACTCTTACATGATTTTTAAGTGTTATCTGTCACCTTCCCTCTCTTTTTAACAAGGATCTATTTTGGGGTTCGTCCCTTGTTTGAGTTGGGTTTTCTCAAGTATACAACTAAGATTGGTAATGGTTCTACAAGTATATTGAACCTGAAATTTGATTGGTTCATGTTTCTATGCTCTGGATTTCGTTTTTGATGTGGTAAGCACTCAGTTGTGCTTACATCAAGCACTTTTTGAGGTGAGCTGCGTTGTTATGTCACTGTATCCAAATTGTGTGAAGGGTACTTGAATGAAATCCCCATAGGCGATAGATTCGTCAGATTGGTTCGTCTTTCACGACTGGATCGTGGGCATTTCTGGTATTGGGTATTTACCCAAATCTGGAACAATGTTCTCCAACTCCAGGCCGGGCTTGGACTTCCTATTTTTATTTTTTATTTTTGATGCAGTACATTAGAAGCTCCGTGCAATAGATTTCTCAATTGAATAGCTAGATTTAACCAAAGAAATTCAAATCTAGCTGTTCTTTTTATCCAGTTCAAAAAGAATAAGTAGATTTAGATTTAGCATTCTGTCTTTGTTGTTTGGGGAATGTGAAACTGTAAATTGTATGGGTTAACTTCATGTTTATTTTGTGTGCTTCTGGAAGACCATTGATACCATTGTTGGTAGAAGCGAGAATATTAAAATGTTTCAAAACACTGTGGACATTGCTTTACATTTTTTTTTTTGTCTTTGTTGTTTGGGGGTTTGGATTATCTCCTCATCCTCTGCATATTTTATACTCCTATCAAAGTTCTAAACTAGTCATCTTTTCCTCATATAATTCTAAATTTTGCATTCTAGTCTTACATAGTTACATGTAAAAATGTTACATACAAGGTTACTTGTTTGCGGAAACTGTAATTTCTGCAGTATGGATCCTATAGCTAACTCTGACGACGATTCCGAGGATGAAGAGGTCGTGGTTTTGTTAAGTATGGTACTCTATGAATACTATAATATGTACATAGATCATAGACCATGTCGAACATCAATGTTAAGAGGCCATGACTATGTCTTAGAAGTCCTTAATGGCCATGAAGATAGGTGTCATCAAAACTTTAGGATGAAGCCTCAAGTGTTCATTGGCTTTTGTGAGGCATTGAAAGTAAATGCAAACTTCAAGCATTCACGATACTTGACACTCCAAGAGCAAGTGTGCATTTTTTTGCTCACAATAGGGCATAATGAAAGGAATCGTGTGGTACAAGAGAGATTTCAAAATTCTGGACACACCATATCTGTTTACTTCCACCGAGTGTTGAAGGCTGTTTGCAAGCTAGGAGTGGTTATAATTCAAGCCCTATCCTTTGATGGTGTCCCTCATCAAATCCGACACAATACCAAGTACTTCCCTTTGTTCAAGGTACGAATATGAAGGATTGCTTAATGCTTTAGACAGATTTAAATAAGCTTTGATAGCTCTATTTGTACTATTGTTGATGCTATGTTTCTGGTGCTGCTGGTTGTTTTAGGATAGTCCTAGTTATGATCCTATGCAGTTCCTGTTGTGCCTTTTTAAGAAAATACCCATCTGTGCTGGTGGATTTTTCTGGGTCTGAACAGGATCATACTGCATTAGCTATTTTTTCAATCTGATCATACTGCATCAGCTAGTTTGTATTACCTTGACACTAGATCACTGCCTAATCCTGGAGGAATGAGACAATAATAGTGGTAGTGTCTCATTGCAGAGTAAGCATCTTTTGAAACAAATGAATGACTTACCCCACAGCCGTTCTTTCTTCAAACTTGGAATTCATTGCTTTGAGTTCACTAAAATTTGATCATTTTAGTTCATCTATGGCAGTTTGAGATATGGTTCTTTTTTTTTCTTTTTTTTTTAAAACTAGGACTGTGTTGGAGCAATTGACGTCGGCAAGTATTCCGGCATCCGATCAAATACCATATCGTGGTAAACACACTATTTCAACCCAGAAAGTAATGGCAGCTTGCTCTTTTGACATGCGGTTCACATATGTACTAAGTGGGTGGGAGGGAACTGCCAATGACTCAAGGGTCTTTTAGAATGTGTTAACAATCCTGCAATGGGATTTCCCAAGCCTCGGGAAGGTAAAATAGAAACTTGTTTTTAGTTTAATTTTGCTATCAGTTCATTACTTAGACTAATAAATAATATGGTCTACAGGTAAAATAGAAACTTGTTTTTCGTTTAATCTTGCTATCAATTCATTACTTAGACTGATAAATAATATGATCTACAGGTAAGTACTATGTTGTGGACTCAGGTTACACCAATATGCCAGGTTTTTTTTTATCACCGTATCTAGGAGAGAGAGAGAGATACCATTTGAGTAGTTTCCGTGGCCCGTGGGTATGGCCGACGACCAAAAAATATAGAAGAGTGGTTTAACTTTCGTCATTCGTCGTTACCTAATGTTATCGAGCGATGTTTTGGAGTGTTGAAAGCCCGATTTCCTATATTGAAGCAAATGCCACAATATAGCATTCGAACACAAAAGTATATCCTCACAGCTTGTTGTACGATTCACAGTTGGATTAGGATGCATGATGACAATGATGATCTATTCAGAGAATATTGCCGAGAGAATTTGGTGATTCGACAATGTCAAAGAGCTAGTGGTAGTAGTTCTCAAAATCCAATTCAGATTGATATAAGTCATGGACAACTCCGTCATATGTCCAATGTTCGAGATTGCATTGCCGAACAAGTTTGGGCTAGCATGAATCTTACTTGATGATATTACCATTGCAAATGTATTTATCCTTATATTTAAAACTAGGTTACCCTTGTTTCATGTATAAACTCGTGAACTTCATTTGTATGAGATTGATGGATTTGAGTCGGTAGAATTAAGACTCAATGGCATTTTGGTTTTTAAAAAAATATCTTTATGCCTTTCGTTGATAGGTGTCTATGCATTTGGATCAATTTTTTTTAAGTTGATAGTTGTAGAACGTTGGATGTGAATGAAATTCATATTAATCAGCTACAGATGGTGTTATTGGTTTGTAAGTGAATTTTTATCTCATCTCATTCAATTTGAAGAATGACCAAAAAAAAAAAAATCCAAAATGATACTACCAAACATGTTTTGTGTTAGGGTTTTGTTGTTTATAGAAATTTTATTACCAAACATGTTTATTTTTTTTTTCTTTTAATAAACAATAAACGTGATTCTATTTTTAGTTTTTTAAAAACAAAAAACAAAAACGCTACCAAACACGCCCTTAGAAGGTGGAATAACAGCTATTCGGTTTGTTAAGTTTTTAAAGGACAATATGATGGCTTAAATAATGTACTACGGCGTCAAATTTCATTTTTGCCCTTATTTAATGGTTGTTTTGAGCCCATGTTATACAGTCATTTTGTAGTAGCTTTTTTTTTTTTTATCAGTAACTATTTCTACTAGTATTAATAGTGTATAAATGTTTTCTTATATAACTAGAAAAAAAAAAATACTTTTTGGGATGTAATTTCACACAGAACGGAACGAGTCACACAAAACTTTAAACAAAGCATATTTTAAGTGTATGAACAGAGCAGAAAAAGAGAGAGAGACCATAATCTCGATTCTGAAAAATAGAAGTCTATTTTCTGTGATTTAATAGAAGTCTTTTTAAAAATCGATTAAACAAGGTGTGTTTTGGCCATGCACCGAATATGTTTTGAGCATCAAAATTTATCTCCTTCAAGGGGATTATCTTATCCGGGTCGAAACCTATCCAGTGCAAAAAGTTACAAACACCGAATATTTCCTCACCCAAATTTCTATATCCGGCTGCCATACCTTGAAAACAAACAAGCTGCGAGAGATTGGACTGCCGGTCAATGTCCCAAACTAGGGGCTTTGCCTCCTCTTTTAAGTCCTAGGCTCGAAACAATCCTTAAATGATATCAAATCTGACGGAACCAACTCATATGGAACACGTCCCAGTTGGCCTTGTTCCAAAAAACTCTCTTTTTTAGCATATTGTCTTTTACAGTCTTTTTCGGTTTTTTGGATTGATGTATTATGAGATAATGACTTGTCTGTAGAGCGTAAAAAGACAATTTGGTAAAAAAAAGATAATTTTCTAGAACAAGGACAATTTGAGACCTCTGGGAAGGGTTTAGCTATGTATCAGTTAAGATGCGTGTAAACTGAATTGGAGATTGGAATGATATAAAAAAAAAGTCCATAAATGCTGTAAATTTTGATTTTTAAGCTGGCAAAAATATAAAACAAGGTAAGGCACTGACACAAGAAGTTAAAAAATACATAGTTCAAAGTTTATTTATTTTGTGTCAATGTACAAAAAGGGCTACAACTACAAGGTATATAGGTGAAAGAATCAAAACTTCCCTCTTTGTTCTCTATATCTGAATATTTCTATACCACTATTGTGAAGAGGCTAAACTTCTTCACTCTAAAAGAAAAAATCATTAATTCCCAACAAAATTCAGGATCTGTATTTTCTAACAAGGAAAATATCCTGTCAACCTAATATGTTCAAAGGGTATTTGTTAGACCATATTTGAGGATTGCTTGTTTACCGCCTTTGTATCCCGTCTCCATAAACCGGAGATGTATCTGATTCAATCTGTTGTTTGAAGAAAACCCCAAGCTTCCTCTCAAGTGGAGATGTTGACCCCTCCGATAACGATGAGGAGGAGGTTGAAGCAACGTTGCTACCAGACATGGGCAGAACCACATGTCGGCTAGAATTTGACAAATACCTTCTTCAACATCTTGACTCAGAGTTCGATATCCTTTTCAAACAAATGAGAATTATGTCAGGTATTCCCCACAAATATGGGGACAGAGAGCATTTAACACTGGAATTTTTGAAGATAAATATAAATGCAACACTCGTCGACCTTGTTTTTAAAACTAAGACATTACAAGGACCGCAAAGTTAAAAGCCAGTTTGGAATTGTTTTCGCTATCCCAAACCACCACTGAAACATTAGAGAGAAAACACAGTTCATTTGGGTTTTCACACATTCATGACAAATAAGTAGTGTTCGAAAATAGCAAAAATCTTTCCGGTGCTTCTGTGGAGCAATACGATGAATAGTAATGGGAGACGGAATAGGGAAGCACCTTTAATTTGAAGCCATGCATGCATCATCTCGTGAGCTAATATTGACCCGGTCAGCAACCTGTACGAAGAGTATTGTGTCATTGGAGACAAATCTCAGGGAGAAGCATAGTAGTAAAGATAACAAATTCAAAATCCAACCCTGTAATTGATTTGCATAATACTTCATTATTGATGGGCTGAGATTATCTACCATTTCCATTCGTTTGTATAGTGTCAGATCCATACAATTGCATCTTCAAGGAATTAGGGATTTTCCCCTTGCCTCTCTTGTGATAATATCACCGTCTCATGATCACTATCACGAGTCCATAAACAATGTTTAAGGATAAATGATTCTTTAATTCACTATCACGAACCAAGCACATTTTACTAAAAAATAACCAATTAATAAAATATAAGGGACTAAACTTTTTATAAAATACAATGTACCGTAAGAGCAAAGCAAAATGGAGCTTTATAGTAAACCTTTTCGTAATCACTGGATACAATGGAGTCCATTTGTTCCTTTTGTCCCCCTTGATTTTAAGGGTGTTGCTTGGAAACTGGGTAGGTTTCAGAAATCATAGCGCTTGCGGGAACTTGAAAAGATGGGGGACAAAATGTACGAAGATCGGATGCAGTAGATCCTATATAGCAATGCCCAGAAAAAAGAAAAAAAATCCACTGAAGATCATTTTTCTATTGATTCATTTAACTATATTAAGCGAATTAGTCTTCTCACATCTTCATAATCATACCAAATGGCTCTCGGTGTAAGCAAAACAGACTATTTTGGGGCCATGTTTCAGAGAACTAAAATATTAAAATTGCCATAATTTGAAGTAAACAAAAGTCTTAAACCTCAATGCAACTGCGCACCCAATTTTAGGACATGAATGTATCCCCTATTACGTGCGTGATAAAGGTACAATTATGTGATTACTTTGAGGTTTGTACTTGTGATTTTAATCATTCAAGCAGCATATTCTCCTGTGTTCATATCCTTTTATGCACAACTAATTAGTTGCCAATCGCATAAGCCCTTCCTCTACCATGACCTTAAAAGCAGAGATTGAGAGAGAAACAGAGAGATTACCTAGGAAGGCCATAGAATTGCAGTCACCTCACAACGACAGGTGTGGTCATAGGGTTCTGTTCTTATGCCCATGCCTCTGTTTGGCGCCATAAAATAGGCGACTCATTTTCTGTGACCAACACTCCTTAATATCTGACCATATTTGAGGCAGTAAGATACAAACAGTGAGCTAATGAAATCATAGCTAACGTAATAACCGTAAAAAAAAAAAAAGAAACAGAAATGATATCAAAAGCAAAAAAAATTGCAGTGCTGACTGTTTGTTCCTCCGACAGGCATAGCCCTCTGGTCTCGGGCATGTGATGATGACCCTGGCCATGAGAAAGAAGTATTAACTTCTGTCCCCTACTAGGGGAAATCATCAAAAGGATACCAAGCAAAAACTACATTGCTAAAGTGAGAGCATCTCCAACTGAGTCAAGATAACGGAGACTGAAAATATCATTCCTAGTCAAAAATATGTGTCCAGAATTTTACTATTCATCCCATCTACAGCCACAAAACTCCATTCCTATCTCAACTCTCAAGAAGTTCAACCATTTCTCATCCTTCAAAAAAAATTCCACCGTCTTTCCAAGTTAACTATTTCACAAACATCCACCACAAATTGCAAATTATATAAGCTTTTCAAGTTTTATGGAATGTATTTAACGTTGACTTATTTTAAATGTATTGTCAACATCCTTTTAATAATAACAGCTTTATCAAAAAGGATTAGTTAAAAAATGGAGACAAGTCTCCAGTTTTGGGTAGAGTCTTCATATTTGGAGACGCAACTCAATTTTGAGCTTCAAAATGGAGCAAAGTTGGTGCAATCTGGGTCTCCGTTAATGAAGTTTTAGAGCATCACTATAGCAGTACGGCCTTACCCTCTTTTCCCAATCCATCACTGCATTGAGTTCTTGCCTCTCTACCAAGAGTAGCAGAACCTGCTGCTCCACTTCCATATTCAACCCTTCATAAAAAAAACTTGAATGTCAACAACATAAAGGGGTTGACATTCATTAGTATCCATGATTGCAGAATCCAGACACTCTAGGCACAGCTTGCGACCATCATCAAGGGCAGCATATTTTGTTTCCCTTGGCTGCATAAGAGTAGCAAAGTCCACTAAGCAACAGTTCATGAGGAAACATAGACAATTAGACTTTACTAAGAACCACAAAACATAGAACCACAAAGGGGCTGTTTGGTTGTCAGGAATGGGATCTAGGAATTGGCCTCCAAAGTTAACTAATAGATGTCTACAATAATGGGCAAACAGTAAATAGTTTGTGTTCATATTGTTGACATCTCCGTGATGCCTTCCTTCATACAAGTTTAAACACAAAATAAGTATATGATTAAAGTTTAAACAAAAAAAAAATGCATATTATCTTGGTTTGTACATGTAATTATTACTATTTGATAAGTAACATAATAATTCCTCCCTCCGTCTCAATTTGTTTGCCCATTTCTACTACTTCAGATACCTCAAAAAATTGAAAGTTCCTGATTTATATAAAAACGTAGATTACAAGAACTAATTGAGATCATTTGATTAGTGAAAATAGTTAAAAATTTCCACAGTGAGTTGTTTGTTGAATCGAGTAAATGGCAAGACTGGCAGAAACGGCACAAACAAATTAGAACGGAAGAGTACTTTATTTAGTTTGCAAATGCCTCACTTTATATTGTCATGATACTTAGTTATACATTTACAGTAACACCTCCTCCTAATAAGATAACCACCATCGGAAGAAATTTCATAACAAGAAGGAAAGAAATATTTGATCCCAATGCCACAAAGAAACAACGGAAATGCCCCTTCCCATCAACCAAATACAACCGAAATAGTTGCTATTTCAATTCTATTTTATTCAAACTGACCTCCAAACGCTCACAGCTACAGCACCTAGGAGTCCCATCATGCTCATGAGAGGGGCAGTATTTCTGGGCCCAGAAAGGATGTACCTAGTCGCGTATTGGTCGGTTGCAGGCACGGCATCTGAAACATTCCGGATGCCAAAATGCACCCATACAATTCAAAGGTCTTCCATAACCAATCTCTGTGTTACAACCAGCGCATATCCTAATAAAAGCGATGAAAAAGAAGTGGTGATTACGCTGCTTCTCTACATTCATGAAAGTGCCTGAAGTTGACTTGCTGTGAAAATGACAATCAGTGCACACCTCAGACAGATACAGATTAAAATGGTAACTTATAAAACTGTAATGGGTAGTTTGCATCAAGTACTATTGGCAGTCCCAGTGGCAGCCCGAGGTTGTCGCTCCCTCTTAAGCCTTCTTGCAAACAGGTGGTGGACACTGTTTATAAAGCGGCTTCTAGTGATGTCGACTTTCAGACTAAGGTCGGTTTCCTCTCTCTTGGATAATTGCGTTATGTACTTTTGTAGTTGTTGATGAACAATGCAGCTTTGATTCCGAATTTATTCTCACCTCAAAATGATCTTTGTATTGCAGCTTTGAAAATGCCAACTCCAATCCCCAGAGCTTTCAACAACTTGGGGGTAGTCGGGTAGATGAGATCAAGAAAAATGTCAACGTAAATTTCGGGAGTTGTGCGGGTGGTGGCGGTCGGAGGAGGAGGAGTTGGTGGTGAGAGGAGGAGAGAGAAGAGGGTTAGGAGGAGCCGGAGGAGACAGAAGAGGGACGGAACAAAACGATGTCGCCCTGGGATAAGCCGTTCGATGCAATGCTCTGTAAAACGACGTCGTTTATGGGTACATGACATAGGTCCAACCCATGTCATGTACCCATAAACGACGTCGTTTTGATCGTCCAATGGAAATGCAACTTAAATCGTCACTCGAGATTTATTCCGGGATTATTAATCTGATCAAAACTGTTCAATATTTAGATCTTATCAATAAGATATACTTTGTTAATTATTAGAACAAATTAATTCTTATTAGCGCATGATCGGAGATGATTAATGTGAATTTTGTTTTATAAAAATAGTTTTGGCCACATTCGATCCAACCCCTTTTGTTCCAAATGCTGATTAGGTTGAGTAATTGCTCGATTGTGATTCATTACAAGATTATTAAGACGATCTCATCAGTTCATGTCGTAGAGCTTGTCAAGCTGATAAAACATATTAAGAATCACGTTAATCCATTATTGAATGATACATAATCGAAAAGAATTTACGTGAAATATTTTTTCTGATAATAGATGTGTCTACACTGGATCAAAATTATTTCTAGCAGAGAATATAATTTATGCGGGAATAAAATGAAATTCACGAGGGGGAGGGGGAGGGGGAGAGGGAGAGGGAGAGAGAGATGAAATCAATTGATCGATGTCCGAAATTGGGGGTTGAATTAGCGAAATTGGCAAATTGGATTCTAAAAAGAGGCCGAAAAGGTAACCGCTTAAACCTCTTTCTTCATACAGATTACGTGACGAGACTAGCTGACTCGAGCTCACTCGCGAATTTCAGAATTATTGGGGCTGAGGATGATGACCCAGATGCAGTTTGGGGTGTGTGAGTCAATGGAACCACGCATCACAACACACTCTGATCGTAAGTGTCTCTTCTCTTTTGGTTTATGTGATTTTTGTTTTGGGTTCTCAGAATTATTGGGGCTGATGATGATGCTGACCCAGATCGTAGTTTCCTTTCCTTGCCGGGCTGATGATGATTCATGGTGGATGTTGATGAATCAGATTTTCGTTTAGACGGATAAAACTTTAGTATTCTAAAATCTAAAGAGACAGATTCTAGTGCTAGTTAGGTCATCTCTACTTTATTATATGTTAATGCTGGAATTTGTTGCATAGATATCTCTTTCTTTGTAGAAATTTGGGATTTAGTCAATTGTTAACTTTGATAAGTTTGGCTTGTCTTATGTAACAACCAAATGGTTTTTTGAATCTTTTGATGTAACGGGAATTTTGGTTGACTCATAGTGTTACTGCAAATGTAGCGGCAGTGAATCGCTTTGCAATTTGCATACATGAAACTAGGGTTGTTCCCACAAACGCACGCATGGCTGCAAATGCACTTTTTCCTTTTCTCAATGTGGGTGATGTTTTGAAGGAAAAACTAAAAGTAAGTTTTTGGATTGAAGCTGACAAAGGTTACAAGGAGGGTTATCTTCCTATCGAGATACACTAACTAAAGCTTTGTAAATGAGCTTGTTTGGTTGTTGCCCCGTCATTTGTGTCTGTCATATGTTATGAGATCCTAAGCTCCTTACATTATCACTGGTATCATCCTTGATTTGTTGGCCCAAAGGTGGCAGCATGGAAGTAATTGTTCTGTAAAATCTGGTTACGCTTATATCCTAGACAGGGATTGATGATTTTGATAGCTCCATCTACCACGTTGGATGTGGGATGGATACAAGAAAATGTTTAGAGATTGCACATAGTAAGATCCCAAGTTTTCATTAAATTTGGTATAAGGTACTTGGGGTTGATGAAAGTTGTGATGACCATTTGAACTTTGAAGCATTTCTCTAAGCCTCTGACTAAACATGGGTCTTTTTCATTGTCCTAGATTTATCAGGCTATTGACTTGTTTTCGTTTTTTTTTTCAAACAAGGTTGCAAGGCTGATAATGACGAAACTTAAGCCAGCCAAACCAGCTACTTCTGAAACGCCATCGCCAGCACCACCTCAGGGTGGTGGAAATGGCACCACAAACACCAACCCTAATGAGAGTAATCTTTGTTTATGTTTTGAATGCAGGACAAAATTTGGAGGATGTGTTTAACTCTTCAGCCTGAGACTCTTTGATGGACCTGTACTTAACACGCTGGTATTATTATTGGTTCAATGGTTTGCAAAATTCCATCAATACATAGGACAGTTCCTTTCTTTTTTTTTTGATCGGCAAAATATAGGATAGTTCTTTTAGAATCCAGTTTTCAATTGGGTGTGTAAGGGAAGCGTTAAAATTTCTGTCCTTTTTTATTTATTTATTTATTTTTGGAAAGGAGACCGTTATCTACTCATACATGATTTTTAAGTGTCATCTGTCACCTTTCCTCTCTTTTTAACAAGGATCTATTTTGGGGTTCGTCCCTTGTTTGAGTTGGCTTTTCTCAAGTATACAACTAAGATTGGTAATGGTTCTACAATTATATTGAACCTGAAATTTGATTGGTTCATGTTTATCATGGACTTCTATGCTTTGGATTTGGATTTTGATGTGGTAAGCACTCAGTTTACATCAAGCACTTTTTGAGGTGAGCTGCGTTTTATGTCACTGTATCCAAATTGTGTGAAGGGTACTTGAATGAAATCCCCGTAGGGGACAAATTCGTCAGATTGGTTCGTCCTTCACAACAGGATTGTGGGCATTTCTGGTATTGGGTATTTACCCAAATCTGGAACAATGCTCTCCAGCTCCAGGTTGGGCTTTGGCTTCTTGATTTTATTTTATTTTATTTTGATGCAGTACATTAGAAGCTCCTTGCAATAGATTTCTCAATTGAATAGCTAGATTCAGCTAAAGAAATTCATATGCCAAATCTAGCTATTCTTTTTATCCAGTTCAAAAAGAATAGCTAGATTTAGCATTTGAATTTCTTTGGCATGAAATGTTGTGCAGGTCGAACAGAGCAACATACAGTTCTGGGAAGAGTTCCAAACATTTGGAGAAACATTATTACAACTGTCCATTTTAACCACTTGCTGTGTCTTAAGATACGGTGTGAGATGTGAACTGGATTTCATCAACTTTGTACTTGCAAATTCGCTAGTGATTGACAGCACGAACTTTCAGCCTGCTTTGGACAATGTTGGATGGGGGTGTCTAAAGGAATTGCTCAGTCGCGGAGAGGTCCAGTACATGCAGAATTTCCGTAGACCCATAAGTATCCAAGAAAGGTATGTTATGAAATTCTCAGAGTTCTCAAACTCTGTATAGTTCTTATGTTTTGTGGGAAGTGCCGGTACGTATATCGATTAAAATTTGGCTCTTGACGGTCCTCTATTTGACACCACCTAGGTGATTCTTGAGTGCGTCACCAAAGAATAGCAGATCAACACAAGAGTCGAAACCAAGAAATAGCAGTTGATTATAGCCTTTTGAATTGGTTAGTCACATTGGAAACCACTCCAACAATGAAAACTCGGCCCATTGGGCTTGAACCCATTTCACATGAACAAAGCGTTTCTCCTGGATCAAGTGCAGTGGTGAGCATTGAAGATAGACCAATTTTAGGTGCATTGACTGTGGAAGAGCTGAAACAGTTTTCAGCATCATCCTCGCCTAGATGATCTCCCTGTGAACCCCAGATGAGATGGCTGTAATTGGTACTGTTGGGATGTATTGGAAACACAAAGAGGGAGGCAAGGATTTTGGCTCATTATCTTCCTATAAAGGCATACCAAACACAACTAGCAAGTATAGACAGGTATTTGTGAAGTGAAGTTTCCTGTGCTATGTAAGTGATAGTGCTTTTGGCTACGAATATGGTTTCATTGGTGTGTGGGATAAGAAAGTGAATTGGCACTCTCCCCCATTTGAGACAAGGTTGGAGAGAGCTTTGAATAGACGACCTGTTGAAGCTTAATCTACATATCTTCAAAGTGTTGCTTGTGAGATGGTTATGGGAGTGTTTTCTTTTCTTTGATTTTTTGTTTTGTTCATGGTTCTGTTTTTAACAAAGCTTCATTTGTGAATTGATACAAGGTTTCAACAAAATTGTTTGTTTTTCGTTGTAATTCATTATTGTGTTGATTTGAAGGTCAATATATCATATTTATGTACCTACTCATCTCTGGACTTCGTTCAGAGACAGAGAAACTAGACTCTCTGAGGTTTAGTTCTGCCTTTAAGCCATCTTTTCTTTGATGTTGCGCTGATCATTTTGTTTTTTTTTTTTTTTTTGGGTACATCGGAATAGAAGGTCATTTTGTTTTCAGTTTGTTTAATTATGCATCATTTATGTTCAATGAACATGGTGCAGCATTCTCTGAGATCAAAATTTCGTGGAAACGACTTGAAAAAAACATTGCTTGTGAAATCTCTCTGAGTTGTACATCGAGCTATTACTCAAGGTTGTGTTTGAATGGGATGAAATTCACTTCTAAATCTTTGCTCTTTATTATTCTTGTACATGTGTTTATGCTTTGAACAACTTTTTACATTATTATGATCACAGGCTTCGAATACCCTCTACGATCGAAAAAATAAACATGTCAGCTATATCAAGTTAATGGTTGTGATGTTTGCTGTTAAAAAATGGCTCAAGTTTTTCTGGTATAGTCGATGGAGTTAAGACATAGTTCCATTTTTGGCTTGTCATTAAAGGAAGGCTTGAGACTAGGAAGTGTAGAAATAAGTAGAAGATGTGGGGGACTAAATATCTAATCTAAAGATGAATAAGGCAAACGGTTTGGGAGAATAAGTTTTGGGATTCCCTGTTAGTTAAAGGATTGTTTTCTAGTTTGCACACTATTGATGTAATGACCCGCGCCAGTTGACCTGTTAACTTTTAGCCAAACCACGTGACTCAAAAGTTTAACCTCAAGTTATACTGGCCTTGTTCGTTTTTCTGTTTAGTTTTAGTTTTAGTTTTGATGACATCACCATTTCCCTTATTTCTCTCTCTATCTCTCTCCACTCATTACACCTGCTGACATCATCATAACTAAACTAAACTATCTAACCAAACACAGCCACTATAGCTGCTCGAAATCATTTATATGTAAGTTTCAAATTCCATATCCCACCGATGTGGGATTGGGATATTACAATCTCTCCCACCTAGGATCACAACGAGGAGATCCATGGTCCATCACTTCCACCCACCAAGCAATATGATACAAGTACCCGCTCTAAGCACGTCAAGCTCATCTCATGTGAGACCCGCCCAAGCACAACAAGCACCTCACTTGTCAGGCCCACCGAAGCATGTCTCTTTGCAGGACTTGCCTCGCACTTTTAGTTGGTGTAAGCTCTGATACCATCTGTAACGACTTGCGGCAGTTGACCTGCTAACTGTTAGCCTAATTATGTAGCTAAAAAAGTTAACCTCAAGTTATAAAGTAGCTACTCGAAATCATTTATATTTAAGTTTCAAATTCCATATCCCACCGATGCGAGATTGGGATATTACAATTGATGTCTCCTTTCATGCCTCAAACACATTGAGTAGGAATATCCGAATCTAGGAACATGAGAGGAAAACAACTCTGGAGATGTGCGAAGGGGCAATTGATTCAAGGGACAGAGCAAAGAGAGTTCACAAATAGCGAAGGGTGAGAGGGAAAATACCTTGAGTAAAAATATTGGGGTGAATCTGATCTTGCAATACTACTGCAGCAACAACAATTTTTTTTGTGTGCATCATATCTTGAAGAAAAATGATTCGGACGAAGATGTCCGGACACATATATATTTGAAATCGTTCAAGGTTGTATATGGGTTCACATGGATCTTGTAGGTTTTCATGCGTATCGAATGAAATAAACACATTTGTATTCGAACCTGTGTCCGTATTATCTGTCCCTCTTTTTCTAAGGCCATGTTGGGCTTTAGAAATCATGGGTTTCTTTTCTTGTTTCCATTTTATTTCAGCTTTTCCTTTGATATCAAAAATTCTGGGTTACTTGTTAAAAAAAAAAGAACAATAAAAAATTACTCGAACACGACAATCGCTACCCCAGAAACTACTCACTGATACTACGATCTACAATCTACCATTTGGCCACATCTGAATTGGGACCACAATTTGGAAACACTTCGACTAAAATGCACATGTATCCTTCGATCATCAATTAAAGCATTGCCCATCTGCCATTAAGAATTACATGAATCAAGGTAAGCAAAACCAGTTATGACACCACTATGCCAAAGCAATTTGGCAGGAATTTTTTTTTTTTTCGGGTGAAAATACTTTTTTATAGAAAGCCCAAATCAAAACATAAACCAAGAGTTCAAGGAACAAAACCCTTGCCTTCAAACAAGCAGACTGTACAAATACTCTCAAAAACCATTTACACTCGTGCAACAATTATAGAGTGTTGAGATGATGCTGTGTATGCATGAATTTGAGAAAATTCTCAGTATTTATTTGTTGTGTGGTGGTCATAACATTGCAGTTTCATAGGCCTCCAAGATAATAGCAAAGCCTCCCAAAAGTAGCAGCAGCACTCAAAAACTGGAAACGTTTCAAGTCACTCTTGACAGTATCAGAAGTAGCAGCAGCAAAACCAAATCTTCTATGAGCAGAAATTCTTCCAATTGAAATATGTAATCTTCACTTCTTCCTTAATTAGTAGACCTCCACATATCTTTTCCAAATGAATCCTTTAGCAGCAGTCACCTTCCACTTGAACATGTTCACCAATTGCACCAGTAGATATCCAAGCTCCAAGTCCGTCCCCATCACCTACTGCAACAAGCCAACAACATTCCAGAGATAGTTATGTGCTGAACTGCTCCACAGAAACGCAGACCAAAGAACCTATCTAGAACTCCAGCCCAAAGCAAGAAATCAGAAAACTAAAACACAAGACCAACTATCGAGTACTGAGAATTTTCTCGGAAACAACCACTAGTATTAAGGGGCAATCATTCAAGTTTACTAGTCAAAGGAACAACATTTCTCATCAAATTTGGACAAAAAATAGGACTCTTTAGCTAAGCAAAACCAAAACTAAAAAAGAGAGCTAAGCAAACAATACAAGTGAACAAACCATACAAGAAAACAGACAGCCTCTCCTAGCAAGAAAAAATGATCAGACATTCTACCTCTTCCTAATCCATTGCCATTCTACAGTGCCCTTAACCTTTACCCAAAAACTCAAGCAGGCCCATATATCCCTTCTAATATTCCCTCAGCACCTTATCTCCATCCCTACGTTTAGCTTTAAAGATCCGACCATTTCGCTCTCCCCAGAGATGGTAGATTGTTGCAGCAAAGACCAACTCAAGAAGGGACTTGTGAACATTTGCTGGACTAAACGTTGGGACAACCAAGCAAGCTCCTGGTTGGCTTTTGGATGCCCCACAGAGGGACAAGAAGCTATGCCACACCCAACCAGAGAATGGACAATCGAAAAACAAATGAAAACTCTGCTGAAAAAATAAGACTCAGTTAGTTGTTGGGGAGAATTTAAAAAAAAAACCCCAAACTTTTGACCTCAATGTCTCATAGACACCCAAACTTTGACTAACTTCAATTACACTCCCAAACTATTGAACCGTTATTCAATTAGCCCCCTGCCGTCTATCTCTGTCAAATTGGTGACGGATTTTGCTGAAGAGTTTGGTGTTTGAAGAGCACCTAAGACCTTACAAAACATTCAATTTTTTTAACATTGAACATTTGAACTTTGAAGCATTGCTCTAAGCATGGTTCTTTGCTCATGATCTTTTTTATTTCCTAGATTTTTATCAGGCTATTGACTTGTACCATGTCTTCAAACAGGGTTGCAAGGCTGATAATGACAAAATCTAAGCCAGCCAAGCCAGCTACTTCTGAAACTCCATCGCCAGCACCACCTCAGGGTGGTGGAAATGGCACCACAAACACCAACCCTAATGAGAGTTTGCTGGAACTGCTAGTAGTGAGGGTCACCAGCTGATGAAGAGCCAAGGGATACCGAAAAGCCTGAGACTACATAAGTTAGTGACATCTTTGTTTAAGTTTTGAATGCAGGACAAAATTAAATCCAGTTTTCCAATGGGGGTGTGTCAAATTTTTGTCCCTTTTTTTTTCCGTTTTTTGTTGGAAAAGAGACCGTTATCTACTCTTACATGATTTTTAAGCACCATCTGTCACCTTCACTTGGCTGCATAAGATTAGAATCCAGTTTTCAACGTTTCGCTTACACACCCAAACATCATCTGTCCCTGAACATAAGGGGGACAGATGCTGCTGCATAAGACAGAAATTTTAACGTTTCCCTTACCCATTTGAAAACTGGATTCTAAAAAAAACTTGAATGTCAACAAAAGGGGTTGACACTCAATAGTATCCATGATTGCAGAATCGAGACGCACTAGGCACCAGCATGTTGTGTTTCCCTTGGCTGCATAAGATTAGCATTCAGCAAAGATCAAATCAACATTTCATGAGGAAACATAGACAATTCGAATTGACTTGTAACCACAACGGGTCTGTTTGGTTGTCCGTTGGCAAACCTCACATTTCAGGTGATGGTGCTCCTTGTAGCAAGACTGGTGATAAGGATAACCCCCAGACATAAAGAACTACGGGAAAACAACAGAACGGAAAACTCCGCACTATTCGCCACTGTTATTCTAATTCCACGCCAGTAAATTAGAAGAAGAAGTAATAAGAGACACTGGCACAAGATAAGAATCAGACAAGACGTAGCTCCTTGTTCAGAGTAGTACCTGCACCTCTATGTGACGTATTGGTCTGTTGCAGGCACGGCATCTGGAACTTTCTGGATGCCAAAACGCACCCATACTATTTATTGGTCTTCCATAACCAATCTCTCTCTTAAGTCTTCTTTCAAACAGGTGGTGGACACTGTATAAAGTGGCTTCCAGTGATGTCGATTTTCAGACAAAAGTTGGTTTTCTGTCTCTTGGATAATTGCGTTATGTATTTCTGTAGTTGGCGATGAACAATGCAGCCTTGATACTGAATTTATTATCTCACCTCAAAATGATCTTTGTATTGCAGCTTTGAAAATGCCAACTCCAATCCCCAGAGCTTTCAATACTTGGGGGTAGATGAGAACAAGAAAAATTTCAATGAAAATTCCGTGAGTTGTGGTGGTGGTGGTCGCGGCGGTCGTAGGAGGAGGAGGTGGTGGTGAGGGGAGGAGACAGAAGAGGGACGGAACAAAACGATGCCGCCCTGAGATAAAGCCGTTTGATGCGATGTTATATGAAACTACGTCGTTTTTGGTACATGACATAGGTTGAACCTATGTCATGTACTCAAAACGACGTCGTTTTGATCTTCCAATGGAAATTCAACTTAATTCGTCACTCGAGATTTATTCCGGGATTTTTAATCTGATCGAAACTGTTCAACATTTAGATCTTCTCAGTAAGATAAATTTTGTTAATTATTAGACCAAATTATTTCTTATTAGTGAATGATCGGAGATGATTTGTGTGAATTGTTTTTTATAAAAATATATTTGACCACATTCGATCCAACCCCTTTTATCAAAGAACAATGCCAACAGAGTAATTGCTCGATTGTGATTCATTAAAAGATTATTAATACGATCTCATCAGTTCATGTTGTAGATTTTGTCAAGATGATAAACCATGTTAAGAATCACTTGATTTGATTATTGGATGGTACGTAATCGAAAGCGATTTCAGTGAAAAAAAAATTCTGATGATAGAGCTGCCTACACAGGATCAAAATTATTTAGCAGAGAATATAGTTTTTTTTTTGATCAATAGAGAATATAGTTTGAGCCTGAATGAAATGAAATTCAGAGAGGGAGGGAGAGAGAGAGAGATGAAATCAATTGATCGATGTCCGAAATTGGTGGTCGAATCAGCGAAATTATTGCAGGACTCAGCCTACTTCTTGATTTCCACATCCTCAATTCCACCATTCGTAGACTCCGTTCTTCCATTGCCTCCGATGTTGGTGGTCGAATCAGCGAAATTGTTGCTTAAACCTCTGTCTTCATACAGATTGCGTAACGGGATAGCTGCGTCCAGCTCACTCGTGAATCAGCGAAATTGTTGCAGGGCTCATCCTCCTCAATCGAGATTGAGCAAATTGGATTCTTAAGTGGCCGAAAAGGTAACCGCTTAAACCTCTATCTTCGTACAGATTACGTCTTGGAACTAGCTGAGTCGAGCTCACTCGTGAATTTCAGAATTATTGGGGCTGATGATGATGACCCAGATGCAGTTTGGGGTGTGTGAGTCAATGGAACCACGCATCACAACACACTCTGATCGTAAGTGTCTCTTCTCTTCTGGTTTACGTGACTCTTGTTTTGGGTTCTCAACACACGAACACACGCACGGCTACAAATGTAGCTTTTTTCCTTTTTTCAATGTGGGTAATGTTTTGAAGGAAAAACTAAAAGTAAGTTTTTGGATTGAAGAAGCTGACAAAAATTACAAGGAGAGTTATCTTCCTATCGAGTTAACTAACTAAAGCTTTGTAAATGAGCTTGTTTGGTTGTTGCCCCGTCATTTGAGTCTGTCATATGTAGTGAGATCCTAAGCTCTTTACATTATCAGTGGTATCATCCTTGATTTGTTGGCCCAAAGGTGGCAGCATGGAAGTAATTGTTCCGTAAAATCTGGTTACACTGATATCCTAGAAAGGGATTGATGATTTTTATAGCTCCCATCTACCAATTGGATGTGAGAATGGATACAAGAAAATTTTAAGAGATTGCACATAGTAAGATCCCAAGTTTTCATTAAATGTGGTAAAAGGTACTCCTACTTGGGGTCGATGAAAGTTGTGATGACCAAGCGAGCTTTGAATGAGCGGCAGTCGACGTCGTTTTGATAGACTGGAGCCTCTAAGTTGCCGACCGTTGTCAGAGATCATTCTGATCGGATGCACAAGGTACAGGGTAAATGGGAGAGGGAGAAAGTTTCACCGTCGACGATGTCAGTTCTAATGGAAACGCGAGATTATGTGAAATGATTCAATATAGCCAAACCTATTTTAAGAAACATAAATTCAGTCAAATCAAGTACCAATCGGTATCTAATTAATATGAAATTTTTACATAATTTGTATTTTTCTGTTTTCTATAATATGAATGTCTCAGATCATTCAAATATCACTAAGACAAGTAGAAAGTGCACTTAAAAGTCCCCTAAGGGTGGTTGATATGGAAGGAGAGATGATTCAATGTATCGAAACCCATTTTAAGAAATAGAAATTCATTCAGATTAAGTACTTATTTGTACTTCATTAATATCTATATAATATTCTTAAATGAAATGTGTTATAATAATTTAGACAAGATGAATGACTCTAACCATTGAAATATGGTCAATAGAGGTAGAAATTGTCCTTGCAATACCCAACTAAAGAGCCTTTGAACAAACGAGGAACTTTAATCAAGGATAGCAGGAGGGGAGGGGTAGATTGAAATTAACTTACGAGACGATAGTTTGGAGGGGACGAGATTTTTTTTTATATTAGCAGACAATAGCTCCCATCTACCACGTTGGATGTGAGAATGGATACAAGATAATGTCTAGAGGTTGCACATAGTAAGACCCCAAGTTTTCACTTTTCATTAAATGTGGTAGAAGGTACATGGGGTTGATGAAAGTTGTGAACATCTTAGGTTTTACCAAACTCAGGTTTAAAATGTCTTACGAGCTTGTAATCTGCAAAAAAAAAAAAAAAAAAAGAGCAAAATTACTGTCCTCCAATTAATTGTTGCATTACTGATCCATAAACAGTTTGTTCATTTCTCCAGTTCCACAGAGCTCCTAGAAAATCTCAATAGAAACTTGCAGCTAAGAAGCAATTGTGTGATGAGATAAAGCATAGGGTGCACAGAGACAAGAGTATGATGTCTATTGCGAAGATTTTCTTCAAATCTGAAATGGTCTGATGACGCTGGAAACCACTAGACCAAGCTGGGCAGCCTCTTGTAGATGATTGGAGCTGCTTTAAGGCATTCGCGAGAGTTTATCCATTCATCTACTAATCATGCTATTTAGTTTTATGCAAGTGTCCAATTTAGTGACACTTAGCAGTAGATTAATTGAGTGCTTTGTTTACACTAATTTTGTGCAGGTGAGGACTTATGAGGAACGCTATGGATCTCTGTCGAGGTATGGAAACAGATACACACATGCACGAATGGTGAGGAGGAGCAGGCAAATAAAACAAGTGTGCAGAATGCATTCCAATTAGCATACTTCTTTTGGATATGGGTAATGATTTTTCTCTCAATCCTCACTACTAAATTTCAAATAAGTCTGTATGCTATTTTTGTCCTTCCTAATAACCTTGACAAAGTTGACACGGAGTTTTTCTTTCTATGCAGTATGAGTATGGGCTGCTGGACTCTTGCTTCCACGAAAACTTCAAGCTTGTAATTGTGAAAATTGCTTTGGGGTGAGCTTTTCCTCCTTAATTTCTCAGAACAATTTAAATAGTTGCCTTATGCCTGGACTTAAACTCTCACTGAAGCTCTGAAAATGACATGTACTTTCTGAAATGAACTTTGTTGGGTTTGGGTTGGACACACAAGTTAATGTTTCATTCCCGCCCCATGTTGAGACTACTCTAAGGGTGAGTACTTCATACATGTAGGGGGGATAAACTAGATATACCAAATGATTTATCTGGACAAAGCCTCGGAGCAAAATGAAGAAAAGAGTGATTTTGATTACGGCGAGTCACGATGATCTCAAGTTCAATTACATAGAAAACTTATCTTTTTCCTTTTTGTTAAACCGCATAGGAAACTTATCTTGTGGGTATCAATGTGGTTTTTAGCTACCTTTTTCATTGTTTGGTGTAAGGGGCTCTCCAATCCCCCATGAGGGGGCTCATCTGCTTTAAATCTTTATAGATTCTTGCATTTGTGGAGCCTCGAGAATGGTTGTCTGTTTAACAGTGTATTTGTGGTGTTTATAGACAAGGAGGTGGTGCCTTTCAAGCATAGGATTGTCTTCTCTGATACTGCATTATGAATTAACTTTCTAAAAGCTTAGCTGTAGAGTGAAGTGTAGCTTATTTAGTTATTTTAATGCTTTGTTTTGTACAGTGAGGATCAAGCCCACTCCCCTTCCCAAAGTGGAATAATATGTGTTGTACAATTAGAAATTAAGCGAAGGATATGATTTTATGTGCTTGTATGGAGTGACTGACATTCAGCTTCTCATGGCAATGTCCATTCGTGTTAAAAAGGGTCAGTGTTGTTTAGTTGCTAAATTTGTTTCTTTGTTCTGTTACATGTACTATCTGCTTTCAATTTCAATGCTTGTAATATTTGCAGTGGTTTTTCGAACGTCCATTTTTTCATCTTCCTTGAGAATTTGAAGGTAGTGGCAGGTTCTACAAAACTGTAAATGCTTCTGACTTTTATATTTTTTCCATCTTCCTTGAGGGAATTCGAAGGTACTGGCAGGTTCTACAAAACTGTAAATGGTTACGACTTTTAGGTTATGGTAATCTCAAACGCCTTAATGGAATTATTTGTATTTGAACAATGTTTCTTATATGTGATGGTACACTTATCTTCCATGGTTAATGAAGGTGTTGCATGAAGATTTTAATTAGTATGTTGAAGAATACCGGATTTACAAGGCCAGTTCGATTACTGGCTCGAGATGTTGGTTTATCGACTGCTGTGCAATTCTCAAGTAAAGTCTGGTATGATTTTGTTGAAGATCATGATTTGGTGGTGGATGATGTCCTTGTCTTCACTCTAGGATTAGACAATGAGATCTATGTGTTGATCTTTGGAGGAACAATATTATTTCAACTGTCCATTGATCACTTGCTGCGTCTGAAGATACTTGACATCTACGGTGTGAGATGTGAACTGGATTTGATGAACTTTGTACTTGCAAATTCGCCAGTGATTGACTGCACAACTTTTCAGCCTGCTTTAGACAATGTTGGACGGGTGTTTCTAAAGGAATTGCTCCGTCCCGGTGAGGTCCAGTACAGGCAGAATTTACATAGACGCATACGTATCCAAGAATGGTATGTTATGAAATTCTCAGAGGTCTTAAATTCTGTACAGTGCTTATGTTTTGTGGGAAGTGTCGGTATGATTATGTTAAGTTGTGGGTGTAAACGTGTAATTAGATTGTATATGTCTACTATTGCAATTAAGTTAGTAGTGTAGGTTCATAGTGTAATTTACCTTTTTTACTCTTGTATAAGTACTACGTAATGAGAACAGAACCCTAATTTTTACCTCTCAATTAAGTTGTCTGAGTTTACATGGTATCAGAGCAACGATCCATTACCGATTGAGTTCTTTCTCTCGTTAATCTTGATCGTCTGACATCGTTTGAGATTTCTCACGTTGTTGACCATACCGTACGCCTCACCATCATCGTTGCCATCATCGTTAGAACATCCAACTTGTTCGTGGTAGTTATCTCACGTACAAGGCTTGAGATCGCATCAACAGGACCTCTGTTAGGACTCGATAGCCACTGGGTACTCTCTGACAGCCCTCGCCAACCACTGTGCTACCCTCGCCGGCATCAAGCTACCTCCGGCGACTTCAAAAGGCGGCTGTATATGCTCCGGCAACCCTCGGTTTGGACAGGCGACCACTGTACGGTCATCGTACGATCTCTACAACGACTGGGTGCTCTCGGTTTTACTTGAGATTGACTCGGTAATCGTGTTTCAGATTCGAAAATCACTGGGTCTGCTTCAAATCACTGGGTCTGCTTCAAATCAACTTGGAATCTACTATTTCGTTGCTGTCAAGTTCTGAATCTGTCTGGGTAACGTCCAAATCCACCTTTTTAGTTGCTGTTTGAGTTTTCCAGCAAGAACACTATTTCTTGTGTGATTTTACTATGTCTTCTGATTCAAAAAATATTGAGACTGAAACCTCTGTTATTCACCATGCATGTTCCTAAATATTTGTGGGGAGAAGCCATTTTGACTGCAGCATATCTTATTAACCGCATGCCATCCAGTGTTCTAAACTTTAAAACTCCCCTTGAGTGTCTTCCTAGCGTTTTTCGTGTCACCACTCTTCCCCCACGTGTTTTTGGTTGTGTGTGTTTTGTTCATGCTCCTCATCCCTTAGGTGGAAAGCTAGGTCCTAAAGCCCATAAATGTGTTTTCATTGGGTACTCTCCTACTCAGAAGGGCTACAAATGTTATGATCCTCATTCTAGGAAATTTTTTGTGTCTATGGATGTCTCTTTTTGGGAAACAGAGTCTTTTTTTTCTCCCTCCACTCCATCTCTTCAGGGGGAGCATAGGCAGGAGGAAGAGATGTTTTATGGTGAGGGGGAGCAACTGCTGTATAATCATGGTGAGGGGGAGAAAGAAAAGTCTGGGGAGGAACAGATATCTGCCGAAAGAGCAACTCATGACACAGGTGGTGATGATGAGGCATATATACACCGGCTGCAAAGGTCTAACCTCAAGACCTACAGCAGGAAACATGGGAAGTCCTCTTGTGTGATACCACTTTGTCAATCACAATCTCCTGCTCCAGTTCCAGATTCTTCAAATGACTCATCTGGTAATGACTCCTCTCTCATTGAACCTCCTCTTGATAATTCTGTTGATCTTCCTATTGCTCTCCGAAAAGGTGTTAGATCATGTACTCAACATCCCATCTCCCAGTTTGTCTCTTATGATCGTTTATCTCCTTCATACCATGCCTTTGTTTCGTCTCTTTCTTCTATATCTATTCCACAGAATTGGCAAGATGCATTTATGATACCGAAGTGGAAAGGAGCTATGGTAGAGGAGATGACAGCTTTGAAAAAGAATGGCACTTGGGAGCTAGAATCACTTCCGGAAGGGAAGAAACTAGTGGGATGTAAATGGATTTTCACCGTTAAGCAAAATGCTGATGGTACAGTTGAGCGATACAAGGCAAGACTTGTTGCCAAGGGTTTCACTCAAACCTATGGTATTGACTACGAGGAGACATTTGCGCCAGTAGCAAAGATGAATTCTGTGCGAGCTCTACTCTCGTGTGCTGCCAATTTGAATTGGCCTCTCCAACAGTTTGATGTGAAGAATGCATTCCTCCATGGTGAGTTGGAGGAAGAGGTGTATATGGCTATCCCACCTGGTTTTTCTTCATCTCAGACTGAGGGAAAGGTGTGTAGATTGAAAAAGGCTCTTTATGGGTTGAAGCAGTCACCTAGAGCCTGGTTTGGCAGATTTTCGAAGGCTATGTTGAGATTTGGATACAAACAAAGTCATGCAGATCATACTATGTTCATCAAGAAAGGTGTTGGTAAGATTGCTGTCCTTATTGTTTATGTTGATGATATAATAATGACAGGCAATGATGTGGATGAGATCCTTAATCTCAAGTCTAGTCTGGCTCAAGAGTTTGAGATTAAGGATTTAGGGTCACTGAGATACTTTCTCGGAATGGAGGTGGCAAGGTCTGATAGAGGTATTTTTATCTCCCAACGGAAGTATATACTTGATTTATTAGAAGAAACAGGTATGTTGGGTTGTAAACCTGCAGATTCTCCTATGGAGGCAAATCATCAGCTTCGTGGAGACTCAGGGGAGCGCACTGATAAGGAGAGATATCAGCGACTGGTTGGTCGACTGATATACTTAGCCCACACGAGACCGGATGTCACTTATGCAGTGGGCGTTGTTAGTCAGTTTATGCATGATCCTCGTATCTCACACCTGGATGCAGTTTATCGTATTCTGAGGTATCTCAAATCAGCTCCAGGAAAAGGAATTCTATTCTCTAATCACGGTCACCTGCGATTGGAGGCATTTACTGATGCTGACTGGGCTGGTTCTGTGGATGATAGACGCTCTACTTCTGGCTATTGCACTTTTCTTGGGGGGAATTTGGTTACTTGGCGAAGTAAGAAGCAATTAGTGGTTGCCAGGTCAAGCGCAGAAGCAGAGTATAGAGCTATGGCTCATGGTGTTTGTGAGCTCTTGTGGCTCCAAACTTTATTACATGATTTGGGTATTTTTGATAATGGTCCGATGAAACTCTACTGCGACAACAAAGCTGCCATAAACATTGCTCACAATCCTGTTCAACATGACAGAACAAAGCATATAGAGGTTGACAGGCACTTCATCAAGGAAAAGTTGAGCGAGGGGTTGATATGTATGCCTTTTGTGCGATCTGAAAATCAATTAGCTGATATTTTCACAAAAGGGCTTGGCAGCAAGAGTTTCCACCCCATTGTGTTCAAGTTGGGCTTGGTTGATATCTTCGCACCAACTTGAGGGGGAGTGTTAAGTTGTGGGTGTAAACGTGTAATTAGATTGTATATGTCTACTATTGCAATTAAGTTAGTAGTGTAGGTTCATAGTGTAATTTACCTTTTTTACTCTTGTATAAGTACTACGTAATGAGAACAGAACCCTAATTTTTACCTCTCAATTAAGTTGTCTGAGTTTACAGATTAAAATTTGGCAATCTCTTGACAATCCTATATTTGACACCACCTAGGTGATTCTTAATCGTGTCACCAAAGATACAAAATGTTTTATACTTTTCTGTTAAGTATTTTAAACGTCTGATACTCCAAAAGGGAGTTCTAGAAGAATAGTCCTGTGGTGAAATTGAAACCAATCATATCAATTCATGAAAGGTTGTTAAATTTTTAAGTAATATTGTAAATGTAGGCAACAGTAATTTTACACCGACCGCATTTTTTTTTCTATGTGATCCCACAAAAAATCAAGATTGTAAGGGTCGCTTCTTGCATTTTTTGCAGAGAGGAAAGACGAGTATGATTGGAAAGAAGAGACACTACTAGAACTGTATACCTTGTTTAATGGGTGTAGGATCAATGCAAAAGATGGAAGAGTAGATCCACTTGGAGAGCAATTTTGTTCACCCTCCTTAAAAGAGGGTGAACAAGACTCTCTCTCTTATTGGTTGAAACATGTGTGTCCCACCACAAAGTGATGTCATGCTTACATCAAAGTGATGTCATGTTTACCAAAAAGTGTATTGCAGAAGTAACTATGACATCATTTTGTGGTGGGACCCACACCAATTCAACCAATAGGAGAGATAAAAGAGGGTGAACAAAATTGCACTCATCCACTTGGGTGGAGTGGATGCAGCTCTAATAAAAACAAAGTAAGTTCATTGTACAGTCTTGCCAAGGCTCGAAACTCAAATCCAGGGCATGTTTTTAATCTACATATAGAAGAAAGTTGCACCCTTTAAAGTCCAATGCTTTTGTTGGTTGGTCTTTCTAGGTAGAGTTAAATCTGCAGAGTAATCTTCACCGATTGGAATCACATAAGATGTGGAGGAAACTACGAGTAAATTCTGTAGCCTTGCTCAAGAATCAATGGATCACATCCTTCTGCTATGCAATCAAGAATTATGGAGAAAAGTTCTGGCATGGTGGGGTGTACAATGGGTAGTCACACCATCTTTGGAGGCCTAATTGAAATGGTGGGGGAGACTACAAGCTTAAACCAAAACAGAAGATGATTTGGACCGGAATGGGGTGGTGTTTGAAAACAAAACTCCTGACCGGGAAGAGATGCTGGAACATATAAATCTCAAAGTAGCCTTTTGGGTGATAACCAAGAGTAAATCAAATGATTGCGCAATTCATGATTTCTTGTTCAGACTGTATTGCATTCTAACTTCCATTTAATGGGAACTGAAAGGTTTTATCATTCTATAGTTTTGCCAAAAGGTCATGCTGCTTTGGTTGAGGTGCCATAAGTGGCTCCATGTTTGTTGGTATGCTACTTCTGTACTGCTGCTGCTATTTCTGTTCCTGCTGCTTCTGCTATTAAGCCTGCCAGCATGAATACTTGTGGACGGCTGTTTTTTTCGATCGGCTAAAAACCTGAGCAACTAAGAATATGACAGGCTAAGTTTACTTGTGGAAGGCTGTAAGCTTTTTGCTTGGCTCTCCAGTAGTTCTGGTGATGCACCACAGAATACTAGAGGAAATGTGGTGATGTTTTGCTAGCTTTTGGTGTCTTGGGCCCGATGGTTGTGTTCTCATTATATGCAAATCTATGCTATGGATTCTTCCTTCTTCGGGTTGGCTTCTCGCCTGCTCTTTTTTTTTTTTTTTTTTGGGGGGTTTGGTTAGCATATTGTCCGAGGCTTGTGTGCTAACCTAGTTTGGATGCATGCTCTCAATTGTAATGCCATTTTCCTTTTCCCTTTAATCTTTGTATACTATTTATTCAACGATTAATAAAATTTGTGAGTTTCTCCGAATTTGGGGGGCCCGCTATGTTGTCTCCCAATTTATTTTTGAATTTGGGTTGGAGTTGGAGTATTATGTAACCCAAAAATGCTATGAGTATGCACGCTCGCGTACACCAAATGCACGGACGGTGAATCTTAACCGTCCAAAAGCATTTTCGACGTTTCTGTGATGGACGGTTAAGATACATTGCGTGCATTTGGCTTACGCGAGTATGCGTACCCATAGCAAGTTTGTATATAACCCCGTTCCATTACTCGTTCCGCACCCACCTCAAATATTGTCATACGATATTGCTTACCATAATGAAATAGTATATCATTATATGTTTCCGTCCCTTTCTATCCCTATAGGTTATTAATAATCAAAGGTAATCATATTAATCCCTCCGTCCCATATTGTTGGGCCTCTTTCCTTTTCTGGACGTCTCAAAACATTGTCTATAACTTTCAATTTATTAAATTTTTATATTCAATATGGATCTTGTTTGATAGATCTCAATTAGTTTTATTAAACAAAGTTGTTGGAATGACAAATTTCATAAGATCGACTAATAATGTTTTTACTTCTAAGTTGCATCAGCCTATCAATACTGAAGGAGAGATGCAAGGAACTCCCTGAAGAATTGTGAGAATCCAGACTGAAGCGTCTGTCGCATAGCGATCTGCAATCCCCTTTGTTGCTCTGTAAGCAATTCCTCTCAATCACCAATCGATTTCGTCTCGTCTTCAACAGCAATCAGTGTGGGGTCTTAAGCATTGCTCTTCGCATTTTGCTTTTACATTTCCATATTGTGGGTTTGAGCCAAGTTGTCTTTCGAGAAAGAAAGGTTTTGACTCTTCATAATCCAACTAATAAATACTCTTAAAGAAATTCTTTCTTCAAGAAATTCTTTTGATCGATTATCTTAATCGATTGTCTTTTATGAGTGGTTACCAGCTGGTATTCTTTCTTCAAGAAATTCTTTTGTTATTGTTTGTTGTTCGGATTTTTATCCAACTATCATCATCTGAATCCATTAATGTGACTTCACATTATGTTGGCAGGTAAAATCATATATAGTACGTAGTTACAAGCACTGGTATGTGCTATGAACTGAGCCCAACTGCCCAACCATGCATGCCATATCTTGAGCAGTCCCCATCACCATCCCGTGAGCAATTGCTTAACATACTTCTAGCTGCGTTGACATGTACTTTAGGGGCTTCAGAAAAATGGGTGGATGACTCAACATTGCCTCATCTATGCAACAGAATTAAGCAGACAGGTAAAGAGTTTTATCATCTGGTGCTTTATTCTCAGTGTGGAAACATCTGGATGAACATGATTGTTAAATTCATTTAGGCAACGTTGGCGCAGCTGCACCCCACGTCTGAGGGTACAAACATATTGTGTGCAAGTCATTGTGTTTGTCTGTGTCTATGAATGTGTTTGTTCCCAATCTCTTATACTGGGTGGAAGTTGGAAGAAATGCTACATTTTGCAAAAAGGCTGCCTTGACAAGTTCCCCCCTTGCCATATTCTTACATTCATTTAATTCCATTTTGCATCAAGGACAACAAAAATTTGAAATGTGAATGAATCTTAAACTTGCAGAAAATGAAATTGTCCAAATGTTCCGACTGTCAACTCCGAAAGATGAATCCCCAAACTTGCCCACAAGCCGAGCACTGTCACGAAAAACCCGCTCAGTAAGGACAAATTTGTATGTCATGTGTTGTTAGCTTAAAAGTGTTCCCCAAATGGACTTGTCAGATATCTAATCGTTTTACTGAGATTTGAAGTATGCTACCCTAGCCCTATGTCAAATTTGAAGAGAGTATCCAAAGATTTTGGTGTTTGAATTAGCACTAAAGACCTTACAAAACCTTCAATTTTTTTGACATGTAACATTTAAACTTTGAAGCATTGATCTAAGCCTCTGACTAAGCATGGGTCTTTGCTCATGACCTTATTCATTTTCCTAGATTTATCAGGCTATTGACTTGTACCATGTCTTCAAACAAGGTTGCAAGGCTGATAATGACGAAATCTAAGCTAGCCAAACCAGCTACTTCTGAAACTCCATCGCCAGCACCACCTCAGGGTGGTGGAAATGGCACCACAAACACCAAACCCTAATGAAAATGCTGGAGCTACTAGTAGTGAGGGTCACATGAAGAGCCAATGGATACCGAAAAGCCTGAGACTACATAAGTTAGTGACATCTTTGTTTAAGTTTTGAATGCAAGCCAACTTAAAAGGCTGTCGGGATATTTACCGGTCATATTGTTTATTTTTTGTAAAGCCGTCTTACTGGTTCAAAGGTTTGAAAAAGTCTATGATTATATAGGATGGTTCTTTAAGAATCCAGTGTTAAAATGGGTGTGTAAAACTGTTATCTACTCTTACAGGGTTTTTAAGTGTCATCTGTCACCTTCTCTCTCTTTGCAACAAGGATCTATTTTGCAGTTCATCCAATCCCTTGTTTGAGTTGGGTTTTCTCAAGTATACAACTAAGATTGGTTACGGTTCTACAAGTATATTGAACCTGAAATTTGATTGGTTCATGTTTGTCATGGACTTCTATGCTCTGGATTTGGATTTTGATATGGTAAGCACTCAGTTGTGTTTACGTCAAGTACTTTTTGAGGTGAGCTGCGTTGTTTTGTCAATGTATGCAAATAGTGTCGAGAGTGCATGAATGAAGTCCCCATAGGCGACAAATTCATCACATTGGTTCGTCGGCATTCTGGTATTGGGTATTTACCCAAATCCGGAACAATGCTCTCCAGCTGCGGGCCAGGATATGACTTCCTGATTTTATTTTGATGCAGTACATTAGAAGTTCTTTGGTATAGATTTCTCAATTGGATAGCTAGATTTAGCATTTGAATTTCTTTGGCATGAAATGTTGTGTAGGCTCTCGCATGGAGCAACATACAATTCTGGGAAGAGTGATTGACAGCCCGAACTTTCAGCCTGCTTCGGACGATGTTGGATGGGGGATTCTAAAGGAATTGCTCAGTCGCAGTGAGGTACATGCAGAATTTACGTAGACCCATAAGTATCCAAGAATGGTATGTTAAGAAATTCTCAGAGTTCTCTAACTCTGTACAGTGCTTTTGTTTTGTGGAAAGTGTCGGTACGTAAATCAATTAAAATTTGGCAGTCTCTTGACAATCCTCTATTTGACACCACCTAGGTGATTCTTGAGCGCATCACCAAAGATACAAAATGTTTTCCACTTTTCTGTTAAGTATTTTGAACGTCTGTTACTCCAAAAGAGAGTTCTAGAAGAATATTCATGTGGTGAAATGGAAACCAATCATTTCAATTCATTAAAGGTTGTTATATTTTTAGATAGGAGTATTATCAATGTAGGGAACAGAAATTTTACACGTACCAACAAAAAACCAAGATTCTTAAGGGTCGCTGCTTGCATTTTTTGCAGTGAGGAAAGACAAATATGATTGGAAAGAAGAGACACTACTAGAACTGTATGCATTGTCTAATGGGTATGGGATCAATGCAAGAGATGAAATGCTAGATCAACTTGGGTGGAGTGGATGCAGCTCTAATAAAGACACAGTAAGTTCATTGTACTGTCTTGCCAAGGTTCAAAACTCAAATCCATGGATCACTTCCTTCTGCAATGCAATCCATTATGAGAATTATGGAGAAAGGATGTGGCATGGACAATGGTGGGGTGTAAATGGGTAGTCCCACCACCTTTGGAGGCCTTATTGAAATGGTGGGGGAGACTGCAAGCTTAAACCGAAACAGAAGACGATTTGGACCAAGAGGGATGGGGTGGTCAGTGGTGTTTGAAAACAGAACTCCTAACCGGGAAGAGATGCTGGAACTTATAAAGCTCAAAGTAGCCTTTCGGGTGAGAACCAAGTGTAAATCCAATGACTATGCAATTCATGATTTTTTGTTTTACCTTCCATTTAATAGGAACTGAAGGTTTTTTCATCGTTAGTTTTTTCCAAAAGGTCATGCTGCTTTGGTTTACGTGCCATAAGCTAGCGGCTTCATGTTTGTGGTACGCTACTTCTGTACCGGTGCTGCTGCTGCTGCTATGTTTTGTTTCTGCTGCTTCTCTGCATGAATACTTGAATACTAGAGGAGATGTCATCTTTTGCTAGCTTTTGGTGTCTTGGTCCCGATGGTCGTGTTCTCATTATATGCAAATCTATGCTATGAATTTGGGGGCCCGCTATGTGGTCTCCCAATTTATTTTTGAATTTGGGTTGGAGTTCTCATTATATGCAAATCTATGCTATGAATTTGGGGGCCCGCTATGTGGTCTCCCAATTTATTTTTGAATTTGGGTTGGAGTTTGAGTATTATGTAACCCAAAAATGCTATGAGTACGCACAATAGCATACACCAAATCCACGGACGATCGTAACCGTCCAAAAGCATTTTTGACGTTGCGGATTTGAAATTTTCTATTCGCACGAAAAGTTTAAATATTCGCATGAATAAGTTTATTTAAAATCCGGACCATTGATTTATGTGATGGACGGTTAAGATGCGTTGCGTGCATTTGGCATACGCGAGTGTTCCTACCCATTGCAGGTTTGTATATAACCCCGTTCCATTACTCGTCCCGCACCCACCTCAAATATTGTCATAATTTTACGATATTGCTTACTATAATGAAATAATATATCATTATATATGTTTCCCTCCCTTTCTATCCCTGTAGGTTATTGCAAATCAAAGGGCATAATCATATTTAATTAGAAGAAATACGATTTGACCGTCATATTTTACTCTGTAAATTTTATTAGATCGACTAATAATGTTTTTACTTCTTGATAAGAGCTTAAAGGCAATCATTTAAGCTCCCCAATTTACATTAGCTAGTCTTTATTAATGCTACTTGGATGTTCATATGCGTTGTTTGTGTTTCAGGGGTTAAAAAGCCAATTGAGATGGAATTGGAGCTAAATGATTAAGTTTGAAACACATGAGAGTGAGCAAGGAGTGATGAGTGGAGCTTGGAGACAAGACAAGAATTACATCCAACCGGTTGCATCTCGCCCTGACTGGACAAGCTGATATTCAAGCTCTCTACCTCATTTTTCAAGCCATGTGTCCAGTTCATCCAACCGGACAAGATTTGATCCAACTGGACAAGCCAAAATTTGAGCTCGCGGATGGATTTTCCAAGCCA
Organism: Vaccinium vitis-idaea; assembly: GCA_963854785.1. Classification (NCBI taxonomy): domain Eukaryota; kingdom Viridiplantae; phylum Streptophyta; class Magnoliopsida; order Ericales; family Ericaceae; genus Vaccinium; species Vaccinium vitis-idaea. The sequence goes on from OY978225.1 coordinate 6,781,467, forward strand.
TGTGTCCAGTCATCCAACCGGACAAGTGCTGTCATCCAACCGGACGAGGTCAGTCATCCATCCGGACGAACCGCCTTTCCAACTTGACGAACTTAGCCAACTTTAGCCTTTTTCTTTGACTGCTTGGAATTTGAAAGTGCAACTTCGGTCCTGAGCATATATAAGCATTTGGGGGGTCATTTTAGGAGGAACAACTTGCCCTAGAGCTACTCTAAAATTACTTCAAGGCTAAGCAAAGAGAAAAAGAGGAGAAAGAAGGAGATTGAAGAGAAGATGAAGTTCATGCAGCATAATTTGAAGAATCCTCTTTCCATGGCCGGATAAGCCTCACTTCTAGGGTTAGATGAAAGTTTCTTTCCAAGTAGCATGTATTTTGTATTGGTTTAAGAACAATCTTTTGAAGTTTGGTTGTATGATTTTAAGGATGCTTTCATTTTCAATTAATGGTCTAAATGTCTATTGTTTGTACCTATCAATTGTGTTTGTATTCTAGATTTCAAACACGTTCATACAACCGTTTATGCTACTCATTCGCAAACTTGGTTGAGATAGGCTATACCTCTTAAAACAGGTTGTGCTATTAGACAATCCGTACTTAGATACAACATGTACTAGTAAGACAACTTGTATTGGGCAGCGATAGCTTATGCCAATCGAGCACTCATGGATACTGTGATTTTAATGGAAGTTCTTAACTAAGCAAAATCATGTTATGAGGGAGAAACCGGATTCAAATCCCTAGAGTTTTTCTCATTTGTCTTACAAAACCAAGTTTTCTTTCTGTTTTCTTAGTCTTAAATTCAAAATCAAACTTGAAACTAGTTTTCGAATTGAAGTAGGAACTGATTGGAGCTAAGAAGACGTGCTCTTGTCCCTGTGAAACGATACTCGGACTTTTGCCACTATTCTACAGAGTAGTTGTGATTGTTCTATTTTAACAAGTAATTTTGGCACGGTAACGACACGGTCACTTCTTAGTTGCATCAACCTATCAATTTTTTCGTTCTTGCAATAATTATGAAGTGTAGATATTGGGCCGAAAAACTGGTTTATCGCCTGGTATGGTCTTTTTGTTCGTTTTCTCTCAATTTTTAGTAAATTTGTGTGTAACTTTTACGTCACATTATTCGGCTAGAGGAGAGAATGGATACAAGAAATTTTTTAGAGATTGCACATAGTAAGATCCCAAGTTTTCATTAAATGTGATAAAAAAAGTACTTGGGGTTGATGAAAGCTGTGATGACCATTTGAACTTTGAAGCATTTCTCTAAGCCTCTGACTAAGCATGGGTCTTTACTCATGAGCTTTTTCATTTTCCTAGATTTATCAGGCTATTGACTTGTACCATGTCTTAAAACAAGGTTGCGAGGCTGATAATGAGGAAACCTAAGCCAGCCAAACCAGCTACTTCTGAAACTCCATCGCCAGCACCACCTCAGGGTGGTGGAAATGGCACCACAAACACCAACCCCAATAAGAGTATGTTGGAGCTGCTAGTAGTGAGGGTCACCAGCTGATGAAGAGCCAAGGGATACCGAAAAGCCTGAGACTACATAAGTTAGTGACATCTTTGTTTAAGTTTTGAATGCAGCACAAAATTTGGAGGATGTGTTTTAAGTCTTCAGCCTGAGTTGATGGCCCATACTTAACAGGCTGTCAGGATATTTACTATTCAATGGTTCGCAAAATTCCATCAATATATAGGACAATTCTTTTTTTTTTTTTCATCGGCAAAATCTAGGATAGTTCTTTTAGAATCCAGTTTTCAACTGGGTGTGTACGGGAAACGTTAAAATTTATGTCCTTTATTTTATTTTTTTTGGTTGGAAAAGAGACCGTTATCTCCTCTTACATGATTTTTAAGTGTCATCTATCACCTTCCCTCTCTTTTTAACAAGGATCTATTTTGGGGTTCGTCCCTTGTTGGAGTTGGCTTTTCTCAAGTATACAAATAAGATTGGTAATGGTTCTACAATTATATTGAATTTGAAATTTGATTGGTTCATGTTTATCATGGACTTCTATGCTTTGGATTTGGATTTTGATGTGGTAAGCACTCAATTTACATCAAGCACTTTTTTAGGTGAACTGCGTTGTTATGTCACTGTATCCAAATTGTGTGAAGCGTAGTTGAATAAAATCCCCATAGGGGATAGATTCATCAGATTGGTTCGTCTTTCACAACTGGATCGTGGGCATTTCTGGTATTGGGTATTTACCCAAATCTGGAACAATGCTCTCTAGCTCTAGGCCGGGCTTTGACTTCTTGATTTTATTTTATTTTATTTTATTTTGATGCAGTACATTAGAAGCTCCTTGCAATAGATTTCTCAATTGAATAGCTAGATTCAGCTAAAGAAATTCATATGCTAAATCTAGCTATTCTTTTTATCCAGTTCAAAAAGAATAGCTAGATTTAGCATTTGAATTTCTTTGGCATGAAATGTTGTGCAGGTCGAACAGAGCAACATACAGTTCTGGGAAGAGTTCCAAACATTTGGAGAAACATTATTACAACTGTCCATTTTAACCACTTGCTGTGTCTTAAGATACGGTGTGAGATGTGAACTGGATTTCATCAACTTTGTACTTGCAAATTCGCTAGTGATTGACAGCACGAACTTTCAGCCTGCTTCGGACAATGTTGGATGGGGGTTTCTAAAGGAATTGCTTAGTCGCAGTGCTGTCCAATATAGGCAGAATTTGCGTAGACCCATAAGTATCCAAGAAAGGTGTGTTATGAAATTCTCAGAGTTCTCAAACTCTGTACAGTTCTTATGTTTTGTGGGAATTGCCGGTACATATATCGATTAAAATTTGGCAGTCTCTTGACAATCGTCTATTTGACGCCACCTAGGTGATTCTTGAGTGCGTCACCAAAGAAGAGCAGATCAACCCGAGAGTCGAAACCAAGAAATAGCAGTTGATGCTAGCCTTTTGAATTGGTTAGTCACATCGGAAACCACTCCAACAATGAAAACTCGGCCCATTGGGCTTGAACCATTTCACATGAGCAAAGTGTTTCTCCTGGATCAAATGCAGTGCATGGTGAGCATTGAAGATAGACCAATTTTAGGTGCATTAACTGTGGAAGAGCTGAAACATTTTTCAGCATCATCCTCACCTAGATGATCTCCCTGTGGAACCCCAGATGAGATGGCTATAATTGGTATTGTTGGGATGTAATGGAAACCCCAAGAGCGAGGCAAGGATTTTGGCTCATTATCTTACCATAAAGGCATACCAAACACAACTAGCAAGTATAGACATGTATTTGTGAAGTGAAGTTTCCTGTGTTTAGTAAGTGATAGTGCTTTTGGCAACTAATATGGTTTCGTTGGTGTGTAAGATACGAAAGTGAATTAGCACTCTCCCCCATTTGAGACAAGGTTGGAGAGAGCTTTGAATAGATGACCTGCTGAAGTTTAATCTACATATCTTCAAAGTGTTGCTTGTGAGATGGTTATTGGTTGTCTGTTGTTAACAAAGCTTCATTTGTGAATTGATATAAGGTTTCAACAAAAATTGTTTGTTTTTTGTTGTAATTCATTGTTGTGTTGATTTGAAGGTCAATATATCATATTTATGTACCTACTCATCTCTGGACTTCGTTCAGAGATGGAGTGGACTTCGTTCAGAGATGGAGAAACTATACTCTCTGAGGTTTAGTTCTGCCTTTAAGCTATCTTTTCTTTGATGTTGCGCTGATCATTTTGTTTTTAGTTTGTTTAATGATGCATCATTTATGTTCAATGAACGTGGGTGCAACATTCTCTGAGATCAAAATTTCGCGGAAACTACTTGAAATCTCTCTCTGAGTTGTCCATCTAGCTATTACTCAAGGTAGTGTTTGAATGGGATGAAATTCACTTCTAAATCTTTACTCTCTATTATTCTTGTACATGTGTTTATGCTGTGAACAACTCTTTACACTACTATGATCACAGGCTTCGAATACGATCGAAAAAACAAACATGTCAGCTATATCATGTTAATGGTTGTGATGTTTGCTGTTAAAAAATGGCTCAAGTTTTCTGGTATAGTCGCTGGAGTTAAGACCATTTTTGGCTTGTCAATAAAGGAAGGCTTGAGAGTTGAGACTAAATATCTAAAGATGAATAAGGCAAACGGTTTTGGAGAATAAGTTTTGGGATTCCCTGTTAGTTAAAGGAATAAAAGGGTTGTTTTCTGGTTTGCACACTATTGATGTAATGACCCGCACCAGTTGACCTGCTAACTTTTAGCCAAACCATGTGACTCAAAAGGTTAACCTCAACTTATACAATAGCTCCTCGAAATCGTTAATATGTAAGTTTCAAATTCCATATCCCACCGATGTGGGATTGGGATATTACAATCTCCCCCACCTAGGATCACAACGAGGAGATCCATGGTCCATCACTTCCACCCACCAAACGATATGAGACAAGTACCCGCTCTAAGCACGTCAAGCTCGTCTCATGTGAGACCCGCCCAAGCACAACAAGCACCTCACTTGTCAGACCCACCGAAGCACGTCTTTTTGCGGGACCTGCCTCCCACTTTTAGTTAGTGCTCTGATACCACCTTTAACGACTTGCGGCAGTTGACTTGCTAACTCTTAGTCTAATCACATCGCTCAAAGGGTTAACCTCAAGCTATAAAGTAGCTGCTTGAAATCATTTATATTTAAGTTTCAAATTCCTTATCCCGCTGATGCGGGATTGGGATATTACAATTGATGTCTTCTTTCATGACTCAAACACATTGAGTAGGAATATCCGAATATAGGAAATGAGAGGAAAACAATTCTGGAGATATGCCAAGGGGCAATTGATTCAAGGGACAGAGCAAAGAGAGCTCTCAAATAGCGAAGGGTGAGAGAACAATTACCTTGAGTAAAAATATTGGAGTGAATCTGATCTTGCAATACTACTGCAGCAACAACAATTTTTTTTGTGTGCGCATCATATCTTGAAGAAAAATGATTGGGACGAAGAAGTCCGGACCCATATATTCAAAGTCATTCAATGTTGTATATGGGTTCACAATTTCACATGGATATGCATATCGAACGACATAAACACATTTGTATTCGAATTTGTGTCCGTATTTTTTGTCCCTCTTTTTCTAAGGCCATGTTGGGCTTCAGAAATCATGGGTTTCTTATCTGGTTTCCATTTTATTTCAGTTTTCCCTTTGATATCAGATGTTCTGGGTTTTACTTGTTCAAAAAAAATCAAAAATTATTCAAACACGACAATCGCTGCCCCAGAAACTACACATGATACAATCTACTAGTGTCTCACCTTTAGCCATTTGGCCACATCTGAATTGGGAGTCGGAACCACAATTTTGAAACGCTTCAACTAAAATGCACATGTATCCTTCGATCATCGATTAAAGCATTGCCCATCTGCCATTAAGAATTACATGAATCAAGGTAAGCAAAACCAGTTATGACACCAATATGCCAAAGCAATTTGGCAGGTATTTTTTTTTTCCAGTGAAAATAGTTTCTTATAGAAAGCCCAAACCAAAACATAAAACAAGAGTTCAAGGAACAAAACCCTTGCCTTCAAACAAGCAGACTATATAAATACTCTCAAAAACCATTTACACTCGTACAGGATCCATGCTATGTATGCGCATAACGCTTGAGAAATTCAAACATATATGAATTTGAGAAAATTCTCAGTATTTATTTGTTGTCTGGTGGTCGTAACATTGCAGTTTCCTAGGCCTCCAAGATAATAGCAAAGCCTCCCAAAAGTAGCAGCAGCACTAAAAAACTGGAAATGTTTCAAGTCACTGTTGAAGCATCAGAAGTAGCAGCAGCAAAGCCAAATCTTCTATGAGCAGCAATTCTTCCAATTGAAATATGTAATCTTCACTTCTTCCTTAATTAGTAGACCTCGCATATCTATTCCAAATGAATCCTTTAGCAGCAGTCACCTTCCACTTGAACATGTTCACCAATTGCACCAGTAGATATCCAAGCTTCAAGTCGTCCCCATCATCTACTGCAACAAGCCAACAACATTCCAGAGATAGTTATGTGCTGAACCGCTCCACAGAAACTCAGACCAAAGAACCTATCTAAAACTCCAGCCCAAAGCAAGAAATCAGAAAACTAAAACACAAGACCACCTATCGAGTACTGAAATTTTCTTGGAAACAACTAACCGCTAGTATAAAGGGGCAATCATTCAAGTTTACTAGTCAAAGGAACAACATTTCTCGTGAAATTTGGACAAAAAATAAGACTCCTTTTTTTTGTAAGTAATGTCTTATAGAAACACACCAAAAAAGGAAAGGCAAGGGATTGCCTTGATCCCCAATACAGCAAAACCAAAACTAAAAAAGAGAGCTAAGCAAACAATACAAGTGAACAAACCATACAAGAAAACAGACAGCCTCTCCTAGCAAGAAAAAATGATCAGACATTCTACCTCTCCCTAATCCATTGCCATTCTACAGTGCCCTTAACCTTTACCCAAAATGTAATAGCCCAAATGTCCCACATCGGGGAATTGGGAAAAGTAGATGGAATATATAAGGAAAACCCGAGCAACAACTGTATAACTTGAGGTTAACCTTTTGAGCCATGTGGTTAGGCTAAAAGTTAGCAGGTCAGTTGGGACGGGTTGTTACAGTTGGTATTAGAGCACAACCCCGGTCTACATGGTGGAGGCCACCTCTAGAATCTGTATGAGCCACCTCTTGAATCCCAGAGTAAGAGCAAAGTGCTATACAGAAATAAGTGCTACACCATGGCCACCGGGGGAAGGTTGTTGGGTCAATGCAACGAGGACGTTGCATCATAAGGTGGAGAGAATGTAATAGCCCAAATGTCCCACATCGGGGAATTGGGAAAAGTAGATGGAATATATAAGGAAAACCTGAGCAGCTACTGTATAACTTGAGGTTGACCTTTTCAGCCATGTGGTTAGGCTAAAAGTTAGCAGGTCAGTTGGGGCGGGTTGTTACACAAAAACTCAAGCAGGCCCATATATCCCTTCTAATATTCCCTCAGCACCATGTCTCCATCCCTACCTTTAGCTTTAACGATCCTAGCATTTCGCTCTCCCTAGAGATGGTAGATTGTTGCAGCAAAGACCAACTCAAGAAGGGACTTGTGAACATTTGCTAGACTAAACCTTGGGACAGCCAAGCAAGCTCCTGGTTGGCTTTTGGACGCCCCACAGAGGGACAAGAAGCTATGCCACACCCAACCAAAGAATGGACAATCGAAAAACAAATGAGAACTCTGCTGAAAAAATAAGACTCAGTTCTTAGGGAAAATTTCAAATTGGTGACGGACTTTGATTAAAGGGACAGGCAGCAAGAAAACCTGTCCTGCTCCTTTTCTGTGCCTAAGTTTAACTTGTATCTTTATGATAAACGTAAATAAATAGGTTTTGTGAGCATCACAACCTTAATAGTCACCACTGCAATGCTATAATAAATCAGATATAAAACAGCACTCTCGGATAAGTAAGGACACCTGATTTAATTTAATCTCTCTTTCTTCCAAAATAAGTTGGTCAGTTCATGTTTCCCTAGCTTTCTATCGTATAAACCTTTAAAATTTAAAACCCAAGTGACCAATCCAACAAGCAGGAACGGAAGTGGGGCGGAGGCCCTAACAAAAACTATAAAGAAAAAGGGATTCTTACAAGCACATGTGTGTACACTATGTACCTATACCTGAGAAAATTATAAGCTTACGTAGTTACGAGTACAACTTCTACGGGGTAACGAAATGTATTATGTATCTGCACATTGTACATAAGATAAATGGCACAATAGAAAAACCCAAACATGTAACATGCAGGAAACAGCGGATTAGTTCTGGGAATCTATAAATTTCTTGCACATTGTCACTATTTAAATACTCCTAAGGGGCAAAGCATGAGCTTTTTCATAACTACAGGCGCAATGTCCAGTGTAGAGCCACTTGGCGAAAATATATTCACAATACCTTGAATTTGTCCCCAAAAAAGTAAGTTGCTCAAAGAATGAACCGCCAATCTGCCACCCTAGGATGTTGAATACGGACTAACAGCAATTAGATCAAACTAAAAACCACCACACCCAAGCACTATATTATTCTAATTATTTGACACTATAAGATTTTTAGATACCATTTCATGGATTAGAAGTTAGAAGTCATGTTACAACTGAACAATATATGCTTCAGGTAAAAACAATGAATCCCGCAGCACCCTAGTATGATATTGACATATTGTCCATAACAAAATCGTTCATCTTTACAATTTGGGATTCTTAGTCCTCTTTGGAAATTTGAAGGATAAAACTGTAACTATTTTCCAATACTCACCCACACAGAGCTAAAAATGTACATAAAAGTTGATATATAGGAGTAAAATGGGCAATGAATACTGATAATTCAACGTTGAAACACATTTATTGCATGTCTCCTTTAAAAGTTGAAATTTTCCCAAGGGACCAACAATAAGGGGGGAGAGCATGAAATATCATTGTGCTTCCAAAAGCAATAGAATTACAAAGTGTAAGGTAGAGACATTGTTAACATTATCTTATACTCAGCAAATTGTTGGCAAACCTCACATTCCGGGTGATGGTGCTCCTTGTAGCAAGACTGGTGATAAGGATAACCCCCAGACATAGAAAACTACGGGAAACAACAGAACAGAAAACTCAGCTGTTATTCTAATTCCACGCTAGTACATTAGAAGAAAAAGTAATAAGAGACACTGGTACTAGATAAGAATCAGACAAGACATAAAACGTTTTAGCTCCTTGTTCAGAGTAGTTCCTGTACCTCTAAGAGTCTAAGTCACGTATTGGTCGGTTCAGGAACGGCATCTGAAACGTTCTGGATGCCAAAACGCACCCATACAATTCAAAGGTCATCCATAACCAATCTCTCTCTTAAGTCTTCTTTCAAACAGGTGGTGGACACTGTGTATAAAACGGCTTCCAGTGATGTCGATTTTCAGACTAAGGTCGGTTTTCTGTCTCTTGGATAATTGCGTTATGTATTTTTGTAGTTGTTGATGAACAATGAAGCTTTGATCCTGAATTTATTATCTCACCTCAAAATGATCTGTGTATTGCAGCTTCGAAAATGCGAACTCCAATCCCCAGAGCTTTCAATACTTGGAGGTAGATGAAATCAAGAAAATTTTCAATGAAAATTTCGCGAGTTGTGGTGGTGGCGGGCCTGGCGGCGGTCGTAGGAGGAGGAGGTGGTGTTGAGGGGAGGAGAGAGAAGAGGGAGCCGGAGGAGACAGAAGAGGGACGGAACAAAACGATGTCGCCCTGGGATAAGCCGTTTGATGAGATGTTATATGAAACGACGTCGTTTTAGGTACATGACATAGGTTGAACCTATGTCATGTACCCAAAACGACGTCGTTTTGATCTTACAATGGAAATGCGACTTAATTCGTTACTCGAGATTTATTCCGGGATTAGTGATCTGATCAAAACTGTTCAACATTTAGATCTTCTTAATAAGATTAATTATATTAATTATTAGACCAAATTAATTCTTATTAGCGCCTGATCGGAGATGATTTGTGTGATTTTTTTTTATAAAAATAAATTTGACCACATTCAATCCTACCCCTTTTATCAGAGGATAATGCCAAATGCGAATAGGTTGAGTATTTGCTCGATTGTGATTCATTACAACATTATTAATGCGATCTAATCAGTTCGTGTTGTAGAGCTCGTCAAGATGATTAACCAAGATGAGAGTTATGTGAATCGAATAATGAATGATACATAATCGAAAACGATTTAAGTGAATTTTTTTTCCTGATAATAGATGTGCATACACTGGATCAAAATCATTTTTAGCAGAGAAATATACTTTGAGCAGGAATAAAATGAAAATGGAATGCGATTCATGAAGGAAACCAAAACCACAAAGCTACGATTTTTACTGTTGAATTTTTGCTTTGAGAAATCATGAAGGAGAGAGATGCAAGGAACTCCCTGAAGAATTGTGGGAATCGATACTGAATCGTCCGTCGCATGGCAATCTGCAATCCCCTTCGTTGCTCTGTAAGCAATTCCTCTCAATATCACCAATCGATTTCGTCTCGTCTTCAACAGCAATCAGTGTGAGGTCTTAAGCACAGCTCTTCACATTTGGCTTTTAAATTTTCCATATTGTGGGTTTGAGCTAAGTTGTCTTCCGAGAAGGAAAGTTCAATGTATGCCCAGTTTTTTACTCTTCATAATCCAACTAATAAATACTCTTCAAACATGGGATTATGTAACAGAAAAATGGGTGGATGATTCGAGGCGAGTGATATCAACATTGCCTCATCTATGCAACAGAATTATGCAGACAGGTAAAGAGTTTTATCATCTGGTGCTTCAATCTCAGTGTGGAAACATCTGGATGAACATGATTGTTAAATTCATTCTGGCACTGTCCGTGCAGCTGCACCCCACGTCTGAGGGTACATTAATATTTGTGTGCATGTCTCTGTGTTTGTCTGTGTCTATGAATGTGTTTGTTCCTAATATGCTATACTCTGGAAGTTGGAACAAATTCTGCATCTCCAAAAAGGCTTCCTTGACAAGTTCCCCCCCTACCATATTGTTACTTTCATTTAGTTCCATTTTGCATCAAGGACCACAAGAATTAGAAATATGAATGAATCTTAACCTTGCAGAAAATTAAGTTGTCCAAATGTTCCGACTGTCAACTCCGAAAGATGAATCACTAAACTTGCCCATAAGCCGAGCACTGTCACGAAAAACCCGCTCAGTAAGGACAAATTTTTATGGCATGTGTTGTTAGCTTAAAAATGTTCCCCAAATGAACTTGTCAAATATCAAATCGTTTTACTGAGATTTGAAGTACGCTACCCTAGCACTACGTCAAATTTGGAGAGAGTATCAAAAGAGTTTGGTGTTTGAAGAGCATTGAAGACCTTACAAAACCTTAATTTTTTTGACATTTAACATTTGAACTTTGAAGCATTGCTCTAAGCCTCTGACGAAGTATGGTTCTTTGCTCATGACCTTGTTCATTTTCCTAAATTTATCAGGCTATTGACTTGTACCATGTCTTCAAACAAGGTTGCAAGGCTGATAATGACGAAACCTAAGCTAGCCAAACCAGCTACTTCTAAAACTCCATCGCCAGCACCACCTCGTGGTGGTGGAAATAGCACCACAAACACCAAACCCTAATGAGAATGTTGGAGCTACTAGTAGTGAGGGTCACCAGTTGATGAAGAGCCAATGGATACCGAAAAGCCGGAGACTACACAAGTTAGTGACATATTTTTTTAAGTTTTGAATGCAGGTCAAAAGTTGGAGGATGTGTTTAAGTCTTCACCCTGAGACTCTTTGATGGACCCGTACTTAACAGGCTGTTGGGATATTTAGTGGTTCAATGGTTTGCAAAATTCCATTATTATATAGGATAGTTCTTTTTTATTTTTATCGGAAAAATATAGGATAGTTCTTTTAGAATCCAGTTTTCAAATGGGTGTGTAGGGGAAAAGATAAAATTTCTGTCTTTTTTGTTGTTTGTTGGAAAAGAGACCATCATCTACTCTTACAAGGTTTCTAAGTGTCATCTGTCACCTTCACTCTCTTTTTAACAAGGATCTATTTTGGGGTTCATCCCTTGTTTTAGTTGGGTTTTCTCAAGTATACAACTAAGATTGATAATCTAAAACCCTTGAGAATAAGGGCCTTGAGGATTTGAGAGCGGGACGGCAATTTTTGGGCCATTTTTCCAATTGGGCCCTTCCAATTGGCAGCCTCACGTTTAGATTAGAGGGGCAGATGGGTCATTCGACATTACGATGTGCTGGCAACGCATTTCTGCATGCGGAGCTTGTGCTGGCATCCTCTAGGGGGCTTTGCGTCTTCTGGGATTCGCGTGTTCCGTACTGTCTTCCAAAATCAATTCTCACCTACACAGATCGATTCACTCTCTCCGGCGATTTCACAGTCTTCATACAGATCCATTCCTTCGACTCTCTTTCCGTCTCTCTCAGCTGGTATGCAAGTTTTCTCTCTTTATGTATATATCTCCAATAGCTGAAACTTTTGGAGTAGATCATAACAGTACACAAACGGCATCTCCAACTTTTGCAGGTGCCAGATATGTTAGAGAACTACTTTGCATCGACTTAGTTAATTGTTTTTGTGATCACAAATGTTTCCTTATCATAAGTCCATGTCCAACTATATTTGAGTATTTTTCTAAAGTCTGAAAGACTAACCTGGAATAAGGATTTCCCTTCACAAATTTCTGCCCATATTTTCTCCAGCAAAAGCCATCACCAACAATCTCACTATCTGCGGAACTCGGCACCGTGAAACCTGGCTCTTGTTCTCCTTCTCCAGATATGCCTGGTTCATCCTCATGTTTCCTGTGGGAAAGACAATCACAAGTCAGCTTTAGCAAATGGCCTTCAATCTGAATACTTGCAACTACCAAAAATGAGGAAATACCGCAACCAAAGTAAGAAAACCCAAAATCTAAGTTGACAGAAGATCAACTGTGTTTCAGTTCTTGTTCAAAGTAGTACGTAATAAACCAAATACCAGTGTTGAATACTCGACACCAGAAAAGGGTTTGGCTATTGGACACTTGCTATATCAAATGTATTTAAAACAGTGGCATACTAACAGTAAAAATTTAGCAAATTGAGTTCTTATACACTGTGATATAAGTTATATAGTACAGCATTTTATCTGTTTCATGGATTAAAACAACAAAATATATGATCTTTTTCGCTGAGCATGTGTAAATTTTAATTCGAAGTTTCACCAATCCAATCTCTGCATATGGATCAACACCAAACACTTACCCAAGTCCGTGTAACGTAGTCCACGTAATTCTGGAATTTAGCTTATAGTTGCTCTCTTACCTTCTCTTTCTTCTTGGTTCATCAACCACCGCATCCAGCTCCTTGTTTCCATCCTCACAATCCCCACTAAGACCACAAGAATTCTCAGGAGTTCCATATTCGTATTCCCAGCTCGCACAGCAATAGGCTCATATGACAAAACTGCTTCGGCCGAATAAGTTGTATGCCTTATTAATCCATCTTCGTTCTGTTTTTCTATTACAACTTCAGACCCTTCATTACTCTCATTGTGTTGGTTGCTCAATGACGGATTTCTTGCCTCTTGATTACGCCTATGAGGCTGAGGTTTTGAATGGTTGTGGTCTCCTCTATATACAATTTCTGTATCTGACCATCTATTGATCTGATGTAGCGGAAGCTTGGAGAAACACGATATAACACGAGTTTGAGTCTGTTGATTCGCACATGAATATCCGGAGATCAAAATCCTTCCCTAAACCTGTTGATTCACTAAGAATACCAGGACAAAGGACATCAACAACTCCGTTGATTCCGCAGAATACCAAAGTAATTGGAAGAATAAAGATAAAACTCCCTCAATTTAATTAATCAACAAAAACTGAAGAACTTCAAAGACTTATAATCCTATTTATACTAACAAATAGACGAATCTAGGCACAGCCTTTTAGCCTTCCCAACACATGGCTTTTGAACTTTCCAACAATACAACTGATACTAGAAAAGTTCCAATAGACTACTAAGACTCAACGTGCAAAGTACTTGACCTTAAAACTGTAAAAGACACAATCTAATCGACCTTGGAAATTGAAAAGACATTAAAAAGAACAACTTGACTAATTCTGCTTTGACTTGCAATGTTCCAACTCCACCATTATGCTACTTTGTGATCCAAACGGTCCAAGTACGGGTTCGCTATCCAATCCGCATCATCTCTCGACCTTTTTTTTTCCTCACCGGGCAATTTGGGTGCGCGGACTTATAGTAACTTCTCTGTATCTCAATGTGATAGAGAATTCCAGTGAACGGGTGAAGGTCCTTAAATTGGTTCTGCAGTTGAACATGGGCCTCAACTTTTGTTAAGACCTTGTTGATGGCTCATGTTTAGAGCTTGTTTAACTCTGTCTGTATTTCTCATTGACTCTCGCCTGTACCTCATAAGCATCGGTTGGGTACGTTAATACAACGTATTGCATTCAGATAGGAGTACGGGGTTAAATCTGTATTGCTTGTGCATGTGTTGGTATGTTATTGGTTGATATTACTCCAGCAATCTGTGTGTGCTATACCATTGCTGGGATCATTTCTTTTTTCCGGTTTGGCAATTAGGGTTGTTAGGGTCAACTTAGCCGCACCTCGACTAAATCGACTCCCCAACCAGGTTAAAGGCAGGCCATCCTCGCCGTGACTAGATAATTCACGAGAGAAACTCTTACAATCTAGCTCAAAGAAGTTGACAAGTTCCGAACCCAGGATGCTTAGGTGTTTCGAAAGACGTTTTTGACCCTTTCTTATTTTGGGCATGATTGAAGCTACTGGTTGTTTAAACTTGTCTTTTGAGGTATAATGTGACTCATAATTCAAAAGTTTCTTAACAATTCTTCCATTTGCTTGTCTATGGTACCGGTGGAGAATGCACTGATAGTGTACAGATCGGTGTGTTGAGGGCATTCCGGTGTCTTACATAAACGATTTGAGCTCTTCATTAATTTTATAAAAAAAAATTCGAGTTGCCTTGCAAAAAATCAGTTCAATCAGATAAACGTAGGTTCTGGATCTCGAAGGATTTTTCGGAATGAGATGTTCAGTCTGCCCTCTCTGATGCCTTTCGGGGGCATCAGGCATGGTTTTGCAGCAAAATGTCCTGTAGCTCCTCGGTTCTTGGAGGTTTGGGGGGCCACTGTTTCAATGATATTTTGAGAGTAGCCACTTTGTGCATATTGCCAAAGGTTAGGTTTGTCTCTAATCATCCCAGCCTATACCCAAATGATTGGGGATCAGATGAGTTATGTTATTGTTGTTGTTGTAGATGTTCTGTCTGCAAATTTTTGTAAAATATATGTAGAATGAATAAGCATGAAAATGCAGACTTTCACGGGTAGTGCTTGTAAATGGAGTACTCCATATTCTTGCAATTGATCTTGAAGGGTTTTTGAGTATGAGATGTTCTGTCTGCAACTTTTTGCAAAATTTTTATTCCGATTGTGGCAATTTCATTGGAATTATGGGATTGCTTCATACTTGGTAAAATTTCATCAGAATTGTGGGATCAAATTCATTCCATAGGATAAAAATTTCGGTTAGATTAATAGGCTAATGTGGAAGTCGATGGGGTCAGTCAACCATATGTAGCTGCGCCCTAGGTTAAACGAATTACAGGTTGTTTAACATTCTATGAATTACATATTAAACTTATATAATAAAGGAAATGAATACTCTTCGGTCCATATTTCGGACTGGAGGAGACAGTCATGTCTCATGATTGAGACTGTCCATTTGTTGCAATTAATGGTTTGGATGTGCCCTAAACTCTTACGGGGAAGAGTTAATTTTTACCCGTAAGAGTTTATGAGCTAATCCAAATCATTGAATGTACTAATGGACGGTTCAGATGTGGATTGTCTCCTTCAGTCCAAAACATAGACCGGAGATGATTTGATGCTAAAATAAATTATTTGAATCATCATTGAAATAAAACCGTGACGGGAGAAACCAATAAGGATTGTAAAATCGAAAGATCTTTGTTCTTATGATTCTCTCCCAACAAAGAGGATCATGTTCCTTCAGGTCCCAGAATTAGTCGAAGGCCTGCATAAGTTGGCCCGATCATGTAGTTATAAAAAAGTACAAAATCCGGGCATAATTTAAAATTCATGATGTATTAATTTTTTAACATTTACCAAATGAATTCAAATTTTTTTTTTCATTTACCAAATGAATGTGCAAAAGCGACTAGTTTAAAATTTGTGATATATTTATCCAATTTATGCCGTAAAATACCGTCTTAACCATTCATGAATAAATTCATGATATACGAATTCTTTAACATTTACTAAATAATTCAAAATTAGTCTTATTTTAATGATATAGTTAATATCTTTTTAATACTGTACTAATTTTGTCAATATTAGATCATAATATTGAAAATTATGCATCAACTACTCTTTAAATATATTTGGAGAACATTCTTCAAATTTTGGAAGATTCTCCATTTATCAAGAATAAAATTTGACTCCTCTTTTTAAAGAATATAAATGAAGCATGGTTTGAGTACTACAATACTGAATTTTGAATATTTGAAGAATCGTTTCGAAGAAGTGAAGGCTTGGTTGGAGATACTCTAAATGTGAGTGCCGGCTTAGACATGAATCCCAAAGAGCTTGGGCTTTAGACCCACCAAAAAACAAAATTTTAGGGCCCCCAATTATTTAGGAACCCTCCATATATATACTAGACCCAATATAATTTTTGTGTAAGCTCTCCATATAAAAAATAGCCCGATTCAAATTTAGGGCCCAATATTCATGCAGTGGTGATTGTGAAATATAGGGTGGACCTTGTTTAATAAGTTCAATTTAGGTTTCCGAAATCTACGAGCCGGCTTTGCTAAATGTCCTTCAATTGCATCCCCAGCAGCCTATACCAAAACATGCTTTCATCGTATAATTGAGATTTTACTCCTTTTTTCTGTTTCTTTGTACTTCATAACTTGGAGTATAACTACATGGAAAACAAATGACAAGCTAAAAAAACCACTCACAAGCTTTGGAAAATAAAATGCAGTTGCGAATATTATTATCACAACATTGAAATCAGATACAGTACGCAAATGCATTTCTTCATAACTACGGAAAATCCCATAATAGCTTCTCACATACACCCATACATATTACGGTACAGACATAACTCTCGGCGCAGTAAAAATCCCAAAAGCCCAGCTAGGCAGCTGCCATGATCACACGGCTGGCTGGGTAATTATCGAGCTAATATTATTTCTCCTCCATACATCCAAAATAGGAAAATAAAAGTATGTGTCTTCCATACTGCAAAACTGTTTGGCATGTGCATTACACATGCAAAGAATGAGGACTTAAAAATCAAATTCCAAGAGTTTATGCTGCAGCAGAGCACTTCTCTTCGTGTTCATCGAGGTTAAGAGCTTCCAGCAACTTTGGCCACGATTCTGGGATCCCTCCAGGCAGATCAAACTCTACCAGTTTTCCTTGAATGCGGTAGAACTCCTCCAGAGGTTGACTCTGTATATGCAATATAAAATGCAAAGCATCATTGAATTAATCGAGACAAATTAAGCTGTCATAAGTGCAAAAGACAGCGCAACAACCAAATACCACTATTTCTCTGCATCACATAAAACGTGCAGAGCATCGTTTCTCAGGAAATATGATATACGAGTACACAAAAAGAGTCTCTTCAGTATGTTTCTGGCAAAACTTCGACTTACATAACAAATCCTTTCTTCTCTAAACATCTGCCCGAAAGTATACTAGAAAAAAGATAATGTTACAATGCTAACTGAAACAAAGTAGCAACTAGCAAGCATGGTCTCGAAGGAAATGAGCATCTGAACAGCCAGAATTTTACAAAAATATTCAGGAACCTAGGGCTGTTTGTCAAAGAATTTGCAAGTTGAAAAGGTAATGTTATGTATCAGTGACTGTACTCGTACAATTGAAGACTTGAAGTTGCAATGAGCTTGTATACGTATCCGTACAACTATGTTGAGGCAATGAAGTACCACCATAAAAGAGGCCTTCTGGTTAGCAGCATGTGGTAAGCCATAAACCAGAATACTCTAAATAACAGGAACCAGTACTTTAAACTAGTGAGAACCATTTTGCAGCCAATAGAAATGTTTGCATCTGAACAATGACAAAGGTTCATTATCCTACCGATGCAAAGCTTTGCACTAGTACAACAGAAAACGCAGCTCTTGCCCTTACAAGAGCACACGTTTTCACAATGTTTACAACAGTAAAGACATGGACCTTTAGTATTGCAGCAAAAGGAAAACATGATAAATTGTCATAAAGTAAAACATTTTGGGAGAGTCAAGCAGTACCTTTTCATTGTATACATGGAGTCTTTCTTTTACTACAGCCTCAGTATCATCAGACCGAGTGATGAGCTTTGAAGCACATTGTGGAGGAGGAGGAAGTGGAGCCATGCTGATTCCAGGCCTCCCATTCTCACCCTGAACATTGATGTTTGCCACATTAAAATTTTTACCGCATTCACTGCAAATTCTTCTCCCAAGGCATTTCTCGAGGAGTACATTTTCTGGGAGCTTCAGATTAACCACCAAGTCAATATCTGTCACATCATCCAATATTTCCTGACAAAACAGATGAAACAAGCCACCTTTAGCAAACAAAGAACAAAAGATTATTGCAGGTGTGTCTGCATTTGCGTGCATGTGTGAGTGTGTGTGTTTGGGAGGGAGGGAGGGAGAGAGAGAGTCTGAAACAGAAAAATACTTCCAGATCAATACTACATTGTTGGTGTGCTTTATTAATCTGAAACCATCGTTCGGAGAGTGAAAAGGAAAAAATAAAAATAAAAAAACTCTCTTTGCAGTGCTTTCCTCCTTCGGAAAGTAAAGAAAAAGGGCCTTCTCAGGGGGTAGAGTAGAAATTCAACTGAGAAAGAAACTCCAATTATGCTTTGTGACGTTCATGGTTAGAGCTCTTTGAAGAGGAAGTGCCCCCCATTTCTGGAAAGCTTTGAGCTCTCAATTCTTCTTGTGTCTATAGTTTGTAGTTCTACTTTTGACCTCTTTGAGGCTGGTAGCAAGCAAATGTCCATCATATTTTCACAATCTATTCTCTTGCTTGTGATTGCTCCACAAGTATTTTTAATAGCACTCTTGAGTTATGGTTCAAGGATGAAGCTTCAAATGTTACTACTTTCTAACCTCATCCACCTTTGTATTATCCATCATCATACAACTACTCAACTAAGGACTTCCATACTTTTTCAATGCTGAGCAAAGATGAACGGTCCAGGCAAAAGAGAGTCTATAACACATTTTTGTTCAAGCCCTGTGAGCAATGACAAGTCAAATAAAACAGCAGAAGAGAGGGATATGTATAGAGAGCAAAGTTGCACACCATGTTAAATGTGGGGAACAAGAAACTTCAGAGAATAACCCCGTATACTAAGTTTACTCATACACTAGGGTAGGACATGATTCAAGAAATAACTGAGTGTCACAAATTTGTCAAAAGAAAAGCCTCACACATATATCTACGACACGAAAGGGCACTTCAAAATATTTCAATCAGCCTTAATTCAACCAACTTGGGTTTAGCTAAAGAGATCTAATATGCCAGCCTAATCCATGAAGTTCTATGTTCATATCTGGCAAAAAATGGAAGTTGATAGAGGACTAGTCTTTTCTCTTTTGTGTTGCTGGCAGCACCCCATACAGCATGCCTCAAATTAATTAGTGCAAATACCAACCTCTCTATTAAAAAAAGGCCATCGAGATATAATTTTGGTCAGTTAAAAAAAAAAAAACTATAATTTTTGGTGTAAATTATACGGGAAACAAACCATTCAAAACGGGAAACTAACCATTCAAATAAATACTGCAAATTCTGAAATCATCACATTGCACGAAAACTGGTGGGCACAGAATTTAATGGCCATCATAGTATATGCACACTTTCTTATGACAAAGGAGAACGATTCCCAACCAAATACCAGTTAAAAACCTTTCCTAATGTGTTTCGTTGTTCTTTAGGTCTTTGAGTTTGACCAATTCTTTGAAACAGATGTAATGCTTTTCAACTACTAATTCTTGTTTTTTTCAAGAAGGTCCTAGTAACACGTTGCAATAACAACATTAACTGAGCACTTAAGCAGTAAATATAACATTTCCCAAGCTTTCTAGACTTCATTTCATGTTTTCTGGAGTTCAGCTTCTCATTTAACATTTCCATAGATAGTCTTCCATTAAAAGGGAAATAACACTTGCAAATTTGCAACGATTTATAATTAAACTAAATGCTCACCGCTTGTCTTATTGTTCGTGGAAAACCATCCAGAATGAATCCTGTTTCACCCTTGGCTTCTCCAGCCTCGAGTCTCTTCGATAATAATCTAATTATAATCTCATCTGAAACCAGTTTTCCTTGGTTTACAATCTCTGCAAGCTGAAAAAAAAGACATCAAAGAGGAAAGTAGAAAGAAGGAAAAAAACAGCACAATGTCAACATTACAGTTCCCTGGTAAGATCACCAAAAGTCTGATAGAAGAACAAAAAACAATGACCTCCGTCCCTATTGAGAGTCCCAACAATGACCAAAGTTTTGAAACATCCCGAAATTGAGGAAAGGAAAAAAACAGCTCAAGTCATAGACTTGTACAAAAGTAAGGGAAGAAATAATTCTTACTCTAAAACGAATGAAGTGCACTTCCCACCTTTTCTTTTCACGTGTTTTTGTAAACGCGTGCCTAGAGATTATCTATGACCTACGTTTATGATTCAGAATGTAAGGATATACAAGAACTCCCATGCTTATCCAAGAAAAGGACGACCCATGGAAACATGAGTTTCATATGGGAAGGGTGTTGATGAGTTGAGTTGTTTATCCCAAATGGAGGATATAATAATGCCTAGATAAAAGTACAACAACTATGAATCATGAGTTCTCTGCTTCCAAATACAAAAAACAGAGAGAACCTTCCCCCTTTGGTACAACTTACGGACGAGCATGCTACACATAAACTTAATCCAATAACTTCACTTTCACTTATCAATCAAATGTGTACTTCCATAACAGAGGATGGTACTTGACAAAACCTTAAAGCTACTCACTTTACCGCGACTTGCACACTTTTGACTAAAGCTCAGAACAAAGTTTCACTAAAAACCTCATGTTACTAAACAAACCTGGGGTAGTACAGTTGCTTCTGATTCAGGACTTGTTGTAGATAGGGACCACTGAAGGGCAGAATTGGGGTCACAGTGTCACACCCAATTTCCCACATCATCACAACCATGGTCTTATGTGTCCTTCATGAGGTGTATGTGAACCAATTCCCCTCACTTGTCTAGGCTCTAGCCAGATAGGTCAAGCTTAGGAATGCAATGCCTCAGCCTCCAGAATCCAGTCTGAGTGGTTGAGGACAATCTCAAAGAGGCATACCTAATATGCTTGTCAGATGCGTTTAACTCTCCTTTACACATTACTTCTAATTCGATCTCGTCCTTCTACTTGCAGATTCTAACTCAGACCAGCTTTCAACTCAAGCCTGTCCCTCCAGTGACTCCTTGTCTATTCCAAATAAACAAGTGATCCACATAATCTAGGTTACATGGACTTAGGTGCAGGCATCATGTGTGGATAGGGCAGCAAACGAACTGAGCTGCTTGCGGAGCCGAGCTCGAGTTTTAGGGTCGTTTAGTAAACGAGCTGAGCTTTAACACTCTAACCTCAGCTCGGGTCGGCTCGTTTGTTTAGGCTCAACTCGTTTGACGGTCATAGGACACCTGAAGGAAGAACTTTGAGTTCGTGCAACCGGGAAGTTTTACGTAAGGGGGGTCATCAGGTGCTATATCTTATTCTCATTCAAGAAACTTGCACCTCCACTGGTTTAAGAGAGGAAGTTCTTCACGTCAAAATGACTTCGAATCTATATTCGTCTCCACTCTCATGACTTTTCTCAGAAAAAAAAAAAACTTTCATACTTGCCATCATCTCCTCACGTTCAAATTCTCTCATGCTAATGTTCGCATAACATCAATAAATAATAATTGAACCATAAATCTACTCTTGTTTGTAATAAACCTGTATACATATACATGGAAGTTAATTACCTGACTTGAAAGGGCACCACTGGAAGAAAGCTCTTCACGAACAAGATCGCCGGTGGCGATGTGAGGGACGCCGAGGAGAGTGGAAAGGCGGCTGGCGTAAGTGCCCTTTCCAACGCCAGGACATCCCAGGAAAACCCACTGGACGTTCCTGCCCTCGGGATCCGCACGGCGAGGGGGAGAGCCGTGGGGGTACAAGGGGGATTTCACGCGAGCGTCGGTCTCGGATACCGCAGTTGTGGTGGATAGGAGGCACCTCCGGAGGTAAGCGGTGGAGGTGGCGGAGGAGGAGAGAGGTGAGGGTTTGAATAGGCGGGTTATGGCCGCCATTGAGTAGAGCTGCGGATCTGAGTCGAGCACGCGTAGAGAGAGAGAGAGGGAGGAGAAAATGAGTTGCTTTTTTTATCCCCCGGTATTTATGGGGAAGGAAAAGTTCGATGGTAACAAGAGGGTGGAAATAACGGTTTTGCCGATTTGGGGCCGCCCCGATCCGATGGTTCATTTCGATATACTAGCACTTCTGCTAAAAAAAAACATTAGTTGTGGAGATGGACGGTCAGATCGGAAATATAAGACATGCTATAGGGATCCAAAATTTGCGAGTAATCCAGTAGTTAATCACTTTTTGTTAATTACCGGATGTCCGGACCAGCTTACTCAAACTTCGACTAATTTCGAGGCTATTGACCGACGACTGAGCGTAACCTCCAATGACCCAAAGATTTGAGATGGTTGGCCTTCGTGAGATTCGAATACTCAATCTCATGGTCAAACACTAATTGCTTTCTCCTGCCCAATATGCCAATTCCTTGGGTTAGCAGTCACCTTGACTTAGCTCTGATTAAAAAATAAATTAACTTGATTCGGCGGGATTTTGAATCAAGGTTGTAGAGTCAATCCTCCCTCAGCAGTAATTTATTCTTGGGGCCATGTTAGCTCACGTAAACCGTGGAAATAACTGAGGAGTCTTGTTTATCGGGTACTATTTGTCCTTGGGGCATGGTTTGTTTCTTATTTGGGTTTTTTAAGTTGCCTGATTTGGACCCGACAATTGCTCAACTGGAAAAGAAGATCTTCTATTTCACCGTTTTGTAGAGGTGTTTTTTTCTTTTCTGGACAAAATGGAAATTACCTCTTTTGACACTTTACCTCCCTGACTCTCTAAGATCTCCTTTGGCAGCGGAGAGGAGAAAGGAAAAGAAAGGACTCTGCTCTCCCTTATTAGTGAGAAAAGAGAAGAAAGGAGAGCAATTTCTCACCGAGGAATCCAAACAAGAGTGAGAAATCAGAGTCTCTCCCTCGTATTCTGGCGACCAAACCCTCTTCGGTGGCTTTCTGACAACTTTTCGGTGACCAAATCCAAGCTTCAAATCAAAGATCCAAGATCTCCGCCACCGCCACTCTCCCCAACACCTCCATTAACGCTGCTGAATTGGGTTTGCAGGTTCTTCGGCTATGTCGCCGTTAGTGGTACGGCCGACTGGGGCTTCCTTTCTCTCGAAATCTCTCCAAAATTGGTGAGAAACAAAAAGGGAGAGAAAGTACTCCCCTTCCATTTCCTTTCTTTTCTCCTGAATCCCCTCAATCCAAAGGGGCTGTAAAATAACCAATTCACCTCCTCGTCTTTTTGGAATAAAGTGCCAAAAGGTAAGGTAATATGCATTTTGTCCTAATTGTTATCATACTTTCGAAGAAGCTACTTTACCTTAGTCCCAGCTCAATTCCTCAACGAATTGTTGATACTTTCTTTGTAGGATTGGAACCAACATTCTTGCTGCACTTAAATATAGCTATACAACCGTTGAAAAAAAATTGTTTGGTCCCGCAAAATACAGATAATAAAAAGTGAAAAATTGTGTTTCAATGACTTGTATATTAGTTTATTCCCTATAAATATGTTAAAGTTTCAGTTTTCATACTAAAAAATAATGGTTTTAACTTCGTTCTTGATCTACTATTTTCACTACATTGTCATCACTCCCATAACGAATTGAAATTAATGGCAAACAAAGATTGTTAGGACTTACTAGGAGCATAATTCGATCTTGCCTAGAAATGCCATGGTCACTAACTCCCCTCCCTTTCCTCCATGTGACATCTAACGCATTGAAAATGATAGATTAATGTCGAAATTGAGTAATTAATTTTTTCATGATGGAATTAAACACTTGATGATATTACAAAGACAAAAGTAGCATATAAGCATATTTATTCCTTCTCTTCCTTCCCAAAATGTGCCAACTGAAACTACTAATCTAGTGCTACCGCTTTGGCAACCTTATTCTCGGAGTTGTTCATGAATCGATCAAAGATGTTATCTTCTAATATTAATTGACCTATGGATACCATCTAAAAGCAATCCACTATTGATCTCGAACAAACCATAAAGTTCCCCATTTCCATTGTTGTTTGCCCAACATAGTATTGCTTAAGTTTCAAGATCGAGTAGTTTGGTGTTTGATGGAGGCTGTTGGGGGTTTATATACTTCAAAAATCTTATCCTAAATTGTCCTAAATAAGTGAATCATGTAAAAATATAGAAAGCATGCTCAAAATTTCGAAAACAAACGTCATGCACCGAAATTCATCAACTGTACTCCATTTTAAACGACACAATACATTTTCACTAGCCTGAATCCAAAGATAAAACACATTCCAAAGGCTTATTTAGCCCTCAATAACCGTTTAGCCCCTTTGTGCACCACGAACACCTCGATTTCATAGATATTAGGATATCGATCTCGAAGCCCATTTTTTTTTCCCTTTCTTTCAATGTTTCTTCTCAGAATATTCACCAACTATGAATGATTGGCCCCTATATGTATAAAGGGAATTTTGGACTCCACAAATTAAGCAAGAATGGGTTTTACGGTGAAGTGAAAATATTGGGGGATATCATCAACACAACCCCAAAACCACAGGGGGTGTAACAAGGATTTTACCCAAACAAAAAAACGCTGCCGTTTTACCTGGCATCTCACTCTCTCCGTAAACCCTAGTAAAAATCACAGTCTACGGAGTCAACTCCCCCAATTCAGTCCAGTTTCCCGCCACTCTCTCTCTCTCTAAAATGGCACCAGACAAGAAGAAGCGCCGCCGCGCAACTACCGACACCTCAGACTCCGACGCCGACACCACCGCCACAACCACCAAATCCCTCCCCCACAAAAAACGCCTGAACTCCGACTCCACCATCCTCTCCACCCTCCAATCCCTCCTAAAAGCCGAGCAAGACCCTTCCTCTTCCACCTCCAAAACCCTAACCCTATCCGACCTCTCTCTCTCCTCCACCTGCCGCGAAGTCGCCGATCTCCCCCTCTCCTCCGTCCAATCCAACATCGAAACCCTAATCCTCTCCCTCGCCCACTCCATCATCTCCGGCAACGGCTTCTCCTTCTCCGTCCCTTCCCGCTCCGCCGCCAACCAGCTCTACGTGCCCCAGCTCGACCGCATCGTGCTCAAGGACAAGGCCTCCGTCCGACCTTACGCCGCCGTTTCGACCGTCAGGAAAACCACGATTACCACGCGCATACTCCAGCTCATCCACCAGCTGTCGCTTAAGAACATCCATGTTACAAAGCGTGATCTGTTTTATACTGATGTTAAGCTGTTTCAGGACCAGACTCAGTCCGATGCCGTGCTCGATGACGTCTCCTGCATCCTCGGCTGCACTAGGTCGATTACTCTACTGCCATTTTACTTATTTGTAGGAGCATCTCCATTCTCCAGTATTTATTTAAATTTCTACTATAGTAAAAGCTTCATTTGTATGAAGCACGACAATGTAGAAACCCAAATCCAATAAAGTTTTTGGTAATGCTTTGAGTATCCCTTGACTTGGTTAAATTTTTAAGTAAAACTTATTCTAGTATATGAGTTCAAGGACCAGAATTAGTTTAGAGGGCTTTTACTCAAAATTTGTTGCCGAGTCAATCAAGGCTCTATAATTTTACTCAAAGTCGAGGAAAAGCTTCATTTGGTATAAAAGACTCCGAGGAACAAACCTAAATCTAGATACAAATTTGAGTAAAAGCTTCATTAATGTTATGATTGTAAATTTTAGAGGAAGGAAATAACCTTATAAAATTTTGAGTCTCATTTGATTTGAGTTGTAATTTGAGTAAAACTCAATTTGATTCAGGTTCGAGTCAAGGTTTTGAGTGGATTTAGGAGGGTTTTACTCCAATTTTTTGGGTATGTATAAAAAAATTTAAAGGCTGGAGATGCTCTAATACAGTAATTATTGTCAATTTATATGATTTTTATCGAAGTGAGTAAAATTTTCATTTGATTTTATATGAGGTGCTTTTCAGTAGAAAAACTAAAATTTAGCTAAAATTTAACTAAAAACTTGTGGCATAAAGATTTACTCAAATTCTTGGAACGTATTCTTTGTGTTTGGCAATTGGTTCTCCCTTAATTCGAGTGAAAAATCGTATTGAACTTAATTTGGCATCGGTTGAGTCAAGGAGTGCAGTGAGTTTTAAGGATATTTTACGTAACTTTTGAGTTTTAGTGGAAAAAAGGGTAAGGGCTGCAAATGCTCTTATGTAGTTGCTCATTACATGTCTCGTCCACAAAATAAAAGGGTCGAAAAAGTAGTTTTCCATTGTAGAGAGTTCTCCCCATACCAAAACTGTAGGATTACGCAGTTTATTGTAAATGGTTATTAGGCAATTAAGTTTGTGAAGCGTTCTTTTCTTCTAAAGGAGAAATCCAGGAAGAACGCTAGACAAGAAAAGTCGTTGCACTATGTTTGGACATTCATGTGGAACCATTTCGACCTTCATATACAGAGGAACAAGGGCTTTCGTAACTTCTATTACGCTTTCTTATTTACAGATTAAGTATTTGTTTGTGTAGGATTTTGAAAATCCTATCATTCATGTGAATAACATTATACTATAATATAATATTATTACCACAGATCCAGCCTCAATGTGGTCGCTGCCGAGAAGGGGGTTGTGGTTGGTAGGCTTATATTCAGCGATAACGGCGATATGATCGATTGCACGAAGATGGGGATGGGTGGAAAAGCGATTCCCCCCAACATTGACCGTGTTGGTGATATGCAAAGTGATGCATTGTTCATATTGTTGGTAGAGAAAGATGCAGCTTATATGAGACTGGCTGAGGATCGATTTTATAACCGATTTCCGTGCATTATTATTACCGCAAAAGGGCAACCGGATGTGGCAACTAGGCTATTTTTAAGGAAGATGAAGATGGAGTTGAAATTGCCAGTTTTGGCTCTTGTTGACAGTGATCCTTATGGGCTTAAGATATTGTCAGTCTATGGTTGTGGATCGAAAAATATGTCTTATGACAGCGCGAATTTGACAACCCCTGATATAAAGTGGTTAGGGGTAAGGCCGAGTGATCTGGACAAGTATAAGATACCAGAGCAGTGCAGGTTGCCAATGACAGAGCAGGATATTAAGACTGGGAAGGATATGTTGGAGGAGGATTTTGTCAAGAAGAATCCAGGTTGGGTGGAGGAGTTGACTCTGATGGTGAAGACGAAGCAAAAGGCTGAAATTCAGGCGCTGAGCTCGTTTGGGTTTCAGTACTTGTCCGAGGTTTACTTGCCGCTGAAGCTGCAGCAGAAGGATTGGCTTTGAATTTTGGAAGTTTTGAAACGGAGATGATATGTTGTGGGAATTCCTGCATTTCCCTTGCTCTCTCAAAGTATGAGGAGTCTGGAGTTTGTTCGGTATTGCTGAAACTGTAATGTATCATTTGTTGCCAGCATACTTCTATCTCTTTTGAGTGGTTTAAAGTTTTGGCTAATGATTGAGTTACTTGAAATTTATGCTTTGTTTGAGATTTGATACCACAGCACTGTAGGAGTGTTCTGATTGCACCAACTCGACTCTGTAGCATATGAACCGATTACTTCTTTCTACTCTGCGGCCTTTGTAGAATTGTCTTTCACTGGACATCCTGCGAGCATGAAGCACTGAACATCACAATTAATTTGAGTACATCGAGCCCAATGTGTTTTGGCTTTTAAGTTTGCTATTTTTGACGGGTATACTCCTTGGTTACAAGTCCATATTGGCGTATTTATACGAAAGTTCTATTGCTTATCAAAGTAAAATACTGTAATTCAACTGTTCTGACTTGAATACTGACCTGCAGAAAGCAACCATGTCAAGCAAAGTACACTTTGTTGAAGGAAGGTTTCTTTTCTGAGCATCAATCTTTATTATAGAACCAAATTGCAAGCAAGTAATTTGTTCCCTCCTAAGCCAGTTGGGTGGAAGCAAGTAATTTGCTGCCTATTTCACAGAATCACTTTCCAAGTAATATTCCCACTTGGTAAAAAATTCCAAGCAAGGAATTGTTTTCTCTTTTTCTTTTCTGTCGTGTGGAACATTTTGTTTCTATATATATGAGTGAGAGGTGCAATATGTAGAGCACCTTATGTCTTCTTGTTTTCAAATCATCACAGGCTAGTAGGCTTCTGCACATTACAGGTAAGGTCTCACACTTCTTTGCAAGAGAATTTTTTTCCCTTATAATTGTATTTTGCTTGTTGACATTTTAGTTTGCACTTCCTAGGTTTAAATTTCCGGTTAACGGGTTAGTTTAGTTTATGCTTGTCTACATTTTGTGGAGAGCAATAGCGCAAAGAAAAGGATGGATAAAACTTAAACCTCAGGTCGTATGTTGAAAAGTCATACCGTGCCATAGAAGAAAACGGTCTTTTGAAATTGCTAAGGAAACCTCTCTCGCATCCATTTTAACAAACAGCTCATTGAAATGTAAGATTCATACGAATTTGAGTTCAAGTAGGAATATCTCCTCCAATAATAATCTCTTATGACCCTTTTGTTCATAACAATTAGAATTGCAAGCAAGTAATAAACAATAATACTTCGGTCACCATGTTTGATGATCACATTTTGGCTATCATTTTAAGTGTGACGGTCACCAATAAATTAGTACAATGTGCACCATTTGTCATGTAGTGGAGCACATTGTACTAGCGCAATTGTAACGTTTCACATGATTACCAAAATATGGTCACCACACAGTCACCCTAGCATGGCTCAATAGTAAATCCATTAAGAAAACCTAGCAACCAGCGCTGTCCAGGTTTATCTTTTAATTTAAAGCTAGTGTGTTCTCTCTCTCTCTCTCTCTCTCTCTCGCGCGCGCGCGCACACACACACACACACACAAAAAGATGTTTTCCCTTTATGCTTTCAAAATTGTGGGGTGGTGATTTGTCCGGTCCTTCTCGATAAAGATCTGAATGAATGATCCATCTTCTTCCACCTATGAATCTGCAAGAGGAACAAGTAGTTAGTGCGCTATTTGGACATACAAAGTTGTCCAGTATTACAGGCCCAACGTGGAAGATGTTCGGCCCACTACAAAAATCTTGCTTTGTGGAGAATGTATAATGTTATATTATGTTTATGTTTGTAGTTTGAGAAATATCATACTAGCTAGTTTAGTTTAATTTGTCAGTTAAGTAGAATAGTGCATGGTTGATCCTTA
The DNA here is from genome assembly GCA_963854785.1 of Vaccinium vitis-idaea. Classification (NCBI taxonomy): domain Eukaryota; kingdom Viridiplantae; phylum Streptophyta; class Magnoliopsida; order Ericales; family Ericaceae; genus Vaccinium; species Vaccinium vitis-idaea. The sequence continues at coordinate 6,810,651 of OY978225.1, forward strand.
GTTTTTAAAAGTTTTTCTATGTTTATATAGGTATCACCATTACTTCAATTGAACAGAAAACTTTCAACCCAAATCATTGAGTTCAGGTAACAACCTTTCTACATTTACCTTGCTATATGGAGTTCGCAATAATGCATGGGCCTGTAACTTTCTTATTTTGTATGGTTGGCTTCCATGAGTATCTTTTGAGATTGTTTCTTTTGTATTGGGTTTCTCATGTTATATGTTTGCTTTTAACTCTGTGTATGTTTGTATACATATACATATTAATATATAGAGAGAATACATATATGAAAAGAGATTCTTGTATCAGAGAGAGAGATATCACCTTCAGTTTGGAGAATCAATTTCGTATTATTTACTTTTAGGTAATAGATAAAATGACTTTCGAACATTGTAGACATAAGTTGATGGGACATGTTATACTTTGAGAAGGATTTTTTTCACTTATTTTTGCAAAAAGAAAACAATGAAAATTTTAAAAATTAAGAAAATATTCTACGTTAATGCAAATGAATCGAGCCTCATTCTTCAAAAGACTAAATATTATAGTCAAAGGATTTAAGACCATTAGAGTAAAACCTGATGCATAAAGTTTAAGTTTAGTGGGAGTCACAATGCTAGTATTAATAGAGTGATTCTTCAGCATCAAGAATTACCAAGAATCAAGCGTTTAACGTATCTTGTAGTGTTTTTTTTCCTACCTATTTAGTATAACACATGATTAACGACTGCAATGACACTCGGTCCATACATTGGGACCAAAAGGATAAATAATCAAATAGGTAAAATGATTAAAGTACCAGTGGTTTGAATGGCAAAAACAAATGGCATCTTGGACAGGGACTACTTTGATGCATATATTTTTCACATTGGGAACCGAATTCGTGCAATTGATAAGTTGGGGATGAAAATGACACATGACAATTACATCCGGGACTAAAATGTAAGTATGCCAGTTTTATGGTATTCTTAGTATTTCATTTATGTTTAGAAATAGACATAATACTTTCTAGTGACGATTGTGCGAGGAATCCCGAACCTGCATATGATCTGCTTCCATAAAAGCTCCCTTGTTGCCTCCTGAGTTATCTTGGCGAGTGTTTTAGAAATTTGTGAAATAATCAATCGCCCTTTTGCTGACCATAATACCTAGAAATTTCCCCACTGCAACCCCAACCACACATTTCATGAGGTTGAGGTTCATATCGTACTACCTCTGAACTTCAAACGTCTCAGCCGAAAGCCTTTTCGCTCTTCGTCATCATGTCATCCACATACACCTCCATGTTCTATCCTATTTGCTCCTGGAACATCTTGTTGATTAACCGTTGATAACTTTCTCCAGCGTTCAAATATGGCTATTAGCCCATCTGGATGTACCTCTGGTTGTACAAAGGGGAAGGTCTGGAGTTCGACTCTATGGAAAGACGTCGAAGCCCCTCTGGTTGTTAACTTACTAACTTACCTCACTAACCCCCCTGATGTATACAATATTGGCAAAAAAAAAAAAAAAAAAAAAGAGTTGTTCCAACATTTTTCTGGCCGAATGACATGACCCAGTAACAGAACAACCCTATTTTATATTATGAAAAATGAGCTATCTGATCCTGTAGGTGGATGGGCATTTGATTGTACCCCAAGAAGACTGCCATGGAGCTTAGCAAGTCATGCCCTAAGGTTGAATCGATAAGCTGATTGATTCGGGGAAGTGGGTAACTATTCTTTGGGCATGCCTTGTTCAGATCCTTGAAGTCGACACACATCCACTATTTCCCGTTTGCTTTCTTCACCAACACAGTCAATACTACATTTGCTAAGCACTCGGGGTACTGGACCTCTTGGACAAAATTTGCCTTGATTAAATTTTGTACTTCTACCAGCATAGCATCGCTCCTCTCTTTGCTGATCACCTGAGGTTTCTATTTAATCGGTTTGAAGTGTGGATCCATGTTCAAATGGTGAGCCACTACGCTAGAGAAATCTCAACGAGATCGGCATGTGACCAGGAAAACACGTTCTTGTTGTTCTTAAAAAACCACAATAGCTCATCCTTCAGCTCTCCTGATAGAGCTGAACTGTTGAAAATGGCTCAGTTAGTCCTGACCTCCTCCAAAGCAACAACCAGCAGCTTCTCCATCGGCTCGGCCCCCTTCTCTTCCTTCTCGTTCCTTACTCCCAACGCATCAATAACCAAAGCCCCGTTTGATGCTTTTCTTTGAGGGTGGTAATGTTACACTCCCCTACAACTGCCCGATCTCCCTTCAGCTCGACCATTTTCATGTTTTGTTGAAAATTTGACCACCAAGTGATACGTTGAGGTAATATCCTTTATACTATTCAGGGTTGTCCTCCCCAGAATAACATTATAAACCGACTGGCAGTCGACCACCAAAAACAAGATCAACTTCACCACTTGTTGCAGACTTGTTCCCATGGTGACTGGTAGATCAATCGTGCCTAAAGGCTGAACTTTCTCGCCTGAGAATTCGACCAAAGGTGATTGGATAGGTTGTAATTTTTCCATTGGATTAGTGCAAGATGCGCCACCAAAAAGGCAATTTAGGCGACCATGTTACCCTAGCCCATCCCACCTAGTCCGGCGCCAACCGACCTTCCCACCCTATCACCTGCATATCCAGTCCGTTTTCTTCTCTCATTTTTCCTTTTCCTTCCAGATTCAAGGGGTTTCTTCCAGTTTCAAGGGATTTCATCCAGATTTTCCAAGTTTCGTCAGTATCTTCAGGCGGGCTCGGTTTCCAGTGGGGTTTTCTTCCGGTTTCCTCCAGGTCTTTCAATGTATTCTCTCGGGTCTTCTCCACACTCTTGTGGATGTTCTGCACACAAGGTGTTTGTGGAAAATCCCTTGTGAGTACCGATATTCTTCTCTCCCACATTTGTTGTTTTTAAGACCTTGTAGGTTGGGGTTTGGGTAGAAGCTATCTTTATTTTCTGCCTCATCCGTATCCCATTCTCCAAGTGATGGAGGATCATGGTTTGTTCTCTGTCTTTGTGGACAATTTGCCTAAGGAAATGGATGTAACTTGGCTTAGGCAACTCTTCAGTGGGTTCGGCTTGGTTAGGGATGCCTACATGCCATTCAAACGAAGCTCAACTTTTAATACCAAATTCGGGTTTATCAAATATCGGTGTAAGGAGGAGGTTGTTAAAGCTATTCAAGCTTTGAATGGTGTTGTAATTTGAGACTTTCAAATTGTGGTCCAATTTGCCAAGTACTCTTTCAAGCGTGGTAGTACTCAGGAGAAAAAACTTGAAATTCCAGTGGACATGAATATGAACGCTGAGAAGAGGTGGGGGCAGAATGATGTGAATTTCCAATCCATTACGGATCATCCTTCTCTTGCTGCTGCTCCCAAAGGAGGGGCCACTTTTGCTGAGGTTCTCAAAGGATTTTCCATTGGAGTTACAAAGTGTGGTGAGGCTAAGGAGAGCGGAGTGGAATGGCTCCATAAGAGTGTGGTGGGTAAGCTCACTAACTTTTGTCTTGTCAATACTTTGCAAGACCTCTTTATTTCTAACAGTATTTGGGATGGTCATATTAGGCCTTTGGGTGGTCTCAATGTTCTCATTTCGTTTGATACTGTTGATTCGTTAGAGGAATTTATGCTTGACAAGAATCGTTGTTTACCACAATGGTTTTCTTCCGTTGAGATTTGGCAAAACCAGAGAATTAAAGCTTTCCGTAATACTTGGATATCTTGTTATGGTGTTCCTGTCAATGCATGGAATTCACAGACTTTTTTTTTAGTATTGGGAGCTTGTGGGGCAAAGTAGTAAAATTGGACGAGTTAACTGATCAATCGATCGCGTTTGACAAAGGGAGAATTTTCATTGTTATTGACTTCTTAGACTGTATCAATGAGGTGATCCACATTAAGGTTAATGGAGTTGTTTTCCGCTGAGACCACATGGGAAAAGCGTGTTTATACATCTATTAAAGTTAAGAATGGTTATGGGGAGGATAAAGGTGATGCAACTGTAGAAGTCGAGTTTGATGATGAGAGTTTGGAGTTGAACGCTGCCAATAATTTAGCCCAATCTCAGGTCCCCAATCCTCCAATTGGATCCATTGTTGAGAAGTCTGCCCCAATTATGGATAAAGGGGTCCATCTTTGTTTGAAGGAGGTTTATCCGGCCGATTTTGTCTCTCCCTTGGAGCCGGATTCGGTTGGGAGCAGATCTGTGGATTCTCTTTCCACTTGTGATTCTTTGGTGGGAGAATCGAGAGAGGCTATTGATTCTTTCGAGGATGTTGCAGCTGAGAGGCAGCTGGATTTGTTTAGGAAAAACAATTGCTTGGTGGCGGTTGGAGTTGGTATGGATAGTGTCGAGGGGATTGAGCAGGAGGGGATTCAACTACCATTAGTCTGGGCTCAGTGGAGGTGGTAAATAATAATGTTGTAGAGCCAACCGATGATATTCCTTTGGATCAACCAGATGCCAATCACCTTTCTCCAGTCAAGGCAACTTTAAAAGGAACCAAAGGGAAAAAGAAGAGGAAAACATTGGATGAGATCCTGGGGTTCTCTAAGGCTTCTCCAGGAAATTACAAGGGTGGGAGAAAAAATAAAAAATGTGGTTTTGAGGTCTGCCGTGGCTGCTGCTGCCCTTTCTGCTCCTGTCTCATCGGATGGTATCACAAACAGAAACCATATTCTTCTTAATGAAATTCAGGCCATTCAGACAATCAACAAGGCATCAGTCTCTTCTTTTAACAAGATCGTGGGTGCTCATTATATGGGTGATGATGACGAAGTCCTTAGTAAGGCTAAAGCTTTGTGGGAGTCTCATAAGTCTATTGGTCTTGGTTACGATGGTAATGAAGAGGATGTTATTTGAAGGATTGCTCTTATGGAGGACGATCGCTAGTTTCCTGGCTTGTGAGGTTATGTGTTGGTTAGGATTTGGGGGCTCTAGGGTTGGTTGTGATCGTATCTCTTCGTTTGGTTTTGCTGGCTAGGTGTGGTTTTGTTTTGTTTTCCTGAGGGTTGCATCAGGTTTGGTGAGTTTCTCTTTTCCTTTGGGTTTTCTTCTTGGTTGGCTTCTTGCCAATTGAGGGTGTTGGTTTTTTCCTTCTAGGGTCCTGGCAGCATGTGATTGTTGGTTGTGGTTTCCTTCTTCGAAGGTTTTCCCCACTTCCAGCTTGATGTTTTTGTTTTGGATCCCTTTAATCTTTGTAATTTGTTTCCAAAGATTAATAAATTTTTTTGCCGTGCAAAAAAAAAAAAACTTTTCCATTGGATTTCCCATCTGGTGGAAAGCAGCAACAAACAAGATGTCGATGGAGCTCCCATTGTCTATGAGAACTCTAATAGTCTTGCTGTTGCCAACCACCATAGTAACTACCAAGGGGTTATTATGGATGTTGAACCCATCATGCATCTGATTCGTCAAAAGTGATCGGCTATTGATACAACTTCCTCAACTTTGATGGTTTCTCAAGCGCCATTATTTTAAATGTTTCATCTGATCGTAACTTCCGTGACTTCACTTGGCGAGATGATTTGAATTCACCTTTGCCAGCGTATTGACCCGATATGACTCCGATCTTGCCAATAGCTTGACGAGGTGCTTCTTTTGCGTTGTTCCTTCTCTCCTCGTGATTATCCTCAGATGGCGTGGCTCGTCCCTGGCTTGCCTTCCCTGAATGAACTGACCAAGTCTTTCTCGCTGAATGAACCCCTCGATCTACTTTTTGAGCTCAAAGTAGTCAGAGGTCTCCTGCCAATGGTCCCTGTGGAACCGGCAATACTTCCTCATATCTTTCTCTATCCCGTTGGGATCGGGCTTCATTGGCCTGGGCCACCTTTAACTCTGGGTCAGTGACTGTCTGCATAAGTATGTGATTAGGAGAAGCGTTACAAGGCATAAAGCGCTCAAAATGTTCCTAAAACCATGCTCAGTCATCAGGCATGGGTCCCCTGTGATGTTGTGCATGCTGCGTAGGTCGTGGTAGCTGATCTGGTTCTGTTCGCTTCTTGGCCGCGTCCTCTAGTTTCTTCCATGCCATCATCGCATGTTCTGGGTGCATGATAAGCTTAGGGGCTTATGCAATATCTTACACAATTAAAGGGACTCAAGTGTAATTTTGTTCTTGTATTTCTGTTAGCATTCTGTTACCAGTTTGTTGGTTGTTATTTTTTAGTTGTTAAATAGTGGCAGGAGAGCGGGAAGGGGGTGTAAATTGGACTAGTTTGTTTTCATCTCTCTCTCTACACCTCTCTCGTCCTCTCTCCTCCTCTTACTCTACTGTACTCCTCTGATGTAACGATTCACCATTGATTGAATACAAAGATCTCATTTGTTTCAATTGAATATCCATTCCACCATTTGGGAAATTGCTCAGAGTTTATCAGTGGTATCAGAGCCCACGGTTCTTGGCGGTGGGAATGATGTCAGGAAACACAAGATCGCAAGAAATGAAACGCAGGGACGAAGCTATTCGAAGAAATGCAGAAAACACTGAGCGACATACAGATGTTTTGGATGGGATCAAGAACTTGATTGAAGGGCTCACCCAATTGATTACGACTCTGAATTCGAAGTATGAGGGTTTATCCGAGAAGGTAACTTCTTCCTCTTCTTCACCAACACATCATCAACCCCCACTCTTGCAAAACCCCCATCTGAATTTTAGGGCTTTCCAGCCAAAATTAGATTTTCCCAAATTTTTTGGAGACGAACCAGAGTCTTGGATATATAAATGCGAATTTTTTTTTGAGTTGAATGCTATTGAAGAATCACAGAAACTTCGCCTCTAGAGGATAAGGCTATGAATTGGTTTAGATGGTATGAGAAATCTCACGCTCTTCGCCCATGGAAAGAGTTCTCTAGGGTTCTGTTATTAAGGTTTGGGAGTAATGCTTATGAGGATCTAGTGGGTCAACTCACCAAACTGAAACAGTGGAGTTCTGTCAAAGTGTATCAAGAAAAATTTGAGGAATTGGCTAACAAAACCACTGGTCTGTTTGAAGATTTCTTCGTTAGTTGTTTTGTTAGTGGCCTCAAGGAGGAAGTGTTGGCTGGGGTTAAAATGTTTGCACCTAGGACCATTGCCCAGGCCATGGGATTAGCACGACTGCAGGAAGAAACCATAGAGGCTCTAGTCAAGAAGAACAAGTTTCCTCAACTCTCTCCTAAGTACACTTCACATTCTGGTCCCTCTAAAATGGCAGAAGGTAGTAGTAAGAATTTTGACATGGATACTGCAGTTAAGAAGTTAACACAGAGGGATCTTGAAGAAAAAAGGTCTAAGGGATTGTGCTTTGGGTGTGATGAGAAGTATTATAGGGGACACGTTTGCAAGAAGAAACAGTTATTCATGCTGGAAGCAGAAGAGGACAATGAAGCTTTTGAAGATGCACAGCAGGACTTTCCTGCAGATGAAACCCAAAAAGAATTCCAGATTTCAGTCCATGCAATGTCAGGGGTTCAGTCATACAGAACAATGAGACTTCAAGGGCAGGTCAAGAAAAATGTGGTGGAAATCTTGATAGATTCTGGGAGTACACACAACTTCCTTGACCCTGTGCTTGCTAAAAGAACAGGAACTATGGTCCACCCCACAAGCCCAATGACTGTCATAGTGGCAGATGGAACCAAGCTCACTAGTAAAGCAATGGTAAAGGATTTTCATTGGGCGATACATGGCACTGACTTTAGTACTGACTTGAGACTCCTTCCTTTGGGAGGATGTGACATGGTTTTAGGGGTGCAGTGGCTGCCCACACTAGGACCAGTGTTATGGGATTTCCAGAATCTCCAAATGGAGTTCACGACATTTGGTAGGAAGCACGTGCTTAAAGGAGGGCATACCCCTATGGTGCAGATAGTGGATGCAAAGCAGATGAGTCACTTGCTCAAGAGGAGACCTCAAGGAGTGATGGCCCAAGTATGCAGTTTACAAGCTATGACCACCAATGTGGTACACCCTGATCTCAGTAAGGGTATTGCAATATTTTGATGATGTGTTTGGCACTACTCCTGGCTTACCCCCAGTTAGGTCTCATGACCATCAAATACCCCTTAAACCTGGTGCTCAACCACCTAGTGTCAAACCTTATAGATATCCTTATATACAAAAGAATGAAAATAGAAAAAATAGTTAAGGAAATGCTGGAAAGTGGTGTGATTAGGCCCAGTGTATCTCCATTTTCTTCACCTGTGTTGCTTTTTAAAAAGAAAGATAATTCATGGAGGATGTGCATTGATTATAGAGCCTTGAATAAGGAAACCATCAAGGATAAATACCCCATTCCAATAATTGATGAGCTCCTTGATGAGTTGCATGGGGCCCAATACTTCTCTAAGCTGGATCTGAGGTCAAGTTACCACCAAATTAGAATGAATCCTAAGGCTGTGGAAAAGATAGCCTTTAGGACACATGAAGGCCACTATGAATTCTTAGTGATGCCTTTTGGGTTGACAAATGTCCCATCCACTTCCAGAGCCTAATGAATGATGTGTTTAGGCCATACTTAAAGGAAGTTTGTGTTGGTGTTTTTTGATGATATATTGATCTATAGCAAACAGTGGACAGACCATTTGAAACATGTTTCACTAACTTTGGCCAAGTTAAGAGAACATCAGTTATATGCAAAGTTGTCTAAGTGTGCCTTTGGACAGAACCAAGTGGAATATTTAGGCCATGTGATAAGTGTACAAGGAGTGGCAGCTGATCCTAACAAGATTGAGCATATGGTTAATTGGCCTAGACCCCAATCATTGAAGGCATTGAGAGGATTCCTTGGGTTGACTGGTTATTATAGGAGGTTCATTCAGGGGTATGGGAAGATATGCCAGCCCTTGAATCTATTGCTTAGGAAGGATGCTTTTAAGTGGAATTCAGAAGCTGAATCAGCCTTCCTAAAGTTGAAACATGCAATGACCACAGCCCCAATCTTGGCTTTACCTGATTACTCGAAAACCTTTGTTTTGGAATGTGATGCATCTGGGAAAGGGGTGGGAGTCGTACTGATGCAAGAAGGTAGGCCACTAGCATTTTATAGTAAAGCTTTGTCTCCAACTAGATTGGGATTGTCTACATATGAAAAGGAATTGTTGGCAGTAGTTATGTCTGTCACTAAGTGGAGACACTACCTTCTGGGGAGGCATTTTCAAATCAAAACTGACCACCAGAGTTTGAAATTTCTGTTAGAACAAAGAGTCACTACCTTGATGCAGCAGAAATGGCTCTCCAAGCTCATGGGATTTGACTATGAGATCACCTACAGAACTGGGAAAACTAATGTTGTTGCAGATGCTTTATCAAGAATTCATGAGGGTACAACTACTACTTTGGGTGAGCAGGGCCACTTGACAACAATGGTGGTGGTACTTTGCAATTGGGTGGATGCCTTAAAAGACAGTTGGAAGCAAGATGTGAATTTGCAGCAAATTATCATAGATTTACAACAGGACCCCTCTAGCCATCCCTCTTTTGTGTGGCAACATGAAATGATGTATTACAAGAACAAGCTGATAGTGGGAGCCAATGAACAGTTCAGAACCAAATTAATACATGAGCATCATGCCAGTCCTGCAGGGGGTGAAAGAAGCTATCAACGACTCAAGCAAGCCTTCTATTGGAAGGGCATGAAACAAGACATCATCAGGTATGTTGCAGAATGTGATGTTTGTCAGAGGAATAAGAATGAAACTGTTGCTACACCAGGACTCCTACAACCATTACCTATTCCTAACAGGCTTTGGAGTGATATCTCTATGGATTTTATAGAGGGCCTACCTAGTTCTACACATAAGACTGCTGTTATGGTAGTGGTGGATCGCTTGAGCAAATATGCTCACTTTATTCCTCTCTCACACCCTTATAGCTACTATGGTAGCTCAGGCCTTCTTGGACAACATATTCAAACTACATGTCATGCTAGGCTCCATTGTTTCTGACAGGGACCCCATTTTTACTAGCACTTTTTGGCAAGAATTGTTTCGTTTACAAGGCACCACTTTGAGCATGAGTACTTCTTACCATCCTCAGACTAATGGCCAGACTGAGGTAGTTAACAGATGCCTTGAGAACTACCTCAAATGCTTAGCTGGTGATAGGCCTTTCATGTGGACCAAGTGGTTACTCTTGGCGGAATGGTGGTACAATACCACCTTCCATATCTCAACAAGTCTGACCCCTTATGAGGCTCTTTATGGTCAAAAACCTCCTAGCTTCATCCACTATGCCCCTTGGGGAACTTCTGTAGCTGTAGCTGAGAAATTGTTGCAGGATAGGGAGACCATCCTTAAGCTACTCAAAGAACATTTGGCCACTTCTCAGCATCAGATGAAGCAAATTGCAGATGCCCATAGGACTGAAAGGGAGTTCTTGGTGGGTGACTGGGTTTACATGAGGTTGCAGCCTTTCAGGCAGGTTTCAGTTGCTTTTCGAAGGAATGCCAAACTGGCACCTAAGTTCTTTGGACCCTATCAGGTGCTTAAAAAAGTAAGGCTAGTGGCCTACAAACTTGCTCTCCATGATGACTCTAGAATCCACCCTGTGTTTCACGTATCCCTCCTCAAGAAGAAGCTGGGCATGGGTGCTGTAGTGCAGACCACTTTACCTCTCACTGATGAGAAAGGGCAGTTGCAGCTTGAACCACTAGCAATTCTGGACAGAAAATTGGTCAAGAGGAACAATCGTCCCTACTCTCTAGTTTTGGTTCAATGGACCAATTCCTTCCCAGAAGACGCTACTTGGGAGAGTTGGTATGACATACACCAACGATTTCCTGACTTCAAACTTTGAGGCCAAGGTTTTTCAGGGGGTGGTAATGATAAGCTTAGGGGCTTATGCAATAACTTACACAATTAAAGGGACTCAAGTGTAATTTTGTTCTTGTATTTCTGTTAGCATTCTGTTACCAGTTTGTTGATTGTTATTTTTCAGTTGTTAAGTAGTGGCAGGAGAGCGGGAAGGGGGTGTGAATTGTACTAGTTTATTTTCATCTCTCTCTCTCTCTCTACACCTCTCTCGTCCTCTCTCCTCCTCTTACTCTACTGTAATCCTCTGATGTAACAATTCACCATTGATTGAATACAAAGATCTCATTTTTTTCAATTGAATTTCCATTCCACCATTTGGGAAATTGCTCAGAGTTTATCAGTGCATGTGTGTCTGGCCTTGTTTATGAGCTCCGCTATACTGGTGGTCAGTTTCTCCGATATATGGTAGAAGAACCGGGTGGGCTGAAGCCCACCAATGAAGGCAGTGAGAGCCACTTTATTGTCAATCTCATCCACCAGTAAGGCCTTGTTGTTGAAGCACTTCAAGAAATCGGGCAAAGACTCCCCCATTTCTTGCCTCACATTCAGCAAATAGGTGGCCGGACTATGTTGGCATCGTCCACTATAAAAGTGCTCAGCGAACAACTTGCTGAGCTGTGTGTAAAGGTCTTGACCGTCCCATCCTTCAACTTGCTAAACAGACCTTGGTCGGGCCCTTCAAAGTAGTTGGGAAGGCTCGGCATATGATCTCGTCTGGGACGGCATGTAGTGTCATGTAGGCCTTGTATGTCTCCAGATGGTCCAATAGGTCACCTGTGCCATCAAAAGGTTCAAGCATTGGCATCTTAACTTTGGTGGAACCGGGCTAGCAATTACCACCGCCTTAAAGGGAGGTCTATCTTTTCAACAAGATTTTCCATAGCACGGGACCCTCAGTTATTGACCTGTCTGATTTTCCTGTCTAGTTTTTCCTGCAAGTCCCATAATACAGCCCCCTAAACTCCTGCAAGTTCTGGGTTGGTTGCGTCACGTTGTCATTGCGAACCAATGGTTTGAATGTCTAGTTCCTTGTTCTTTTGAGTGGGGTACCCTCCCTCAACATCTTCATCATCGTCAGGTTGCTCTTTATCGTCTGGTTCCTCCTTTCATTCTTGAGACAAGTTCTCAAGAGGTAAGAGGCACGGAAGCTAATCTTGGTTTTGAACTCTCAACTAATTAACCACCTCAGTGAGATCCCAAACTTGCTCCTGTGATATATTTTGAACATTGTGGTTTCACCTTGCATATTCAGAACTCGTAGTAACCATCTTTTCGACATACAATCAATTTGTTTAAGCAAGAAATCGTTTTCCACTGGCGGTGCCAAACTGTTGAGGCCAAAATTGAGATGGTCACATCGAGAATTCTTGATAGAGTTCCCTGCAAACAAGTCCAATGACTAACATAGCAATTAACAACTACTAAATCAATTCTCACGGATATTGTTAGGGTTTGCAAAATCCACATAGTATCACCAAAAAAATATTTATGAATTAGCAATCGGCATAGATTATCTTTTACCTAACATGAATCGTCTTACTAGTACAATCCATCTCAATGGCACGGATTGTCTCATAATCTTACGTATTGTAACTTATCTCAACCGGTTATCACAATCTAGTAAAAACCATTGTATGAGTGTGCTGGAAATCCGAAAAATGAAGACAAATGGTAGATAGAAAACACTGAATTGATGTCACTAAACTGAATTAACCCTCAAATGTCATCCAATCTAGATTTGAATGGTAAAATACGGAATCAATACATAGAACATGAATTAGTTAAAGTAGTAGATCTTTTAGGCCCTTATCGCCATGGAAGAAAAATCGGATTATTCAGGGGGCTGGAGTGAGAAAAACCATAAGTTGAACCTTGAAAGGTCTCGAGTACCCAAGAATTCTTGTGTACCATTTGATGTGGGGGTCAGACATCAGATGATAGCTACAAATCATTCCAAGATGACGACACTTCTGTACCATTTGATGGCACTTTATATGCACCAATTCTATGTGCTATGTGGGTCCATCGGGTGACATGTTTAATCTCATTTAAAGGCCCTAACTCAAACTGTAAGCAAATGTAATTTGTAGATATAGTCACGTGGCATTACCTATATACAAATAGTACCCAAATTGTGATCACACACATAACTCTTAAACTCTTAGTTTGGAAGAAGGAATTTGTTTTTGTTCACTCTTAATCATTAGCTTTCAAAACCTGTTGGCTATGTGTTTACCATAAGATTTCAGTTCTTATCGATAAGAACTTTTAGTGAAAGATGGATACTGGAATGTGGTTTGTGGAAGTGGAGTTTGGTTCCTTGCCGTGTTTCAGGATTTCTTTGGAAGCAAACAAAGGAAAGTGAAATCTAACAAAATAAACTTTATTAAACTTCAACAAGGGTTACAAATCGATCAAACTCGAATTTACAATCGATAAGTGAATAACGTTACTCCTACTCCTAGAAAATGTTGTAAAGTACATGAAAGTAAAGAAAAAGATAAAAAGATAAGCCTTTGTAGCGGTTGATCTTCGATTCGCTGCAATGTTGTGGACGACTTGTATTTATAGGCTGATCTTCTTGAGAATTTCAAATTCAAATCTGAACTTGTTTCCCTCTTGATAGGCAATTTACTCTTTGAAATTTCTAATCAAACTGTCCTTTTTCTTTATCCAGACAAATAACTGCCTTTGTCTTAATCTGAATTCCGTTTCTTGCCACGTATTTTAAACATAACACATCTGGTTATCACAATTTTAGTTTTATCGATAACATTTTAAAATAAGGGAAACTTTTAATAACTAGCTGCCACGTAATAGCCTTATCGAGAAATGGCTATGAACTTTTTATGGTGTAAACACTGTGGTATGTAATTCTATGACAAAGTAAGTAGAACGTTTACCTTGTTTGTGTATCTTTTTCTCCTCTTTCTTTCTTTTTTTGTCTTTCTAATTTTCAACCTATATGTTGAAGACAAGTGTGTGATGGCATTGACTCCAGCATCGGTCTCGAGATTCTGGGATGAGTGGGAAGTTCGGCTACTTGTTCTCCTCAGTCTCACTTTACAAATGATTCTTTCTATATTTGGCAATCGAAGAAAGTACTCATCATCACTATGCATAACTACCCTTGTTTGGTTATCCTATTTAACGGCCGACTGGGCAGCAACCTTTGCCCTTAGCAAGCTCTCAAATGCCCAAGTCGACCGTGACAATCGCAACCCATTGTGGGTCATATGGGCACCCTTGCTTTTGCTACACCTTGGCGCCCCCGATGCCATTACTGCTTACTCTTTGGAAGATAATCAACTCTGGATGAGGCACCTTTTTGGAATAGTGGTTCAAACTTCCGTTGTGATTTATGTTGTTGTTATGTCCTGGAAGCATTCCTGGTTTTCGATAATGTCAATCCCGGCTTTAGTGGCTGGGTTCCTTAAGTATGGGGAAAGAGTAATGGTTCTCATGTCAGTTAGCCGTGATAAATCCAGGAAAATTTTGCCGATTGATAGTCTTGACAATAATAACAGAAAGGAGGATGAAGAATCTATACGTGTTTTATATACAGCCTATGACTATCTGGAGGGATTTATTGACACTTGTATGCAGTTTTATGACTTAAGGTATAACGAGGAGTTCAGGGAGAGGGTCAACTCGTTGAGTGATCGTCATCTGAATGATGATGAAATTAACCTGTTTTGGGATGCCATAGAGGCTGAAATGGGGCTCATGTTTGATTTGTTACACACAAAGGCAGCCATAAAGTTTAGGAATAAAGGATTGGTTCTGCGTTGCATCTCTTTTGCTTGTACAGTGACTGTATTGACAGGATTAATCTGCCGTTTTTTTGTCACGAGGGCAGATCGAGAGAAATGGAAAGAAGTTGACGTTGTAATCACGGTGGTACTACTAGTTGGAGCTCTAGCATTGGAGATTTATGCAGTTATTGCATCGTATTTATTCTCTGATTGGGCAATGCTTTGGCTACTTAAACAAAAAATCTGCACACAGGTAATCCTGCAGCTGAGGAAGAAAATTCCTTGGCTTTTCTGCGCAAAACAATACAAGTGTAGAAAGGTGGGGCAATTCGATCTGCTAGATTTTATCCTCAAGGGTTTGGAGCCACATCGAGGGGTGCGTGGAAGATTACTTTGGGCATTGTTGACGATTGATCGTTTTAAGGGCTTATTCGACAAGTGGGTACACAAGCCTGCTGAGATTGACCGTCTTCTTCTGCATTACCAGATTCTATATTCTTCTCGACTTTTGAGTGACCTTGACCAAAATTCTAGGACTTTCGCTGACAATGATTCGATTAAGTCCGCTGAAGATATTTTAAAGCTTATCGATTACTATGTTCAATACTCAGAAAAAATTGTTAACTTGCACATCGCAACAGAAATACTGTGCTGTGATACTGATGATGCATCTAGTTCGTCCTCGTCGTGGGAGAAAAACAGGAATATGTGCAGAACTCTATCACGCTACATGATGTATCTACTCATCACGCGCTCTTCTTTGTTGCCTGTTGCTCAGTGGGGTGATAATCTCTTGGAGAAACTAATCGAAAAATTCCAACCAGTCATTGGAAGTGCAAAAGATGTAATGGAGGCTTGCACAATATTGGCGGCAAGAGAAAAAGATAATCAGGGTCAAATTGTCTCACGTCTCAAGATGATGGACAACAAGGAATTGAGATGGGAAGCTTTGAAGATAGTGTGGGTGAGGATGCTATGCGATGCAGCAAGTAAGGGTCAGACAAATGAGCATCTTGGACAGTTGAGCCAAGGAGGCGAGTTTCTCACTTTCCTTTGGTTCTTTCTACCACAATCTCAAATGCTCAAGTCCAGTCTAGAAAGCTATGATGATGATTTTTAGCCTAACCCATATTCAATTGGGTGTCGCACCCGTATTAGATTATTTACCCTTCAAGTTACCTTTCACACCAATCTTTTCATTCATATTTTATTCCATACTAAACTTGTGAAATAAATGTTGTAAATACCGGTGGAGCTAGGCATATTATTGTGAAATAATGTTCTATATCAGCGGCATATTATTATTATTATCAGTATTTGTGAATTCATAAGAAAGCTGTGGCCTGTGAGAGCTCCCTTGTGTTAGCATTGTTGTAATAAGAACATAATATATGTCATGTCTAATTAAATATTTTTAGTGAAGTTTTTTAGAGTAAAGAAATTAAAGAGAAGATTTGACGATCACAAGTCATACTTGAAGTGAGGGGGAAGTTACCAAATGATACCTAGCCAATTGAAATCTTGGTGCATAACTTCTTCGTCGTTCGATCCCTATACAGATTCTAGAAAAACTGTTGTTATTTTCTTCTTTCACTCTTTAGTGTACTACTTGACACCACCGTTCTGGGAGTTGCTTAAAGATTATAGCACAGGCAGATGATGCTTTATTGGAGGCTTCTGCACATACACAATCAAACAAGATTACAGTACCTTTTATTGGTGGCCAAGGTCATGTTTGGGTTATGGATTTGTGGAGATTATCAAGAAAAACCGAAAAATGATAGAGAATTAAGCAAAATGAATGAATTTACTAGCTTCTCCATTTCAACAAATATTCTTTCTGGTGCTGTATCTTTCATAAATCTATGATTCAAACATAGCATTTGGTTCTAGAATTCGTGAAGGAAAAAATATGAACAAATTGAGCATGTTTTATTGCCAGGTAGAACATCTGAACATATATATAAAAAAACAGGAAACTAGACCCTCTCAAAGGACACTCTGGCCATGTCAACCGCTATCACTGGTATGATACCCATTCTGGCAAATCAGTCTGCAACTTTCTCTAAACGTGTGATCTAGCGTGCTTCCAGAGGACTTCCTACTCTATAGCCAGCATTCTACAAGGAGAATTGGATGGAGATTACTCCTTAATCATTTGCTCTGCCTCAAGGCTAGTGAAATTTTCTAATTACCTTTCTTTCCTCCGGAAAGACACCTCCAAAGTCAGCTGGGCCTGGGTTTCCAAAAACTTATAATAGCTCGAAAACCATCCACAATGTCAGAGACTTATATTGGTCAATGTGTATTGCTCTTAGCACCCCGTAGTCACCTGCAGGAAAGCCCACCACACATATACCAGGACCGACGCTAAGGTTGTAATATAGTAGGAAAACTGAAATGTAAGTAAATATTTGAGTAAGAACTTACAGCATAGTTGTAAAGATTTGCTCAAATTCTGGAACACGTTTTACGTTTATCAAAATTGATTCTCCCTTGATTTGAGTTCAAAATTTATCTTGAAGTCAATATGGTATCGGTCTTGATTCAGTGAAATCAAGTGAGTTTTAAGGGGATTTTATTCAAGTTTTGAGTTTCATTGAAAAAAAGGGTTAGGGCTGGAGATGCTCTTATTTAATAGTTGTTTTTTGGTTGAAGGCTTTTGTGTGATGAATTTGAAATTATCTCATGCTTTAGGATTCAAAAAATCCTATGATTCCTGCGAGGAACCTATTACTTTCGATAGTTACTTCATTTTGGTACATGAATCAGCGAGCATGAAGGACTGACAGTTGACCCTATTTTTGTCTATGGCTTCATCTACCTCAGAAAGTTGTTGCTCCTGCATTAATTTGGCTCTTGACATGATGAAATTAGTTTTCTTTCAGTGGACATCCTAAGAGCCTGAAGGACTGAACATCACAACTTGAGTACCGGTTCCTTATAAGGAGTTCTTCCTCGGCCGGTGCAGGGGCCTTGGGCTTGGGCCCAGGCTCAGGGGTGGCGTTCAGTTCCGGCAGGGTTGACAGGCCGGTATCGCTTCCGCCTTCATCTATAAAGGACAGAAATAGGAGAACCGGGGCCTCGCTGAAGTCCCCCAAAACATTCCCCATCGACCTGGCCAGATCTGCGTCTAGCCAAAGTTGGAAATTAGATTGAGGACTTTTTTGGCTTTTAAGGTGGTTATTTTTGCCTTGCACACTCTGTGTTTACAAAGCTTCTGCCCATACGGACATACGGTGTGTTTCTACGACAGTTCTTTTGCTTATCGGCACAATGTACATGCTTCAACTGTTGTCTTAAAAACAAATCAAAAGGTAACCATGCCTATTAAAATAGTATTTAATTAGTTAAGGATTCTTTTCTGAGTATCAATCAATTAATTTAATCCCCTATTTTAGTTTCCAATAAATCTTCCAATTATAAGTTCCAAGCAATGTGTTGTTTCCACTTTCCTTTCTTGTCCAGTGGAACATTTTGTTTCTACATCTATGGGTGGGAGGTGCAATATGTAGAGCATTTTGGTTCTCACATTCTTGCAAGAGAATTATTTTTGCTTTTGAATTGTTGCTCTTTATATGTGGGTCTGGACTCTGGCCAGTGGTCGCATAAGAAAAGAGACGCCTAAATTGTGTAAAGAGTGAGAGACGTATTCACCAGTTCAAAAAAGAAAAAAGAAAAAAGAGAGAGGTATTCATTTATTTTATGTATATACTTTTCCGGGAAATTATGTCGTGCTCTGATGCAGAACAAGTAGCGGCCCAATTCTATGATCAATTGGATCGGTCAAAGCCTAAGAGGCCCAAACAACTTCTAATTGAAAATTGCCAATTTCGGCAATTTATCGACGAGCCCGGAATAGGCCCAAACTTGGTGGGCTGAAGCAGAATCGCGCTGCGATCAATACACACCACCCTAATCGTGACTGGTGGCTGATTTCGGCCAAATTCATTCGTTTAGGCCTTCAATTTAGCAATTTTGCTATTTTAGGTAATAATTATATTACGAATTACTCTTAGTGTGTAATTCCGTTTTCGTTGTTTCTAGTTGGGAATTTCTTATTTTTCTTTCTAGTTTTCAATTTTGGAAGTTTCCCCAATTTCCGGGATACTTTATTTTTGGTAAGTTTTTGCTAGGGTTTACTAGTTTTCCCTATAAAAGGGCTTGTAACCTCTATTATTATTCAGCTTTTAATCAATTATAAATCAGAGTTATTCTCTTTCTCTTGTGGATTCAAGAACACTCGTGGATTTGAGACTTATCATCGTTTGGAATAGTACGCTAACTATTCTCTCATGAATTCCGTTGCGTCATACTCTTCCTTCAGTTTTCATTCCTCTTGCAGATGCCATGAACCGTTCATTTCTTCGTTTTGGAACGACCACTGAAGGAAGTATCCGTGAAGAAAACTAAACGAGAAAAGTCATTGCACTCTATTTGGGCCGTCACGTGGGGACCGTTTGGCCTTCATATAGGGAGGAACAAGGGCTTTCGTAACTTCTTTTATGCTTTCTTATTTTTATAGTCTTGTATTTTTTTTTGTTGAAGGCTTTCGTGTGACGAATTTGATATTATTTCATGCTTTAGGATTCAGAAAAAGCTATCATTTGTGCGAGAAACATAATACTATAGTGGTTGCTCCTGCATTTTTGCTCTGGGGATGATGAACTAGTTGTGTTTCAGTGGACATCCAGCGAGCAAGAACATCAAAATTTGAGCACATTGAGCACAGTATATGTTTTCTAGAGACGTATTTTTTAGGCTTTTTACGTAAGTAATTTTAACTTGTATACCTATACTACATTTTTACAAAGCTTCTGCCCATATTGGTGTGTTACAACTGCTCTGTCTTCAAGACAACCATGAAGTAACCATGACAAGTGAAATTCACTTTAGTTGGGGTTTCTTTTCTTTTCTGGGTATCAATCTTTCCTATTGAACCAAATTGCAAGCAAGGAATTTGTTCCCCATTTCACTTTTCAAGTACTACAACTAAATTTCCAAGCAAGGAATTGTTCTCTTTTCTTTTCTGTCCTTTGGAACATTTTGGTTGTATATATGTATGTGTGGGAGATGCAATAGTAGAGCACCTTGTCTTATTGTTATCAAGTCATCACAGGCTAGTAGGCTACAACTACAGGTAAGGTCCGTCCCACATTCTTGCAAGAATTATTTTCCTTAACCAATGTGTTTATTTGTTGCGTTTTTGTTTGCACTTCCTTGCTTAAATTTCCAATTTACGCGTTAGTTCAGTTGCTGCTTGTAGTACATTTTGTTTGGAGAGTGATTGCGCAAAGAGAAAGATGGATAAAACTCGAACCTTGGTCGTATCTTGGGAGGTCAGACCTTTGAGAAAATATCTGAGAAAAGCATTGCCTTCAGATGAAAGCGATATTGGACAACTACAAATAATCAGCCTAGGGGTTTAAGGTAAGCACGCAGCCACGCAGTATGATCAAGTTATGATGACCACATATAGACGATTGTTGTAATGCCGTACCAAGAATATTTATGAAAACTAGACGATTATTAATTAGGAGGAGTGCTTCTCAAAAGTTTAGTGGCAAGTATCCCAGGAATTCAAAGGGTTTTTTTTTTTTTTTTTGAACTAATCCATATATATAGTGTAGTATTTTTATGGGCAAAAGAAATTTTATAATCTTAATCCCAAAAGCACCAAAGCCCAAAGAGAGCTCCTGAAAAAAAAAAAAAAAAAACCTAAGCCTCTACCCTAGACCAAGCTGCCCCACCCGTCACTCCAGAACAGCACCGCCACCACTGAAACACCGCCACCAGTCGTTGCACCTCCATTGCCATGGAGCACCAACCCATACACCATCAACCATAAGTGGTCGACAACAGAACCACCTGGAAAGCCGCCGCTGCCCAATAAGGTTTTAAATCTCGGTATCATGATACGTAACAGTATCGGTGCTACAGTCAAATATCAGCCGATATCAGCCTATATCGGACAGTATATCGGTTAAAAATCGGTATCGGTCCCTTGAAAAACTAATACGTATCGGCCGATACGTCGCGTATCGGCCGATATTTTAAATCCTCACCAACTCCACAGCACCACGGCCATTACCTGATGACCCAACTACAGCCGCCCAAAAGCCATGAGAAAACACCACCGGTCGTTGCACCTCCTCAGAGCACCAACTGATCCAAACACAGCCACACCAAAATGAAGCGGTCGAACCGTCGAATACCTCCTGGTAGAAACGATCCCCCCGCCCATGAACCAGCAGTCGTTCAACACCCGGAAATGACGAAAACCCTCCACGTACCGCTGCATCATCACTAGCCGTTAGGCCGAGAACCGCTATCATCCAACAATGAATAGCGGCGTGGACGGCAGCCTTGCAGCCAAAACCGAGAACCGAAACCGGTGGAAGAAGAGAAGCGGAGAAGGGAGGAAGGGAGGGATGGAGAGGGAGGGAGAGAAGAAGAACTCGGGGGGAGGAGGAGGAGGCGCCGCTCCCCCGGCAGAAACCCTAGGTGCCGTTTAGAGGCTGGAGAGAGAGAGAAGGCGGACCTATCTTTTCTGTTTATTGTTTCCCTAATAATTATATAGTAGTATTTATTATAGTACTGTAGAATGACTTTTCGCAATGAGAGTTGTGGAAGCGACACTTGGCACCTATTGATTGGATAAGTATTATAGATTTTAAAAATGTTTATAGCCTTATATTCCTATAATATTTGATCTTCTTGAAAATATTTTTGAAAGGAAATATTGATAAATCTTGCTAAATTCCATTGATTAACAGTTCCAAATAAAATGAAAATTGCCTTCTTTGTAGGAGATCTCACTTATGTGTATGTAAAATTGTCCCAATTTAGATGGAAATGCGAGAATCACTTCAATCATATCTAAAATCAACTTATGTTACCATTCAAACAATTATATACAAATTAAAAAATCTATCAAGTTTATCAATAATGATTCATGGTTTTTATAAGGGAACAATTCTCCCAAATCGGCTGTGTGAATTTATTTCCTAAACGCTAGAGGCAACAATCATGTAAATGCCTGTTAATACAAAACATACTGAAATTGAGAGCAAATAAAGAGGAAGAGATGCAACGAAGACACTTGAGGCATCTGTATTGGACCAAAAGATGTTTGATAGTATATTGTTTCTTTTGTTCTTTGTTTTTGCTCATTATGACAACACTCCAATTTGTTGTTGCATATGCCATTCATTTTTTTACACACAGATTAGGTACTAGAAAATTATTGCTAGTTGGTTTCTTCCCAAAATCACTGAAGGTGTCCCTAAAGAAGTGCTCTCAAAGTTCTGGCAAGGGGGAAAAAAGGAGAATCAATCAATTTAGATGGTAACATATTTCTCTTTTAAGGTCTACATTTGGGGCATATCTTTATGTTTGTATGCATATTCGAACTCCAATGACAATCCTAAACTATGTAATTACCTTTTTTGTGAGGTGCAGTCATGTAACTATCTCAAAAAAAAAAAAAAGAAGAAGCAACAACAACAAGAATAGCACTAAGCGGATAATTAATGTTTAATACATAGAATATATATGGTCTGTTGTAAGGTTTATTTCCCGTATTGCTTATTTAACAATAAACAATTTGAAACTTTTGTGATTAATGCAAGTTTGTACAATCCAACTTATTGTATTTGTTTACATTTTTCAACTCCCCGTGCATATATAACATGGGTTCACTGCTAGAATTCATTGGATTGTGATGAAAATTATAAATAAAGCAATGTAACATGATCATATCATATTTAATACATCCCATACCTTTTTCAAATTTCAAAATCATAAATCTTGAAATATCCATATCTTTTTATATCAATCACCAGCATTTTCGGAGGTTTTTGGCTAAGATATTCAAAATTCAAATGAGTCAAAATCTTTTCCATAATAACAAGTCAAAATAATCTCATCTCTCTTTGCCTTCCTTTCACAGTCTCTTTTTTTCTCTTTAAGCATATTATATGGTGATTCTCTTGATTTAATATCTCCCAATGTTGATGATTTATACATATTGTGTAGGTATATATTGGAAGTAATGTGTTTCCTTTATCTTGCTCTTCTAAACACTTAGTCCTTGGTTAATAAATTTCACAAGGTTAGTACATTTCTCTCTACATTTTTCTATGTAGTCATTTTTTATATTCACGATTCCTTCAATTTAAGTTCATATAATTAAATGTGCTCCCATGTGTGTTGTTTGTGATAAATACTGAATAATGATTGTACCTTCATATTTGCTTAATTTTTTCCAATTTTTTTTCACTTGCTCCCCTAAAATCTCTTCACGAGTTTAAAATCTAAACACAACCCGAGTGCAAAATGGGGGCAAAAAGGAATAATGAAAGCAATCATTTACAAGGAGATTGTAACATTCAATTGCTTTTGAGTGAGAACTAATTGTTTTTAAGCTATGTCACAATATACAATTTTAACATTTCATATGATGCATAATGTATACCTTTGTTATTGATTTGTATTAGTTTTGCTATGCATTGGAGAGTCTTGCATATTCTTGGAAACTCTTTTATTCCTTCCCTATTGTACTAATTTTATATTTTATCTATGTGTTAGATGAAAATTTTCATTGCCGATAAAAAATGTGTTGCTTTACATTGTGCCGATATCTTTAAGACAGACAGCGAGAGTTGGAAAGACAATAATTTAAAATTAGTACATCACATAATTATTATTTTTTTAGTTACTAAAAAAAGATGTTAAACTATATAAACATCAAATTTTTTTTTATAATTGTTGTAGTACATGATTTTCACATACCTATCTCATTAACTCACATACTCAAAAAATTAGGGATGACGAAATATGTACAGACTGACAGATGTTATAATTTAATATTAGTTTTAAAAGGGAATATAAACATTTTGATTCTCCCTCCCAAATCTTAAGTGGGCAACGTGTATTCACCTATATTTATATAAAAGTTGAAGTGTCTACAAACTTGAGATAATCCAACTAATAATCTGATAATTTATTAATTTCATGTGAAATCAATAAATAATTCATAATTTTAAAAAGCTACTATGATTCTCCAAAAATATGCAGGTTAAGAACGATTTTCTATACATAAATGTTCAATTTTAGATTTTGCAATAGCTATTGCAAGTCCTCATATTTTATTTACTATTTTTCCTCTATTGTTGCCGCTATTGGAGTTGTGAAAAGTGTCTTTAGGATAATTCAGCAATAAGTTTTACTTGATTGATTTGTGTCTAGCTTATAGATAAAACAAGATGGGGGGGGGGGGGGGGGGGGGCGCAAGATTGTTTAGGAGAAAAAAGAAAACCGAAAAAGCTATGGGGAATAGAGTAAAAGTGCTGATGAACAGCCTAACCCAATGACTTTCGGCTATATCAGGGGTACATAGATCAATCCTTTATTTTATTTGTGGATATATTTTGAATATCAAAATTATTAATTTCCTCATGCATAGCATGGGTTTCATGCTAGTAGTATAATATTGCAGGGGTCTTTTTAGTGACAACTCCCCTGCATTTGTCACGTGGCACGTACCTA
This sequence comes from Vaccinium vitis-idaea, assembly GCA_963854785.1. Lineage (NCBI taxonomy): Eukaryota > Viridiplantae > Streptophyta > Magnoliopsida > Ericales > Ericaceae > Vaccinium > Vaccinium vitis-idaea. Next base: position 6,834,749 of record OY978225.1, read on the forward strand.
TAATTACTAATTACTATGTATAATTTTATTTGTTTTTTTTTTACATGGCAAAAAAAAAATTTATTAATCAAATATCGAAGATACAAGATTAAACGGGGCCAGAGAAAAACCAAGAAGGCTCTCGAGACTCAAAAGATTGGAAAGTTGACAATAAGGCAACCAAATAATCAAAACAAAAAACCTAAAACCCATGCCAACTCCTAAAGTATAATTTGATTTGTATATGCTAAGTGATAATGATGAAATTGAAATGACATTCTAGATGATTGATATGCATGGGTTATTTTAAAAGATTTAACAACTTTTCAATTGCATGGTTACGTGATGGAAAAAATAGGAACGTGAAAGATAATTAGTCGAGCTAGGAATGTAACCAGAATTTCATGTACGAGGAAGCCACAACATGAACAACAAATTTCTAAAATTTCAAGATTTAGAAATCTAAAACATTTAACTGTATGCAGATACCCAATGCAAAACACTGGAGTATATTTTGGGATGGGTGCCCAACCATGAACCATGTAAAGTTTTAATATTAAAATAAAAAAGTAATAGATAATTAATGGGATTTACAAATGGGGATGGCCTTGGACACCAATAGCCAACTAGTAGTTTCGTCTTTTGTCGAGCAAAATAAAATTGCATGCATGGTGAAATATAAACAACACTCTCTCTCTCTCTCTCTCAGTTTTTTTTGCCCATTTTTTGTTTATTAATTAAGGTATTCTTTAGTGCTTTCAGAATGAGTATTGATCAGATTGACTTGTAGTACGGAAATTAGCTCCCAATCTAGCTGGTTACTGATTTTATGTTGATTTGGTTGGCATGGATTCTGGTTGGTGTCGGATTGGTTCAGTGTTTAAACATGTTAACCACCAGTTTCGGTGAAAAACGAATTGAACCAAATCGATAACCGACGGTTTTGATTAGGTTTGATTAGGGTTTAGTTTTAAAAAAAAAACCGACGGTTTTTGTTACAGTTATGATTTTAGTAATATACTTCGGTTTCTGTTTTCCAATACCTGAATTGAACCGTTGCGATCCTTAGGATCGATTGTTATTGTGGTTAGTAATGTAAAAATAATAAGTATACCACTAATTAAATTATCTGTGGTCACATCTAGACTTATGCTAAAATTATCTTGTCGAAAATGTTAGTTCCATAATGGTTATATGACATAAAATTTGATTATAGACCCAACCTCAATTTCTTCATTTTAATCTGCTTTTATTTTTTCAGATTAATGACCTCCAACCATCCTCTTAATTATAACCTCTCCATCTTCTATAGCATAATTTTTTACGTGAAGTTAATTTGCAAAAAAAATACTTTTTGGTGCTATTTTCTGTGTTTGGTTTCCAATTGAAAACTACATCACGACATAAAGTTTGGACTCAGCATATCCCCAGCCACAACATCACGACATAAACATTTGCTTCTTGTTCTTCAAAAACCGTAAGGGTTAATGACCTGGACACCCCTTGTACGTATACATTTTCCCCCAAACACCCCCTGCAAGCAAAAAATCTACGACGACACCCCCTCTAAGTACTAAAACCTCTTGACCATAACTCTGTTAACGGAAGGAGGTAAAAGACGTATTTGCCCGTACTATATAAAGATAAATGGTGTTGCCTAGAACAAAGAAGTTGCATATATATATATATATATATAGAGGCCCGATCTAGTCCGGGAGTCCCGGATCCGGGACTCCACCTTCCCGATATTTTTTTGACGATCCGAACCGTCCAATGTGTTCAAAAGGTGTTTTCCAAGGCCCACGCGGGAAATCTTAAAAAAAAAACACCGGGAAGGGCTTGATCCAAGCGGTTTTCGCAAAACTGTAAATATGCAATTTTTGCGAAAAACTGCTTGGATCAAGCCCTTCCCGGTATTTTTTTTCGAAGATTTCCCGCGTGGGCCTTGGAAAACACGTTTTGAACACATTGGACGGCTCGGATCGTCAAAAAAATATCGGGAAAAGCATCAAAACGCTTCAATCCGGAAATCCGGGATCCTTGATAGGATAATTCGTGTATATATATATATATATGGAGCACTTCTAGTCCGGTCTTCCCGTTTCTGGACCTCCATGATCCAAATTTTTTTTTGATGATCCGAGCCGTCCAATGTGTTCAGAAGGTGTTTTCCAAGGTCCACGCGGAAAATCTTCAAAAAAAAAAATATCGGGAAGGGCTTGATCCAAGCAGTTTTCGCAAAAATTGTACGGATTTTGTTAAAACAATTTGCAACACAAAAAAAAAATCAAAAAAGCTCTAATCCGGGGGTCCGGATTAGAAGCTATGCCTATATATATATATATATATATAGGATCAACTTCTAATGAGGAGATCCCTCATTTTAAATAAAATGAGGACCAAGCAATTTTTCTACTTTCCGAACTAAATTTTGACGATCCGAACCGTTAGATGTGTTTAAAATGTGTTTTTAAGGTCCACCGCGAAAATTCGTCCAAAAAAAATACCCGCAAGGGCTTCATCCGATTAGTTTTTGTTTAAAACGTTATATATAGCGTTTTTAACAAAAACTGATCAGATGAAGCCCTTGCGGGTATTTTTTTTGGACGAATCCTCGCGGTAGACCTTAAAAAACACATTTTAAACACATCTAACGGTTTGGATCGTCGAAATTTGGTCGGGAAGCATGAGGTCCTCATTTTAAATAAAATGAGGGATCCCTCATTAGAAGTTGATCCTATATATATATATATATCTCCGGACTTTCAATCAGATTTTAAAGGAAATTCGTGGGTTAAAAATCCTGGTCAAAACCCAGGTTCGCGGGTCAAAAGACAAAAAAACGGGTTAAATGGGTTCATCTCTCATTTCCTCAATTCCAAAATTACTCAGACCACCGAAAAGAGAAAAAACGAAGAAGACGATGGCGACGATCTGGAACGACGAAGAAGAAGATTGAAAATCTCTCATTTCATCGACTGTGGAAGAACAAACCGACAACGAATTGATTACATTAGAAATGAACAGCATATGGAGCTATTGAATTCGACCCCAATTCAATGCACATGAATTGCAGTATTCTGTATTTACCACTCGATGGATTTCTATTCTATGCTCTATCATTTTGTTTTCGCTTTTACAGCTAGATTAAAACATGGGCAGTAAAACATCTCCTTCAATGGACGCTGATTTTACATTGAAAAGAGGTATTCTTCTTCGAAATCGAAATTGAAGCAAAGGGACGAGAAGATAGATCGAGAGATTGAGGAACTGGGTTTTGCCAAGGTGAGAGAAAACGTGAAATCGATGTTATCCGTAGACATTGATTTCTATGTCATTATCTTTGATATCCCGAAATTAAAATCCAGAATGGTTTTGAATTCGATTCCGAGCAAATGGTTGGGGAAAATCCCCTTTTTTCTGGAGATATGGGTTTCACGTTTTTTTGGGGGCTAGGGTTTATTTGATATAGATTTCACGTAAATGGGGGGAAAAGTGGGAGAATGGGGGAAAAGGAGAGGGAACATGGGTGGGGGTATATTGGGTAGATCATGTCATATTTTTTCCCCAAAATTTAACGGTAGGGGGGTCAAGGCCTAACAAAAGGTAGGGATGGGGGAAAATGTATACTTAGAGGGGGTGTCGTCGTAGATTTTTTGCTTGCAAGGGGTGTTTGGGGGAAAACGTATACGTACAGGGGGTGTCCAGGCCATTAACCCAAACCAATAATAGCTCATCCTTTAGCTCTCCTGGTAGAGCTGAACTAATGAAAACAGCTCGATCAGTCTTGAACTCCTTCAAATCAACGAATAATGCTACATGTACAACCATTTACAATTCACTCACATACATATGGAGCCCACACACAATTATAGGTGTAGGCCCCGCGTTTATGTGAGGGGGTTGTAAATGGTTGGTGCTGAAACAGTTGTACGAGAAGCATTTTTGCAAATCAACAGCCAGCAGCTTCTCCACCGGCTCGGCCGCCTTCTCTTACTTTTCTTTCCTTACTTCCAACACATCAATAACCAAAGCCCGCTTTTCGACGCTTTTCTTTGAGGGTGGTAACGTTACTCTCCCTTATAACCGCCTAATCTCAATCTCCTCCCCTCTACTTGCCATTTCCATGTTTCGTTGGATATTTGACACCAAGTGATACATTGGGGTAACATCCCCGGCCCCAGAGTAACATATTATAAGCTGACAGGTAGTCGACCACCAGAAACCTGATCAACTTTACCACTTGCGGACTTGTTCCCATGGTGACTGGCAAGGTTGGCCCTGACTTTTCAAGGGCTTAAAGCGATAGTAAAAAAATAGGCCCTTTAAGATAAGAGAAAAATAAAAAACAAATACGAAAAAACTTTCCCAATTTCTCCAATTTCTCAAGCTATTAGTAGCCAACAATGTCTTGTTTTCACCTTGCGCAAACAATTTACAACAAAAGCAAACTATTTTGTTGGAAGTACTTGAATATACAAGCCACCTCCTATCTTGCTTCCTTCCGTTGGACAAACGCCGAATGTAGTGAAAGGAATTGAAATGCCTACCATCTATATCCTTAGGAAACTGATCTCCATATATTTTTAAAGGCCCTTTTCCTACTACAAAGTCAATGAAATTTTGTTCAATCTTGTCTCAATTACTTGGATCATCAATGTTTCTAGGTCCACATTCACAACCCAAATCTCATTATTAAGAGTCTAAGACTATAAATTAATTATTAAAGAGGGCTGGTGAGCTGTTTTTGGGTATATATATATACGGCAATTATCCAGTCAAGGATCCCGGATGGGAGGTTTTTTGGTGTTTTGATGCTTTTAAAAATTGTTTTTGGGAAATCCGAGCCGTCCAATGTATTCAAAAGGTGTTTTCAAGGTCTTCAAAAAAAAAATACCGGAAAGGGCTTGATCCAAGCAGTTTTTCGCAAAAACTGTATATTTACAATTTTGCGAAAAACTGTTCGGATCAAGTCCTTCCCGGTATTTTTTTTTGAAGATTTCCCGCGTGGACCCTTGAAAACACCTTTGCGTGGACCCTTGAAAACACCTTTTGAACACATTGGACGGCTCGGATTTTCAAAAAAATATCGGGGAGGTGGAGTCCCGGATCCGGGAATCCCGGATTAGATCGGGACTCTATATATATATATATATATATATATATATATATATATATATATATATATATACACTCACACACACATTAGACTACTACATATGGGGCCCCTAAAAATTAGCCATTTTAAATTTGGTGGGCCTAAATCCCAGGGCCAGTGCTGGTGACTGGTCAATCAATCGCGCCCAAAGGTTGAACCTTCTCACCAAAGAATCCGACCAAAGGTGATTGGACTAGCTGTAGCTTTTTAATTGGATTTTACAAACAAGATGAAGGCAGTCTTTGAAAACTCTACTAGTCTTGTAGTTGTCGACCACCACAATAACTACCAGGGGGTCATCATGTGGCTGTTGAGCTCCTCTTGCATCTGATTCATCTAATTTGTCAAAAGTGATCGGCTGTTTATACAACTCCCTCTCCTTTGTTGGTTTCTCAATCACCATTGTTTCAAATGTTTCACTCGGTCATAACTTCCGTGAATGTGTTGGGCGAGATGAACTGAATTCACCTCCGCCAGCATATCCACACAATATGAGTCTGATCTCACTAATAGGTTGACGGGGTGCTTCCTCTGTGTTGTTGCTTCTCTCCTCATGATTATCCCGGGGAAGCCATGGCTCGTCCCTAGCTTGTCTTCCCTGAATGAACCGACCAAGTCTTCCTCGCTGAATGAGCGCCTTGATCATGGTCCCTGCAGAACCGGCAATACTTCCTCATATTTCTTTCTCTCCCGTTGGAATTTGGCTTCATTGGCCTAGGCCACCTTAACTCTGGGTGCATGTGTTTCTTCCAAGTCATCATCGCATGTTATGCGTGCATGTGTTTCTGAGCCTTGTTCATGAGCTCGGCCATACTGGTTGGCTTTCTCTGATAAGTGGTAGAAGAACTGGGTGGGCTGAAGCCCACCAATGAAGGCAGTCACTGCCACCTTATCGTCAATCTCATCTAACAGTAAGGCCTTTATTGTTGAAGCACTTCAAGAATCAGGCAAAGACTCCCCCTTCTCTGGCCTCACATTCAGCAAATAGGTGGCCGGATGTTGGAGTCGTCCACTATAAAAGTGTTCAACGAAAAACTTGCTGAGCTATGTAAAGGTCCAGACTATCCCATTCTTCAACTTGCCAAACCAGACCCTGGTCGAGCACTTCAAAGCAGTTGGGAAGGCTCAGCATATGATCTTGTCTGGGACGAAGTGCATGTAGTGTCATGTAGGCGTTGTATGTCTCCAAATGGTCTATTGGTCACCCTGCCAAGGTTCAAGCGTTGGCATCTTAACTTTGGTGGAACCGGGCTAGCCATTACCACTGTCGTAAAGGGGAGGTCTGTCTTTTGAACAAGATTTTCCACAGTGCCATACCCTCAGTTATCGACCTCTCTGATTTCCCTGTCCAATTTTTTCCTGCAAGTCCCAGAACGTAGACCCCTGAACACTTGCAAGTTTGGGTTTGGTTGCGTCACATTTGCGCTGCGAACCAATGGTTTGACTGTCAGCTTCCTTGTTCATTTGAGTGGGGTTACCTCCCTCATGATCTTCATCGTCGTCTGGTTGTTCTTCATCTTCTGGTTCCTCGTTTCATTCTTGAGACGGGTTCTCAAGAGGTGGGAGGTGCTGAAGCAACTCTTGGTTTTGAGCTCTCAACTAATTAACCACCTCAATGAGATCCCAAAGTTGCTCACGCATTAGATTTTGAACATTACGGTTTGTCTTGCTTATTCAGATCTCGTAGTAACCATCCTTTCAGCACACAATCAACTGGCTCCTAGCAGGAATGTGGTTCGCTCATCCTGGATAGCTCAGATAATGTACTTTGATTGGTTCCGTACCAACAAGACCTCCGTGGTCTCTACCTGAATTTGTATAAACAAAGCCACTTCATCACCCATGCTCCGAGCAGATAGGTGCTACATCAGTCCACTCTGGTCCAACCAAGCAGCAAGTCCTGCTCGGTCCCATGCTAGCATGACTTAATAATCTTATTCAGCTCCGAGCTAATCATACCTTTGTTCTGCTCAGAAGCACTGAGCACAGCAAGCAGAGCAGGCCTTCATGTAACAGATTCTCATGGAATCTGGAGAGAATATCTCTAACAGCTCTTACATCCACTGCATTCAAACGGTTAGTGCCACCTTAGTAGGGCATATAAATTCAAATAACTGCAAACGGTCAAGAGAATCCTCCGGGCAAAGATCAACCCACCATCTCCGGCCACTGACGCTGGATATTCAAATTCCACCTCTTCAGGTGCCTATAAATACCACACCCTCTACGGGTAAAAGATACACACATTGCAACACTAATCAATTCTACTTTAATTCCTCCTACCTATACTAAATTAGGCATCGGAGGGGCATTGGTTGGTACCACACCGATACCAAGCACCTTATTTTGCAGGTTGTCGATTGGGCTCACTAGAAAACGACTCATCAAATGGCAGACTTTTGAGGCCAAAATTCAAATGGTCACGCCAAGAAGCCTTGATAGAGTTCCCTGCAAAACAAGCCCAATGACTAACATATCAATTATCCATTAATAAATCAAATCTCACAGATAGCGTTAGGGTATGTGAAATCCACAAAGTATCACCAAAAAAATATTTATGAATCACCATTCGGCATAGATTATCTTTGCCTTGTTAGGTATTTCTACTTAACATCGTGCCTCTTGTAAGGAATTAATTATTTATTAATCAGTTTTATCCGGTTGTTGAGAGAATCTTTTGTGGGCAATGTTCGTATGATTTTATTGTATCTTGCACTTGTATGTATGTTATTCTATATTTATAACTTATAAGTACAACTTACACACAAACGATTGGGTCATCAGTTCTTGTGGAATATAACTTTTGGTTCACAGTCTTAGATAGAATTTGACACGTCATCAGTAGGATTGTAGCATAATGTTTAGTAGGTCTATCTTGATTATGGGGAACAGTTCTAGTTCTAACTCATTTTGCTATTACACTTTATGTGTATTGAATAGGACCTTCTAAGGTAATTGTTGTACTATAGATATTATAGAACAATTAGAACCTTATGGTTATTATGAATGCTTATGCTGTTAATTCAAAGATAATTAATAGATGTGGATATTTAATGTTGTTGACTTTGATTTGTTAAAGAGTGAGATCCTCTTTAAGGTCAACAGTAAAACTGTAAATGGAACCTTGAAATACCTCGAGTACCCAAGAATTCTTGTGTACCATTTGATGTGGTGGTGACACTTGATAGCTAAAATCATTCCAGGATGATGACATTTGTGTACCATTTGATGACACTTTATATGGACGAATTCTATGTGCTATGTGTCCATTGGGTTACGTTTTTAATCCCATTTAAAGGTCCTAACTCAAACTTTAAGCAAATGTTCTTCGTAGATATGGTCACATAGCATTACCTATATACAAATAGTACCCAAATTGTGATCACACCTTAACATAACTCTAAAACTGTTAGTTTGGAAGCAGGAATTTATTTTTGTTCACTCAAAGATTACAAGCTTTCGAAAACTATTGGCTAGGGTATTTAATTCTATTACAAAGTAAGTTGAACCTTTAACTTGTTTATCTTTTTCTCCTTTTTTTTTTCCTAACTTTCAACCTATATGTTGAAGACAAGTGTGTGATGGCAACGACTCTAGCATTGGTGAAGAGATTCTGGGATGCGTGGGAAGTTCGGCTACTTGTTCTCCTCAGTCTCACTTTACAAATTATTCTTTCCATGTTTGGCAATCGCAGAAAGTACGTATCGCCACTATTCATAACTATCCTTGTTTGGTTATCATATTTAATGGCCGACTGGGCAGCAACCTTTGCCCTTAGCAAGCTCTCCAATGCCCAAGTCGATCCTGATAGTCGCAACCCATTGGGGGTCATATGGGCACCCTTGCTTTTGCTACACCTTAGCGCCCCCGATGCCATTACTGCTTACTCTCTGGAAGATAATCAACTCTGGATGAGGCACCTTTTCGGACTAGTGGTTCAAACTTCCGTTGCGATTTATGTCATTGTTATGTCCTGGAAAGATTCCTGGTTTTCTCCAATGTCAATCCCGGCTTTAGTGGCTGGGCTCATCAAGTATGGGGAGAGAGTAAGGGTTCTCATGGCGGTGAGCCATGATAAATCCGGGAAAATTTTGCCAGTTCGTTGTCAACATCTTCACGAAAATAACACATCGGAGGATGAAAGTTCTGTGCATGTTTTACATATAGCCCATGAATATCTCGAGAAATTTATTGGGACTTGTATGCAGTTTTATGACTTAAGGTATAACGAGTTCCAGGTGAGTGATCGTCTGCATGTTGATGAAATTGACCAGTTTTGGGATGCCATAGAGGATGAAATGGGGCTCATGTTCGATTTGTTACACACAAAGGCAGCCATAAAGTTTAGGAAGGAAGGATTGGTTCTACGTTGCATCTCTTTCACTTGTACAGTGACTGTGTTGATAGGATTAATCTACCAATTTTTTGTCATGAGGGTACATCGAGAGAAATGGAATGAAGTTGACGCTGTAATCACACTGGTACTGCTAGTTGGAGCTCTAGCATTGGAGATTTATGCAGTCATTGAATCGTATTTATTCTCTGATTGGGCAACGCTTTGGCTACTTGAGCACCATCGATCAATCAAACCTGTAATTCTGCAGCTGAGGAAGAAAATTTCAAGTCTTTTCCGCCCAAAACGATACAAGTGTAGAAAGGTGGGGCAATTTGATCTGCTAGATTTTATCCTCAAGGGTTTTAAGCCACATCGTAGGGGGCCTGGAAGAATATTTTGGTCATTTTTGAGGATTGATAGTTTTAAGGCCTTGTTCGACGAGTATGTACACGAGCCTGCTATTATTGACCGTAAAGTCCGTACTCTTCTGCATTACCCGATTCTATATTCTTCTCGACGTTTGAGTAACCTTAAACAAAATTTTAGGACGTCCAGTGACATTGATGCCATGAGGTTCGCTGACGATATTTTACAGTGTATCATTTTCTTTCATTTCTCAGGGCAAATTGTTCACTTGCACATCGCAACAGAAATATTGTGCTGTAATTTGATAGCAGAACATGATACTCATGATGATGCATCTAGTTCGTCCTCGTTGTGGAAGGAAAACAGGAATATGTGCAGTACTCTATCACGCTACATGATGTATCTACTCATTACGCGCTCTTCTTTGTTGCCTGTTGCTCTATGGGGTGATAATCACTTGGAGCAACTTATCAAAGGCTTCCAACCACTCATTAGAAAGGCGCGAGATGTAACGGAGGCTTGCAAAATTTTGGAGGAAAGAGAAATATGTGCTCTAGGAACCGGTCAAATTGTCGCATGCGTCAAGCAGATAGACAACGAGGAATTGAGATGGGAAGCTTTGAAGTTGGTGTGGGTGAGGATGCTATGCTATGCAGCAAGTAAGGGTGAGACAAACGAGCATCTTGGACAGTTGATCCAAGGCGGCGAGTTTCTCACTTTCCTTTGGTTCTTTCTACCACAATCTCGGATCCTCAAGTCAGAGTCCCTTCCAGAACGCTCAGGATTTGATGAGATTCTTACCAAGCTACGGAATGATTTTGGTGAGAAAATGACCAAGTCAAGTACTGAATCCCAGTTTTTTACCAAGTTAGCCGAACCCGTATTCTATTGGGAGACTCAACCGTATTAGACCTTCAAGTTACCTCTCACGCCAATTTTTTTATTCATATTTTCTTCCATACTAAACTTGTGAAATAAATGTACCAGTGGAGGCATATTATTGTGAACTAAATGTTTTAAATATCAGTGGCATATTATTCATGAATTCATAAGAAAGCTGTGAGAGCTCCCTTGTGTTAGCATTGTTTTTCTTTTCTTTTTTTTATCAGCATTTTTTTATTATTATTAATCTTTATAAAGGGATACAAAGACTAAAAGGATCACGGGCACACCGGCATATGCCACCCGAGAACCAAATCAAGGACGGCAAGATGCCAACCAAAAACACCGCAAAAAACAAAATACGCAACACGCTCTGAAACAAACCAACAACCAAACCACACCAAACTATAACCGAAAAGCGAAACCCCCAAAACCTCATAATTAAAAACCAAAAACCGCCAAAACCTCGGATTAAAATTCCAAAGAGAGAGAGAGGCATCTCCCTCGAAATCATCAACTTCCTCCACGAAATCAATATCCTCAAGGTCATCAAGAGCATTGATTCTTTCTGCACTATTAGCCTCCTCCAATTCAACAAATTTCTTTACATTAAAGCTTCTCCCCCCTTTAAATTTAACACCCAAAGTGGTTCCTATATCCATCGCCCTACGAGCATTCTTGAAGAGAGAATTCCTATTCCTAATGTCCTGTGAAGAAATGGAAGAAGAAGAAGAAGAAACCTCTCTAACTTTGTTTTTAACAATAGTAGCCTTCAGACCAAACTTAGATATAAGTTTCTTCTTCCTAATTTTCTTTCTGGTTCTCTCTCGAAATCATCAACTTCCTCCACAAAATCAATATCATCAAGAGCATTGACTCTTTCTGTAATATTAGCCTCCTCAAATTCAACAAATTTCTTTAAATTAAAGCTTCTTCTCAAGTTTCCTTATGGTTCTCTTTAATCTCCTTTCCAATTTAAGAACAGTATCATGAGAAGATCCCTCCCCAAGCAAGCTAGGTTCATCTCTTTTCTCCACAACATGAGATCTCGAGCCCTCACAACACAATTTATGAAATTAATTCATAGGAGTAGTACTTGAAAGTTTCTCCTCGGGGATAGAAAAAATCTTATGTTCATCATCCTTTAAATCATCTAAAATCTCCACTCCATGCTCTCCCTTCGAGACCTCCTGTTCACAGATTCCTAACATATCAACTTCGTATTCCTTCCCAATGAAATCAGATGGAGGATGAACCTCTATAGCACTGACAAACGGGGCTAACATCAAATCACCATTCCCAGTTTCCTCTATAGGATGATCTTTACTCAAGGGAAACCAAGACTCATCAACAAAAGAGTCAGAAACTCCCATGTCTGCCCCACATCTATGACACTATTTGCACCCTTAACATCATCATCTTTGCCCTCCTAAAGAACAGTGTCATAATCCTCTTCTATAGACCTCCGATGACCACATCCTTTGCAATCACAAGCTGCCTTCATGAACTGATTGATAACAACTTGCTCCTCCACCACTTTAATTGAGAACTTATTGCCATTACATTCCAATGAGATCTCCTGGTTAATTGTATCAAAAGTGTCAGTAAGAATCTTTACCTTTCCAACTAAGAAAGAGATCCCTTTGGAAGTCGCATCGTCTAATGTAATGTAATCACCCCAGCTTTTGCCGATCGAAAAGAAAGTATACACATTCCAAAATTCAAGGGAACCCCATAGCAACTTAGCCAAACAACCCATTCTTTTTCTCCATCTTCACATAAAGACTCCATTGTTTAACTTCCACAAACCAATTATTTAGCTAGCAAAGGCCTGCTTCTTCTAACATTGAATCCATATCCTCCGGGTCGCAAAAGTCAATAGCAGTATATTCCCTCCCATGTCTCTTATTTGAATATTAGTAACCCCTTTGGTGATAAAAGCTTCTCTCAAAGAATCCAAATTCCTCAACGAATGAAGCCTACCAACTACGCTCTTTTTCAACCGATCAATGCCTTCATCACTAATTCGAACAAGAATTCTATCTGAATGGCTCTGTTTTTCTACTAGCAACAATATCAGCAAAAGAAGAAACCACCCCCACATCATTCCTATACTCATAAATCCTTTCATCTTTACCTATGATCGCAAAATCCTCCAACACAGATTTTTTAGTAGAAAATTCATGGCTTTTACGAGCATTGTTTCTAGAGTTCCCGACATATTTTACAATATTGACCTGAAGCTTAAAATCCCTTATAACAATGCCATTAAGATCTTGCACCACTTTCATCGCCTCCTCTCTTTTTTTAAAAACCAGATAAAACCAAATTTAGTGTTGAAATTAGCACATCTCTTCATAGGAATACAGATACAAACCACCTGACCAAAAGCTTTCAAAATTTGATGTTGTTGGAGATTTGGACTATGTGGCTCAAATTCAACAAAGGCTGCTGAAGTTGACTATCAAACCCACGTTTGATATTCTGAAGATTATGGAGATCATCCACTTGATAAATGGATATGCTCTCAATAAATGCAATGAGCATCCAATTGCATTCTTCCCCTATTAATACCCACGAAGTCTGCAATTGTAAGGCATCACAGAGATCTGAGAGTTTGTGAGTTTGGGTGGGTATACACTGGGATTGGGTGAGAGTTTGTAAATCCTCCAAATACAAATCAGCTGCCCGTGGACGTACCCGTTTCTTTGGGGAACCACGTAAAATCTGTTGTCTCTGTGTTCAATTGTGTGTGTGTGTGTTTGTTTGTGTTTTTGGTTTGATCCTTAGGGCACAACAGATGCGACCAAATCTTATCCATTTCCTTTGGCAAATTATCAACAAAAACAGTAAAAACATTCCCCATTCCTCCTCTAAACCCGACATAACGGTTATTATCCATCAAAACTACCCAACACAAAATCACCACATAAAACCCTATGGAATACCCAGAACAACAGCAACAAACCGCAAACAAGCCAGAAAAAAACGAAACAAAGATGGCAATTCAAATCCATAGAAGGATTAATGGACAGAGAAGATACCTCGAAGTTGAAGCAAATCGCAAATGTAAACAACAAACAGAAAACGCAGCAGCTGAAGGCTAGAGGTTACAAAGTCCTCCAAAACCAGCAGAAAACTCCTAACGAGAATAAAAAAACTCCAATCAAATGGCGGCTGGTAGAGGAAACATATCTGCACAAATGGTAAGCTGAAAAGCAGGAGCGATCGGGACAGGGAAAAGAACAGGGGACTGAGGGATGATAAGGGATGATGAGGAGGGTTTAAAATGAGGGTTTTAGTTGTGGAGGTATAGCGGATGGGGTAGAAGAAGGAAACAAAGAGGGGGAGGGAGCCGAGGAAAAGGGAGAAAAGTAGACGTGGTGGAAGAGGGCCTGCCGGCGCCGGCCGCCGGAGAAGGAGGCACAGGGATTAGGGTGGAAGCTGGATCGCCCAAATTGCCCCCAACGGCTCTCTGTGGAAGTGTGAGGCACTTTGTTGTTGAGGACCCTATCCCTGAGTTCATCCCAATCCTTGTGTTAGAAAGTTGTAATGGGGTGTTCCACTAAGGTGGTTTTTTTTAAAAATTGGTTTTTTACGATTTTTTATGTGATGTATTGTGAGAGAATGACCTGTCTCGGTTTTTGGAAAAAACAGTTTTTTTGTTAGTGGAACACCCCTTAAATATTTTACGGCTATTGTTTAACTTGGTTGTCGTTGATGCATCTTTGTTACTTGCTTGTGATTTTTAGTGGACCTCTAAAGAAAGTAATCCCATTGATATTTTTCTTCTATCACTCTTTTAAGTGAGGATTTAGTTTGATTAATTATTTGGCTATCGAGCAACTACTATTGGAACATTTCCAAAATATTTAATAGATATTAAATGGTATTATTGGTGAACGTTTTAATCCAAAATGTGTGTCTATTCAAGTTAAATAAATAGATACGATTATTAGATTTTAGTGCAAAGGGCGTGTCTATTCAAAACAGACATGACTATATTAAAAGGAGCGACTATTCGGGATACATGAATAGACGCGACCATTGGATTTAAATGGTTTAAACCAAATTGTGTGTCTACTCAGGATAAATGAATAGACATGACTATTGGACTTAAATGGTGTGACCGTTGGGTTTAAATGAATTGGTATAACTATTCGTGAATAGTCACAATGGTTTGAATGTATAAATGTGATGACCATTGGTGAATGGTCACAAGTCTATGCTTATATAAAAGCTAACTGTTCCACCAATTTCCAATATACTAGTTGAGTTTACTGCGTTACACGTGGCATTATTGTAGAGTTTTTTTTTATTATTATGTTCTCGATTGACCTTCTTGTGAAGTTGCACATGTATCGATTAAAAAGAAGCAAAGATTTATTAAATTGGAAAAACCAAAGACAGCATTAAAAGCCAAAAATAACCAAAATCATTAAATAAAGCATGATACAAAAAAATCATGATAATTAGACTATAACTAAAACCAATATTCAATTAAACCATGCAAATCGATCACTTCTTTGTAAGGCACGAACACTATGTTTTACACAAGAGAGTTGTCAAAATTATGCTAACGGGAATGGATGCAACCTATTCAATGAACTTAGTTCAAAGTATGTATGCTCTGTAAAATCGAGAACACTCTAATGCAAACTGATAAAATTGCCAAACAAACGGGAGAAGAGGGGAAAAATGAAGCACCAGAAAATTGGTGTAGGAGTCAATGTATGCATTGGTATGATGCTGAGGACACTCAAGAGTAATGTTGTTGATCTTCCTTTTTCTTTTCTGCCTAGATCAATGGATTTGATCCCTTTAAATAAGTGTAATGGTGTCTCTTTCTTAAGGCACACATAATTCTTTAGCAAAAATCATCACAACAAATAATACTTCAAAAAATTACCCTCCCAAACCATTTCTTCTCCAAACGGTGCCTGCTCCAAATGGTGGCCATAGTCCAAATTAACATCACCCCTAGTGGGTCTCAAAAACTTATATGCTCTCACTCCCATTTTCACTCCCACTCTCGGTCCACAAATTGTTTACGTAGGTTGGGACCCTTTAGGGAAATCCGGCTCCTAATAAACTATCAACTGATCATAGGAGAATCAAGTAAGAACTAATATGCTAAAAATGGAACTTTCAATTCAAAACTGAAATACAATCTCACAAAACAAATTTGCAATGTAGAACTTGCATGGTTTATAACGCTGAGGGAAAAGACAACTATTTTCAAAACAAACGATTAACTGTGGATCCGAGCTTGACACAAATTGGAAATCAAAACAATTGAGAACAAATTAATAGATTCTAAACTCACTGTGATTGTCGTAGACTCATAATCCAAGTTCCAAAAAATATTTAAAAATGACCATGGCTATGCGAGCCCTACATCGTTAAGATAGATTCACCCTGCAATGGCATCCATGAACATCTTAGACGCCTACCTCCCTAGAAACAGTAGTGAAATCCGCATATCTGGCGAACTACCAGCAATGCTTACTCTCTCTATGAGCAAAATTACGCAATACATGTGCATGTTTGTGCCGGAAAATCTTATGCAGAAATGGAGTAATTAGATTGAATTTATAGTTAGGTTTACACCTATTTGATTGGACATTGGTCGGGGCAAAAAGGTGTAATCAAAACGGATACACCCAATTGTCCAAAGAGACTCATCCCATTGAGTTCTTAGGGAGAATATCACCAGGTTCTATACTAAATTAACCACCATGTGGATATAAAAGGATATGAGAGTGTCGCTTTAGAGAAGATGTGGGGGTCTCTGTTGGAGCAAAATCGTATAGCAGATGGAAACGGATAAAAATGGAGAGAATAAATAGTTGCTTCAAGGCGTGTTACAATGTCGCTTTCCTTAAGACGATATTCGCCCCCACCAATTCGAGTGAATTTGGTGTGCACCGGGTTGCCGGCGAATTCGACTCCAAGATACAATGAAGCCCAATCCCGATTGACTGTTTGTTCAACTGCATCATGGACAGACGAAGAAGAACCAGAACTTCAAATTTTGCGAGCCCGCGAAAAATATATGTAGGGGATAATTCTTGAGAGAAACAGCAACTAAAATCATACTCTTTTTTTTTTTTTTTTTTTCTATATTCGAAATTGGTGGAACCCTATCCTTTATATAGGCATAGACTTGTGACCATTCACCAATGGTGACATCTTTACATTCAAACCATTGTGACCGTTCACGAACCATTACGACCATTCATGAACCATTGTGACTGTTGACCGTTCACGAACCATTGTTATACCTATTCATATAAACCCAACGGTCACACCATTGTTATACCTAGACACACATTTTGGTTTAAACCATTTTAACTCAATGGTTGCGTCTATTCATGTATCCCGAATAAACACACCATTTACTTTAAAGCCGTTCACCAATAATTATATTTAATATGCATACATATTTTGAAAATGTTCTAGCAGTCTCAACAGTTGCCTCTCAAAATAAGCCTATAATGAAAAAGTAGAAAACACTTCATTGGACTTTGTGCATTTAAAAGAAGCAAAGTAGTAGTAGTATGTCAAATTATAATTCTTTACCCAATATTATGTTCGTGTGTGTGTATATATATATAATTATCTTTATTTATAGAATTCTCACGGTCCGGCTCAATTTATCCACGGTTTTTAATAACAATCCATGGACCGAGCCGCGAGTCACAGTTTTTTAATTTTTCAATCCATATCCGGACCAGTAATCCACAAACCCAATCCAAAACCAACGATTCGGTTCGGATTCGCGGTTCACGGGTTTTTTTCACAGCCAGAAGGTAGCGTGTTTTTTGGAATGGGGGTGGTGTTTGGTTCTTTTACTTCTTTATTATGGAAAAGGATTGTGTGTGAGCGTGCCAGAGAGAGTCATTAAATCTTCTCCCTCAGATTAACTTTGAAAAACCAAATCTAATCAGGCGATTGTGTTTTAATGATTCAATTACCTCAATTAAGAGGATTTTTTCCTTCAAAGTGAAGAAATACAAACCAATTTACTTAGGAAATCAAAGAACAATAAAGAAACAAGACACTTTGATTAAGAAATCAAAGATAAACTTACTTCGAAATCGTCTTCAACTTCAAATAGAAAGACAATAAGAACTTTGAACACTTGATTGCTACAAGAACAACTAACATCTACTTCCTAAACTACTTCCTAGTCTACTTTGAATTGAGTCGAATTCTACTTGCCAATGAACAAACCAAGCATCATTTTTGCTGTTTGTTGAAGATTTGTCTGGGGGCATTTCACTCTTCAACTTCTTCTATTTATAGCCTTTGCTTGCAATTTGAACTTCCCGCTCGATTCTTGACTTCGAACTCCATCATTTCATTTCAAACTGGTAGTTTCTTCCCTCCAACAACATCTGGAGTTGAATTTCTTTGATCTTCCTTCAGAAGTTTCAATTTTGAACCTGCACGATTATTCAAACAAATCATATGATTAGTTTTAAAGCATAACTTCCTTGCACGACTTGCTCCACGTGTCTCAACTATCAACTGTCTTGTTTTATACGTTTACACGTGGAGTTTCATGCCTTTAGCAGTTAAAAGTGTGGCTTCGAAGCCAATTTCATTATTTATTCCTTGGCTTGTAACTACCAATAACTACCTTCCATACTGGACTATTATACGACATCGTATTGAACTATTTATCAATCATTAGTCCAGTGCATTTCTTTAACATCTAGTCGCCGACGTTTGGCATTCTTAATTACGTGTCTATTATTTATTGGATGTGTTAATTTTATTTGTAAACATACCCCCCGCATTAACAACGTTATTCAAGGAAATTGAATACCTGTTAATGTGTCTTTACCGCTTCGAATTCCAACATACTTTCAATGTGGAAGATATTGGCAGTGCATTCCACTTCCAACGAGGAAGTTATGAGCAGTTCCTTATTTCCAATGAGAAATTTATGGGTAATGGGCAGTTAATTTTACACGTTCTCTACATACAGAAATTTGAATCGTTTCATTATCAAAACTTATCTATAAATGTATCCCATTGTTGGTTAACATTCAACACCATTTTACCTTTAAACGTCAATATCTTTGTCTAATCTACTGTCAATGGCTGACATTACCAATAACCAAAATGCCTTCGAAAGTATGGATCTTAATGGTTACCCTCCTTTTCAAACTGAAAACTTGGTTTCACCAATTGTTGGTGAAATTCGAAGTGATCGCTCTTATGCGGTAACTCAAATAGAAGATCAAACACCTATTGATCCATGGAACCCTCCTGCTCCTTCTGCTCCAGAGCCATCACTGTGGGGTTTACCATCTGAGATAGTAGTGGTCAAAATGGATGACCCTACTGATGTCAAAGGTTGGAGTAAATACCGCCCATTGGCTATGAGTAGGTATTTTTCTCATTTTATTAGAGATGATCCAAATATGGTGCTATTTGACAACCTTATTACCGCTTATCTTACTCCTCAATTCTTTAAGGTTGAAGAGCCAGAGAGATCAGGCTTTGCTGGTTATGGTGAGTTCATAGAGAAGGCTAATAAGCAGTATATATACTGGTTAAATGAGGTTCAAAGGCCTCATTTTGAAAACTTCATTGATCCCACTTCTCCTCCCCTTCGAGCCCTTCCAGAGAACCCTGACTGGTTTGAAGAGTTAAAAAACTTCAAGTTTGATCCCATTACTTCTCATGCTGACTATTCTTATACACTTTACCCCTATTCTGATGCTACTAAAGCCAAAGAAGTTTTGGCTGCCTTTGCCTTTCTGGACATGGGGATTTTAGAGGAAAATGTCCCTTACAAGAACTTCTTGTGGGCTTATGAGACCCTCCAGTGCGCTGTCTCTAAGCAAATTGGTTCTTTTGTCCATGCTTTCTTGGGTCAACTCCCTCTTATCCGAATGTGGATGAAAGCCAACCATACTGCCTTTGGGTTCAATCAGGACTTTCATGATTATGAGATTGTTCATGATCAGCTCACTAGGATTTATAATAAGATGGATAACTTGAAGGGAAGTTCCTTCGAAATCCCATTTGGGGCTTCAAAACGACTTCGAAAGAAGTTCAAAAGGCGCATGAAGGGGAATTCTTTCAAACTGACCGAGCTTGAAGTTAAAGCTAAAAATTTGGTTTTGAAAATCAGGCCCTTAATTGAGAAAAAACTCAAATTAATTGGATGAAGAAAACAGGGTTAGAGCAATGGAGAGACAATTCTTTATCTTCTCTTGGGCAAGATTTCATGCCTTAGTGACTTGGAGTTTTCCTCATTACTTTCAGATCATCCCAGCCCCTGTTACTGCTCTTACATGAGCAGTCATTTAGTTTCTTCTTCAATGTAATAGGTTCTTCATATAGCATGTAATATTTCTTATGTTAAATGCAAACTTAGCTTCTTTATGGTTTGTCTTATGTTCGAAGTATTTTAACTTCTTCAAACCAATTCAATCTTTGCATTGAAATCAAATATTAAATTCAGGCAAAATGAATCTTACAAAGAAAACCAAAAAATAATGGTTCAAAAGATATAATAATCTTAAAAGTAAACCCATCACATTATAAGGGTTTAATTTCATTTCCGAGTAATATTATGTTTGGGCTAGAACATATTTCGAGCTCAATTAATTTTTAACCCAGTGTTTGACCCGAATCGATATAACGTTTCATCGCAACGTATTTATCTAGGGCTTAAAACATTTCCATTGTCACTTTTACTCTCAAACTTTCAAACACTTTTCTTCTCCCTCCTTACGTTCAAACTCCTGCAACCATGGCCTCTGAGACTTCAACCCCAATAGGTACTCCCTCCTTTGTTCTCGGAAAATTAGTTGAAGAAGAAATGAAGAAACCCAAAGGTAGTTTTGTACAAAAGCTAACCTTTATTACAAATCCTAACAATCCCAACACCAAAATTCTAGGGCCCACATTCTTTGACCTTCCTCTCAAGTTTACACCATGTTACCCTATTTTAGAAGAGAGTGAACTTATAAGGGACCAAGCTTTAAACTTCGTGGATTGGGCAAAGAAGAATTTCATTTGCTGGCCAATTCGAGATAACGATTGGGATGAATGGACCACATGCATTTTGGAGCATAAAAAGAAGGCATTGGAGCAAACTGGGCTTTCGTATGTTATTTCTCTGCTTCAAAATGGTATACAATAGAACCCTACCCTTATACATGCCGCTTTGGCTTTCTAAGATCCATCATTCAATTATTTTCGATTTAATTGTGGAATGATGGCTCCCATAGTTTTAGATGTGGCCTTTCTTACTGGGCTTCCTCCATTTGGCCCTTCCTTTGATATTTCAAAGTCCATTGATGTGCCACCTTTGAAAGAAATGAAAACCTCTGGTATGCACGCATCATATGGGAACTTCTTACAATCTGAGAGGAAATATGAAGACGAAGTATCTGAAAGGGAATTCTTTAAATACCTTCTATATACCTTATGCAAAATGGTTTTCTACCATAGTGGCAAGAAAATTATGCTTGAATTTGCACCTTTAGCATATTCCCTTTCCAAAGGTGAGACCTTCAACCTGGCCTCATACTTTTTACGCTATATATATAAGGTAGGATCTGATAGCCAAATGAAACTACTTATGTTCAACCTAGGGGGGTCTCTTTGGTTCCTGCAACTATGGCTCTTAGCATATTTCCCTGATTTTAAGGTTGTTGTTAAAGAACCCATAAACGTTTATGGGGATAAGTTCACAGTTTTAGCTTCGAACCCCCTTGCATTGGTTGGATATCTGCAATATTTTCACAATATGAGAGAAGATAAGGAAGAGGCAGAATTTTGACCACCAACTGGGATATTGGACCATCCTGGATAAAGAAGATGATGGAACACAGGGGTAGGAATTCTTTTGCTGATGCTTGGGGAAGCATTCTTCTCCCAAGGGAAATCTTTATTGGAGGTTTCATTGGTGGTTGCAGATAGGCTCATGCTGAAACCTACTGTCTTGCTCAATATGCTATGCAATTTGGCATGGTGCAAGCCATTCCACGTCCCTATCTTGGAGAAGTTAATGTTCCCCTCTATGAGAGGAAAAAGGTTGATAAGAACCAACTTTCACGCATCAATGTGGAGTTCAGGATATCTAGAGTTGCTTTCAAGCCTTTTGACTTTGCAATTGAAAGCCCTATTCTCACCAAATTCACAGGATGGTGGCACAATGTCCTTGGGTTATATAATCAAACCAAATCAGCCCAAAGCTTTGCAAAACATATTGGAATCCCTCCTCCAGTTGAAGGTGAAATCCATTCTAGTTCACTTTCCATATCAGATGATGGATTTGGGATTGGTTTGAAAAGCAGGTCTCCAGGAGATCATGAAGAAGTGACACCAGAAGTTCAAAGTAAGAAGAAAGGAAAGAACAAATATGTGTCTCAATCCTCTGTCTTGGTGTCTGTTGCTTTTGATGTAAAACCCCTTCAAGCGATGCCACAAGTGGTCACAAGGGCTCAGAAGAAGAAAGCTACTCCTCCTTCTCCATCAGGTAATCTTTACTTCGTGTGTAGTCAGTTTACCTTCGAAGTATTTCTACTTCTTACTTATGATTTGAAATGCAAAGTCCACTCCCAAGAAGAAAACAAGAATAAGGAAAGTACCCACTGAAATTCCTACTTCACCTCCTTCACACAACCAGGTCATTTATGTAACAATAGATCTTTTACTAACTACTACATGTCTTTTACTAACTACTGCATGTTCTATAAGAAATCTTCACTTTTTTTTTTTTTTTTTATCAATAGCCAAGAGAAAGAAAGGTCCTGAGGACAAAGAAAAAGAACTTCAAGCCTATGAAGTTGTGAAGAAGAGGAGGAAAGTGACAATCCCTGAATCAGAAGATGAAGCTCCAGATGATACTCTATTAAGCCAATTGTCAAAAGGTAATCCCTTATGATTTTCATCTTATTGGACTTAATATATACCTTTGGCTTTTGAGATTAACTTTTCTATTACTTATAGTCATTTCAGCAAAGAAAACAAAATCCAAGCCTTCTGAAATTCCTCCAACAAAAAGTCCTTCAAAACCTACTGAGCATGCACCTGTTGAGCTTCAGAAAGAGATTCAACCTTCTAATATCGAGGTTGATAAGACTTCTAGACCTCACCTGGCCTCTGAATCTATCTCAGAAACTGTGGCACAACTGTTTGGTTCTTTACTTCTTTGCAATGGAAAATAATTGTGTGCGAGCGTGCCAAAGAGAGTTCTCAATCTTCTCCCTCAGATTAGCTTTGGAAAACCAAATCTAATCAGGCAATTGTGTTTTAATGGTTCAACTACCTCAATTAAGAGGATTTTTTCCTTCAAAGTGAAGAAATACAAACCAATACTTAGGAAATCAAAGAACAATAAAGAAACAAGATACTTTGATTGATAAATCAAAGACAAACTTACTTCGAAATTCTCTTCAACTTCAAATAAAATGATAACAGTAACTTCGAACACTTGATTGTTACAAGAACAACTAACATCTACTTCCTAATCTAATTCGAACTGAGTCAAATGCCTAAAACAACAATTCTAGTTGCCAATGAACAAACCAAGCATCATTTTTATGTGTTGTTTGTTGAAGATTTGTCCGGGGGCTTTTCACTCTTCAACTTCTTCTATTTATAGGCAATGCTTGTGATTTGAACTTCCCGCTTGATCTTGTGACTTCGAACTTCATCATTGCATTTCAAATGAGCAGTTTCTTCCCTCCAACAACATCTGAACTTGAATTTCTTTGAACTTCCTTCAGAAGTTTTAATTTGAATCTGCACGGTTACTCGAACAAATCATATGATTAGTTTTAAGAAAATAACTGCCTTGCATGACTTATTCCACGTGTCTCAACTGTCAACTACCTCGTTTTATATGTTTACACATGTAATTCATGCTTTTGAAAGTTAAAAGTATTGCTTCGAAATCAATTTTCTTACTTGTCTTCTGACTCATAACTGCCAATAATTGCCTTTCAAACTGGGAACTAATACGGCATCGTATTAATCCATTTTAATATATTGATCCAATGCTTTTCATTAACATTAATCTGCCAACGTTTGGCATTCTTGATTACGTGTCAATTAATTACTTGATTTGTTAATTTTACTTAAACCATCTTGTGTTATTCTAACAAATTCAACCTCTGGTAGTTGAAGTTTACATTTCTTTCTAGCCCTTTTGAATCTGGCAATAAATTGAGTAGCCTTTTCATTAGGCTTTTGTTTTAACCTTGCTAAATCAGCCATGGTGACTTTAGGTTCAGTTTGATAAAACTGAGCATAGAATAACTCTTCCATCGTTTTCCAGTTTGGAACTGATTCTGGTGGCAAATTAGAGTACCATTCGAAAGTTGTTCCTGTCAAGGAATTAGTAAGTAACTTCAACTTAATGAACCCATTATTGCCTAACTCCTTACACTGAGCAATAAATCTAGCAATGTGCTCAGTTGTTGATTGTTTTCCATCTCCATGAAACAAAGTGAAATTTGGGATCTTAAACCCCTTAGGGACTTTGAACTGCCTATCTATCCATTCTGGATAAGGTTTTCTATAAATTTGAGTTTGTACCCCCCGAGTTAGAGGCCCATAAACTTCTTGCATAAAACAAGTATTTCACCTCGAAGGGCAGGATTTCCTACTAGATGAATCCTTGAGTTAATAGGTGGTTCCCAATTCATATTTCTAGCCATATGATCTTCTGGAAACCTCTCAAAAGGACCATCAAAAGGCATGGGTTGTTTAAAACCTCCTTCCTGCCTTGCAAAAGGCTCATAAAGATGGTTCGAATGCACTCTTCCCATTTCTGGTACTCCTAGATACTTAGGAATTCCAGTTTCTGGTTTAGGCCTTCTTGAACTAGCCCTATCATGAAAATGATTTCCTGGAGTAAAATTATACTTATCAAACCCATAATCATCATTTTTATAACCCTTATCCCCATCTAAACCATCCAAATTATGTTCGACAGGGATATTAGTGGTTTGCTTAAATGTTTTCTTAGACTTGGGTGTTTTATAATCATGAGTCTTTGCAGATTCATACCAAGACTCTGGTATATCATCTACATTTATAGGCTCTTTTCCAAGCCTTGACTTATGTTTGCTTGTACTAGCCTCTCCTTTATCTTTTTCAGATGAAGGTAAAGGGTCATTCCTAATTTTTTACTGTCCTTCTAACTTTTGAAACATAAGTTTTTGGGTTTGAGCCAATTCCTTAAATGTAGCCATCATTTCAGCAAATTGACTAGATGACACACACCTCCTCCAACTTCTGGATTCTTTGGGTCATCAACATGCACTGTTCTATTATTCCTAGTGTTCATTCGAGAAGCCTGGCCAATTCCAACATTTGGATCTTGACCAATACGGGTTTCTGGACCTGTTTGAGGGCCTTCAACTTGTTCGTTCTCTTTAGGATTAACATTATTCTCATCGTTTGGCGTTTGGCTAACCTGAGAATCATTTGTTTGCTTCCTAAGTTTTGGAGCCATTCAACACTTTCAGGTCCCATTGGGCATGCCAAAAAATGTGTTTGGTTCTTTTACTTCTTTGCAATGGAAAATAATTGTGTGCGAGCGTGCCAAAGAGAGTTCTCAATCTTCTCCCTTTGATTAACTTTGGAAAACCAAATCTAATCAGGCGATTGTGTTTTAATGGTTCAACTACCTCAATTAGGAGGATTTTTTCCTTCAAAGTGAAGAAGTACAAACCAATACTTAGGAAATCAAAGAACAATAAAGAAATAAGATACTTTGATTGATAAATCAAAGACAAGCTTACTTTGAAATCATCTTCAACTTCAGATAAAATGATAACAGTAACTTCGAACACTTGATTGTTACAAGAAAAACTAACATCTACTTCCTAAACTACTTCCTAATCTAATTTGAACTGAGTCGAATGCCTAAAACAACAATTCTAGTTGCCAATGAACAAACCAAGCATCATTTTTATATGTTGTTTGTTGAAGATTTGTCCGAGGGCTTTTCACTCTTCAACTTCTTCTATTTATAGGCAATGCTTGTGATTTAAACTTTCCGCTTGATCTTGTGACTTCAAACTTCATCATTGCATTTCAAATGAGCAGTTTCTTCCCTCCAACAACATCTGAACTTGAATTTCTTTGATCTTCCTTCAGAAGTTTTAATTTGAATCTGCACGGTTACTCGAACAAATCATATGATTTGTTTTAAGAAAATAACTGCCTTGCATGACTTATTCCACGTGTCTCAACTGTCAACTACCTCATTTTATATGTTTACACATGTAATTCATGCATTTGACAGTTAAAAGTATGGCTTCGAAATCAATTTTCTTACTTGTCCTCCGACTCATAACTGCCAATAATTGCCTTTCAAACTGGGAACTAATACGACATCGTATTAATCCATTTTAATCTATTGATCTAGTGCTTTTCATTGACATTAATCTGCCAACGTTTGGCATTCTTGATTACATGTTAATTAATTACTGGATTTGTTAATTTTATATGTAAAAAACAATAACCTGTATCTCTTACCACTGTTAGGGCTGCTAAAGAAGTTGAAATTCCTTCATCTCAACAAGAACCTATAATCAAGGAGGTCTCCTCTTCTACAACAACTGCAGGTGCTGCAAAGATTTCAATTTCAGAGGGTGTTCAAGGAGATGAGATGGAAAAAACTTCTAACATTGAAGTCCCAACACAGATTGTTGCAGAAACTTCCATCTCTAAGGATGATGCAAATTTAATCAAAGAAACTTTGCAAAGTGCTTCTCTTGCAGAAATCATTGAGCGAATTGAGGTGATAACTGAGAAGACTACTCTTGAACAACTTCAAAGTGGTGATACTCCAATAGAGCAATTCCAACCGAGTTAGACTTTCTGATGTAAAGAGGAAGGTACAGCCATGATGTCTGATCGGTGGAGCCATGGCCTTCCTAGCAATAGGTTGAATGATGAGGGAATATCGAGCACATGAAACTCAACACTGGTCTCGAATTCTTCTATCATTATTTCCATCTGAATTGTCCCAATCACATCTCGTCGAGTATTGTCGTAGGCACGCACTCCAAGATTAGACGGCTGGAAATCCTTGTTCTTAAAACCCAAACAATCAGCTGTACGCAGGGGACAGACGTTCAAGGCAGATCCATTATCCAATAACACAACCGGGACCCATTTTCCCATGCATTTCAAGGTGATGTGCAATGGCTTGTTGTTACCAGCCCCTTCTGGCGGCAGATCCTTTTCAGTGAAGACTACAACATGCTTCGCGCGGGTTGGCGTAAACAGAGCTATCATCGTTTCAGGAGGAGTGTCTGGTGGCACCTCCATGTTTGACAGGGCTTTGATTAGTTTTTTACGGTGCTCTCGAGATGAAGAGAATAACCCCCAAATAGACACTGAGGCTGGGGTTCGTTCGAGCTGTTTCTGAATTGGATCATTTGTTACCGGGGAATTCTTCGGAGGTGGCCTAGCAGCGGAGTTTTGTTGAATGATAACCTCTGGATGGTTAGGAATTGTATCCTTGAGAATGGGATCGTCCCAAGCGAAATCTCCCGTCACGGCATGGTTGGAGGGATTTCCACCTTGGAGGTGGGCCGGCTGGAAGACTCGACCACTTCTAGTTATTCTACTGACTGTTTCTTCCCATAACTCCTGATTTTCACCCTAGAAATTCGTGTATTCTTCATTAACCTTCCGTTTGCCAGCCCTGATGGCTCCCCTTTTCTGCATGGTTTCTTGATCCTCAGTCCAGAAATTCATCAGATCACTTCTGGCCCTCTGTTCCTCGATTTTAACCGCTTTCATTTTTGTCTTGAGGTTGTCTACTTGGGAGTCTTGCCAGAAAGACGGATCCATCATGGCTCTGTTGACAGTCCACACCTCATCATTGCTTACTCGGATATCCACTCTACTTTTTCATCCCAAATGGTAGCCATAGGGTCAGTGACCAGTACTGATACATTGGATGCCGGCGGGAATGGCACCGATGGCCGAGGCAAATATCTGTCACTGATGTATGCTTGCGGGAGCCAATCTTGGTTTCTGAAGGCAGCTTCTATGACAGAACGGCCTTCTTCTCTGAAGCGTGCGAGTGGTGAAATACTATCTGCTGGATGTCTGTTTGAAGTCATCATTTCTTCAAGGAGATTTGCACTCCTTTCTTCTTTGTCTTGCTCGGAAATGCTTTCTGTAACATTGATCTGGCAGACACGGGAATCTTCTGGCATGTGGACAATGGTTTTATCAAGGAATTCGGGGACGGTGAATTGGCTTGAGTCCCCAGAGATTAGCAAAGAAACGAACAATGCTTGTCGGTATTTCTCCCAATCTTCATCGCTCATGGACCATTCTTCTTCTTCCACAATGTCACCCCATCTCGGCTTTGGCGATGTACCGGCACATGAAAGGAAATGGACCCCAAGATTCTCTGGCATAGCAACAATAGGCTTAGGCTTGGTAAGTGGCGTGATATAAAGGCTTGGGTCAAATTTAGTGGAGGTAAGGTCTCTTGCAACGGAGGCGAATGATATCTGGCCAACTTGGGTGTTTTGCTTGTGATTTGGCAAAGGGTTGGAAATAGTGTTGGGCTTTTGATCGGGAAGTGGGATGGTTCCGTCGTCCACAAGATCTTGGATTTTATGTTTGAGACGAATGCAGTTATTGGTGTGGTGGCCGGGCATCTGCTGGTAGGCACAGTAGGTATTTGGATTGTGGTTGGGGGGAAGTTCTTTGGGTAGTTCTCGAGGCTCGAGAGGTTGGATGGCTTTTCGGTCAAGGAGTTTCTTGTACACCGTGACTAAGGGAAAGGGTAATGGCTGGAATTCCCTTCTTGGCCGGGGACCTGTTTATCTGAAATGTGACTGGGTTGCAATCTGATTGACAAGCTCAGCTTTGGTTGGTTTAAGGTTGGAAGAACTGGCTTGGTTTTGCTGGTGATTTTGAGTGTAGCTGCTGGATCCGAAAAGGGTGTTACTATTGCCAGAGCAGACTCGCCTCGGTTTCGGGGAGGACTCACTTTTCTCAAATATGCCGCTACGGATGGCATCTTCTACGGCCAAGCCGACCTCATAAAAGGTTTTGAAATCGGCGGTGGTTTGGAACACCACTAGATGTTTAGCAAAATCTGGTTCAAGATTCTTTGTGATGATCCTCATCTGTTCCTTTTCTGAAGGTCGCTCCATCATCTGAGAGGCTTTCCCTCTCCACCTTTTAACAAAGTCAACAAAAGACTCGTTCTTACCCATCTTAGTTGATTCCAGTTCCCGAACAGTCATCTCAAGCTGAACGTTATAATTGTATTGGGAGACAAAGGCTGCCCCAATATCCTCCCATGTCCTCTTCTTGGAGATGTCCAGATTTAGAAACCAGCGGAGTGCAGGCCCGGTTAGAGTTTGCTGAAACATCTGGCCCATTGCATCTTTTCCAACGTCATACATGGATAAGGTACCCACATACGTTTGTAAATGAGCTTTCGGGTCACCGCTTCCATCAAATTTATCCCAATCAATAGGCTTGAACTTGTCGGGGAGCTTGGCATAAGGAAATAGGCACAACTTCTCCATATCAATCCCAATGGCTGCTATCTTCTCCTGTTTCTGAACAGACTCTTCCAGCTTAGTTAATTTCTCTAGTACTGATTCCATGTTCTGACTACTTGATTCCCCCATCGGCGGAAGTTGAGAGGTCAACCCTTGAATCAAAACCATCATCTGGGCCATTTGTTTAGTGTTGTTGGCTTTTTGCTCCTCCAAGGCATCTTTGAGGGTCTGAATTTCATCTTCTGTTGCCATACCTGAACTTTCGGTTGACTGTACCGTTCCTGACTCAGTTCGAATTAATCGCTGTTCGTGGGTTTGGACCCAAAGAGGTGGAGGATTTTTCTTCTTTTTGCCAATGGTTAGTACTGATGACATGCATAAACGGAATTCAAGGGTGCAGTGTATAGTGTAAGAACCTATGTACAAAGGAATGATGCATGATGCATGAAAGGATTGACCCAATTTCCTTCTTATTTTGTTGGATATATTCAAATTCCCATGATTTGCGAAAACAATGGCCGGACCGGAGGTTGCCTACGTATCCTCATGGAGAGGAACAGACCGTGACGTAGTTCAGGACTACAAATTTAGCTCTTTTTCTCAAAAGGTCTTTTCATTAAAAGCATGAAATTTTTACAAACTGACATGACGACTCAACAACAGACTTGATAATTAAACAACAACAGACTCAATAATAGGCAAGAATCACAAGCTGGCTTGATTCTTCAAAAGAAGCTCTGCTGGCTAGATTAAGTCAGTGGATATTCACATCTGGCAACAGACTCGATAATTAAACAGCAACAGACTCGATAATAGGCAAGAATCACAGGTTAACTTGATTCTTCAAAAGAAACCCTTGTTGGCTTGATTTGATCATTGCACGATCACTTCAGGCTCTGAAAGCTTGTTCTTAAAAGGAGGGATGATTCGGAGATGTCGACCCTGTGGAGGATCCTGTTTCATCAACTTTCCCTTTTCCCTTGGGGTCTTCCTTCTTCTTCCACTTGCACTGATCTTTGAGCTGTTGTGGGGTCATGCCATCATTATTGAGAAGACAATCTGCAAAGCACACATCACATTCGCATTCGTCCCAGTACTTGTGGCCCGTAACTGGGTCTTCAAAGTAGTAGACGGGCTGGCCATTGGCATCAAAGTATTTTACAGGTGGCATAACTGCGAGTTCCCCGTCGTCCTGCTCCATCATCAGAGTGATTTTCTCGGGGGCCGGCTCCGGGTTTTCTGGGAAACAGAATTTCCATCCTTCATTATCGTCCCACTGGAGAGACACACCTGGCAAATTTGCCTCGGCCAGCAAACTGAGTTTCTGGTCCAGCTCCTCTCCCATATGATCTTCTATGTTGAGCTTTCCTGGTTGAGGCTCCTCCGACTTGCATGGAGGTTGTTCGGGCTGAACTTCTTCGATCACCCATACGGGGGCTCCTTGGTGAGTGGTGAGTGTGGACTTGAATCGCTTGTATGGTCCTTCAGACATGACGACTCTCTACCATAAAGGAAATGCGTACTTTATTTTGGGAAAGGGAGCCAATTGTAGCAATGATTCTTTTGTTTTTGATTTTTTTTTGAAAGGAGGAATCTTCGTATATCCAACATAATGCGTGATTGTTAGGGCAATCCCTATGAATACGAACATGATGTAATGACCTAAGGCAAAGCTACCATGTGTACGCATGTAAAATGGAGACAACATGTTGATGAGTGATATATACAAGAATGGGTGAACAGTTAACAGATAAACAAGATATATACAGGACAATTAACAGACAACAGGTAAACAGGATATAACAAATAGTCCTACCCTGTGGGCCCTATCGTAGGTTGGAAGGTACTATGGTTTACTACATGTAAAGGCTGGGTTTTGGTTTAAGGGGGTTCCCTAGACTAGAGTCAATATTTGCCTCCCAGTGCCAAGTGTACTGCATGGCAAAGGTTAAGCGGCAGGCTGACTCATCATCGTCAGGGGTTTGCCGAGAATCTTGGGATGTCCTAACACCGGCAAGCCGGGTAGGGTAACCAAGACGCAGCGGCGCGGTTTATCCAACATCGATGCAAGTGCAATGTAAAAGTTTTGATAACAAAATATTTTCAAAAATCCCACCATTATTTTTCAAGTTTGGCTCACCAATAAATTAATTTTTATTTTGAAATTTCACACAAGCAAACAACCGGGAAAGCTCCAGTCCGGATTGGTCGGGCGTAGCCCTGTTACTGCACCATTCCTTTCTCGATCAC
This sequence comes from Vaccinium vitis-idaea, assembly GCA_963854785.1. Classification (NCBI taxonomy): domain Eukaryota; kingdom Viridiplantae; phylum Streptophyta; class Magnoliopsida; order Ericales; family Ericaceae; genus Vaccinium; species Vaccinium vitis-idaea. Next base: position 6,866,250 of record OY978225.1, read on the forward strand.
GCGGGGCATGTTCGTTTTGTCAAGCTTTCGGGGGTCGTTTTACATGTGTAAAATACCAAAATAAGAATTAATTTAGAATATCCCCAGCAGAGTCGCCATTTTGTGGACACTGCGCTACGCGGCTCGATTGTACGATTGATTTGAAAATCATGAAAACAAAAATGTGAGTCGCCACCCGGGGTTTAGATTTGAAAAATGTTTGGTACCTGAGAAACCGTTTAAAAATAATTGTTGACTCTCATGCCGTTTTGGAAAAGATTTGATCTGCGAAAAGATTCTTTTGGATTCGGAAGCCAGATTACGCGTAGGGAAGGTTTTATTGAAAATGCACCCCGCTCGCCCGGGAAATTCCCGGTCTCTACTAAATAATTTGTGGGATTTTTGTAGAAAATATTTTGTTATGGAAACTTTGAACAAATATACGAATAAAATAACGAAACCATAACGGAAATAAAATTAAATAAAAAAAACTAAATGGTAATAAACAGAAAACTGGGGAATAAACTTTAAATAAAAGAAAATTTTAAATGGGCAGGAAGAAAAGAAAACAGGGGCTAACAGAGGAGAAACAGAGGAAAATTTTTATTTCAAATGGAAGCAGTACAGCTCCTCTGCTGAGACCGTACGGTTGGTACGGCAAGCCGTACGGCTTGCGTACAACTACATTTTTGAAAATTTTGTTTTGGGACCAGTGTCCAAAATGTGTTCAAAACTTGAATTTTTCTCTTTCTAATCAGCCCCAAATAAACTGTTTTTGTTTGAAAATGAGTTATTGAAGTAAAATTTATTTCCGAGGTGGATCGTACCGTACGTTTATCAAAAGAAACACTCGGTACGGGTCCGGAAAATCAATTTGTGATGAAAACAGTACCTAACCAGGCCGATAAACGATTATCGGAATCATTATCAACCCAGGAAGAACCCTCGGAATGCCGTGGTTAAGAACCAAGGTTTGAGAATGAAATTTATACCTCTGGAATTTGAACGGGAACTGGAATTTCAGACGTTTCGGGAGACGAATCTTGAAACGAAAGACTTTGAAATGATTTGGGGCAATACGGAGGTTTGGATTTAGGAGAATTGGAAGGGCAAAGGTTTGGGAAGTTTACTGGTGGTTTCGGACGAGAATTTCGTCAGAAAGCTGAGCGGAAATTCTCTCTGGGTATGATCTTCTGTGTGTTTTGAGATGAGGAGGATGCCTCTATTTATAGCCGGAGGAAGAGAATAAAAATGATGATATTCTCCGGCAGGTGATGATGAGATTCCTGAACGTTTGATTTTCTGAGATTTTTTACAGAGGATAACGATACCCACCGTACGGCTCCTAAGAGGAGCCGTACGGCTTGTATGTTGGAGCCGCACGGTTGTGAAGAGAAAGGTAAGTTGCACAGTTTGAAACAAGAGCCGTACGGTCTGTGTGGCTAGGTTCCCAATTTTCTGGACATGCTCCAAGGTAGTTTAATCGTTCCTTCGTCATTGGGGATGCACGGGTATCAAAATTGGGGTGTCTACAACTTGCGAATCCTTTTGAAGAGTTTCCTATGGGCGTGCAAGTGTCCTTCTCTTTCCTTGGACTTGACGATCATGTCATCCACATATACTTCGACTTCTGTGTGGATCATATCGTGCAGTAAAGTTGTAGCGGCCCTTTGATAGGTGGATCCGGCGTTTTTCAGCCCAAATGGCATAACCCTGTAAAAGTAGGTACCCCACTCTGTGGTGAAAGTAGTCTTCTCTCGGTCTTTAGGGGCCATGAGAATCTGATTGTAGCCTGAAAAGCCATCCATGAAAGAAAGCAATGCATGCCCTGCAATATTGTCTACAAGTACATCTATATGTGGCAGCGTCTTTAGGACTGGCTTTGTTCAGATCTCTGAAATCCACGCAGACTCTTATTTTCCCATTCTTTTTAGGAACGAGTACGATGTTTGCGACCCATTGAGGGTATTCTGTTACCATTAGTAATCCTGCATCTATCTGTCTCTGAATTTTCTTCTTGATTTCCAACACCCAGTCAAGTCTCATTTTTCTTAATTTCTGTTTAACAGGTTTTGCATCAGGATAAAGCGGGATTCGATGCTCCACGATTTCAAGATCAATTCCGGGCATGTCCGCGTGAGACCATGCAAAAACATCTTGAAATTCCTTCAAAAGATTTGAGTGAGCTTTAAATTCCTCCGGAGACAGCCCGAAACCGATTTGAACCATTCGTGGATCATTCTCACCCCTCAAATTTATTGAAATTACTTCTTCTTTTATAGGCTGAGCATGCCTTTCATTCTCCCGTTTGATTAGAGATTGGAGTTCCTTTGGAACTTCTTCCTCAAACTCAATCCCTTCATCGTCAGGGTCAACACAATTTATTTCGGACACAACAAGATAAGCAAAGTCGATTTCATTCATTGCAAATGAGGGGGGCCCAGGGGCGTGATACATGAGAGTGGACTCGAACTCAAAAGAGAAATGATGAAGCGGAGGAACAACAGACACATGCTCTGACTCAGAAGTGGACTCAGACTTAGTGCTAAACTCAGACTCAGTACTAGACTCCAACTCAGATTCAAATTCAGTGCCAGTGTAAATAATTTTAGGCACAAAAGTGCAGCTTTTATAAATTCCGTTGGCATCCACAATGAGCGAGGTAACATCTTCAGGGGCTTCCTGGCCTAGCATCATTAGCTCCATATCTCTAGCAGGCTCCAAATCAATCAACATTGCAACAGGCTCATCTTCAACCATACCTATTGAACTTTCATCCCCAAACAGCGATATCAGATTCCCTGAGTCAAAAACCTCGATCCAGTCAGATTTTCATTGCTTGATCAGCTCTTCCAATTTCTCTGATTCATCATCACTGTCCCATGTGTCATTGGCAAAGATTTCAAACCCTGGCAACTTGGTTCTTTTCTCCATGTCCCAAAATGGTTCTAGCTCTCCTTGATAGATGGCTTCCTTTCCTTTGACAAAACGGATGGGGCCCTTCATAGACTGAGCACGGGCTCGAGCTTTCCATCTACTTCCAAGCTCATTTTCGTCAGGATGATAACCAAGGCCGAAGCGGTGATTGTTCATAGGGAAATCAGGGAATTCAGCTACTCCTTGATTGTTATGGCCCAACCCAAAACCAGGCATGTAAGCCATTTTCCTTATCATTTCAATGACTGTAGAGCTAATCGAGAAATCTTCATCCATCTTGATAGTGAGAATTGCCCCAACGGTATCAAAAGAGAATCCTCCAAGAGCGACGTCTTCTTCTCCATGTGCGATCTCAAGCACAGGGGCATTATCCGAGACATGAGGACGAATCATAGATAGTTAGTGTTCTAGTAGCCAAACCAAGCTGAACTTTCTGGTGCAAATAGGACGTCACTGCCATAATGTCGGGATGGTGAAGCCATGGCCTGCCCAGCAACAGGTTGAAAGATGAAAGAACGCCGAGTACGTGAAACTCGACGTTGGACTTGAAATCCTCGACTGATATTTCCAGTTGAACAACTCCGACTACATCCCTACGTGTATTGTCATAGGCACGCACTTTGAGGTTCGATGGTTGGAAATCCTTAGTTTTAAATCCCAAACAGTAGGCGGTGCGTAGTGGGCAGACATTCAGAGTGGATCCGTTGTAGGAGAACAACGGGGACCCACTTTCCCATACACTTCATGGTGATATGCAGGGGTTTGTTGTGATTGGCTCCTTCTGGCGGCAAATCCTTCTCAGTGAATGTCACAACATGTTTTGCGAGGTTCGGTGCGAGTAATGCCACCAGGGTTTCAAGGGGAGTGTCAGGCGGTACTTCCAAGTTCGACAGAGTTTTGATCAGCTTCTGACGGTGTTCCTTGGATGACGAGAGCAACCCCCAGATGGATACTGAAGATGGTGTTCTTTCAAGTTGCTTCCGGATGGGATCTTCTACTGGCATGGGATTCCTCTGTGGTGGTTGAGTGACAACTTATGGTGTTTGAGTGACAACTTCTAGATTACTTGGAATTGAATTGTCCTGGACGGGATCATCCCAAGTAAATGCCCCAGCCTGAGCCTGGTTAGAGGTATTGCCTTTCTGCAGATTAGCAGGTTGATAAATCCGCCCGCTTCTTGTTACTCGATTGACTGTCGGCGGATCTTCATCCCAAAAATCTAAAAATTCGTTAACCTTGTGCTTTCTAGACTTGATGGATTCCAGCTTCTGTTTTGTATCGAAGTACTCAGACCAGAAATCTGCAAGGCTATCCTCATCTTTTCGTTTCTTGATTTTAATGCTCTCCATTTTCTTTCCCAGATTTTCCACTGCTTGGTAATTGATAAGCCCCCAATATTGTAGATATCCGGGGCTTATCTAACTCATTTAGTCCACACACACGCGCGATTTCGCGCCTTATATGTTTGATATGCGCGTAGTGTTGTTTTTGATAGTTACAGGTTTAACACGCTAAATAAGCGCATTTTGGAGCACATTGGGAACCGTCCCAAGCTACCGAGGGCCACTTGCCCCATGGCATGCCAACACCGGGCCTCAAGAGCCACGAAATGAAGACTCGGCTAAGGCCCGGGAAATAAAAAAGACACAACTCAAGCCGGTGGGCCAAGTCATGTCTCGAGCTCACAAAGACTCCCGGTGAATCCGGAAGTAATCAAGCATCCACAAGACCAAGTACCGTCCCTCTCGAAGGCCGCAAATTGATTAGAAGTGCTTTGGAAGAAGTCCGGAAGCATTACATTTGACCAAGGAGGGACCAAGGCATGAAAACAAGAAAAAATCATATTGGTATGGATACCTCTGATGAAGGGTATCCATACAGATTGCGCCCAGACGAACAGACAGATTGGTATGGATACCTCTGATGGGTGGTATCCATACCTCTAGCCGCGAACAAGCAAAATCCGTGGTATCCATACCTCTGTTGAGAGGTATCCATACCAAGCCAAAATTCTGATTTTTTGAACTTGCTTTTTGGACTTTCCACTTATGGAAATTCTAGCTTTTTGGGATTTTTTAGGATATTTTGAGAGAGAAATTGAAAGACTATATTGGGGCTCTCTCCTCTCTCCCTCTACTACTACTTACTCTTTCATTTTTAGTTTTAGTTTAGCTCCTCCATTGGAGGATTTTGAAGCTTTCTCTCTCTAGATTTCTCAAGTAAGTTTTCATTTCTAGTTAATTTGTCAAGGTTTATTGTTGTAGCTACAATCATTCTCTCTATATAAATCTAGTTTATTTGTGTTTTTATCGGTTAAATCTTGTTCTTCATTTCCTAGCTAAATCCTTCTTAAACTCTAGTTTTTATTGGTTGTTTGTTATTTCTCTAAGGTTTAAAGTTGTTGGCAAGTTTGTTATCATCGTTAAAAATCACTTTTCAAAGTTATTGGTCATGTTTATAACTTCCTTAATTAAATTAATTAGTCTTTGCCTAATGAGTGAGTAGTCAATTAGGTAGGGTCATGGGGTGATTGACTCCCCATGACCAAGGTTAATCCAGTTCCTCGCGCAATTTAAAAAAGGCTTTCAACTTTTGTCGAGCAATGAATTGGTATTCACTTTTACGAATCAAAATTAGGGTCTGTAAACCCCTTTGATCGCACGTCGCCCGGGGCTTGACCACTTGGTACGTGCAATGCTTAGGGATAGGGCGACTCAAATGTTTGTCTAAATGGCACAAGAATCCTATTCTTTGTGGAACGCATTTTTCTAGGCGATGGTTTAGTTTCTAAACCATTTGCTCGGGTGCACCTAACGGTGGCTCGAGTCGGTTACCAAGCGTGAGGATTTGGTTAGCTTTGGTTGTGATCGTTATGAACCCCTAGGCTTTACCTTTGTTAATTTAGTCTTTTCGTATTCCGTGTCATTCACGAAGTTAAGTGAATCCACCAACAAATCACAAAAGCCAAGTTTGCCGCTTTAAGGCTAAAACCATCATTCGCAAGACAACTCTCACGCCGGGTGCGTTCGGTCCCTGTGGATTCGACCCGGTCTTACCGGTTATTATGCTATGCGATACCTAGCCCTACGCTTGGGGCGACACTCTCTACGATACAATCCAAGGTCGCAAGCAGTAATGCCAGAATGAATCATCTAACATGGCTTTATTGATGGTCCACACTTCATCATTGTCAACTCGGATATCGATCACATCTTCTTCGCTCCAAAATACATCCATGGAATGGAAATCAGAACTGAAACATCAGGTTGAGGAGGAAATGGCACAGACGGCAAGGGCAGAGATTCCCCGATAATGTAGGCTTGAGGAAACCAATCATGATCACCAAAAACAATTTCTATGGCAGAATGTTCTTCAATCCCGGGGAGTGGAGGTGGCAACAAATTATCTAGAAGATTGCTGCCAAGGACCCAATGATAACCTTCACTGAGTGTCTGGTTCCATACGTCTCCAGGTTCTTCAAACAATGTAGAGAGTGAAACTGCATCTAAAGGATCAGTATAGATTGCTGCCCACCTTTCTCGCCAATCTTCCTGTTCGCTTGGTTCGACATATTCAAGAGTGTGCACCATGCCTGCGATGCATACGACTTTGTTAATCAGGCATACACGGGAATCTGTTGGTAAACAATCAGCTTGGCATGAGAATCAGGGATAATAAACTGACGTGGGTCCCATTCTTGGCGGAGTTTTTCCCAATCTTGATCATTCATCGCCCATTCCTCGTTTTCTGTGATATCTGTCCATCTAAGTTTCTGTTCTGCTTTGACACTTTCAAGGAAACAAACTCCAAGGTTCTCCGGCATGGGGACAATTGGCTTCGGCTAAGTGGCTGGTATGATGTACAGGCTTGGGTCAAATTTGGTGTAGCTTGGGTTATTTGAAGTGGAGCTGAGGGAGATTTGTTTGATTTGGGCATTGGGCTTGTGTTCTGGCATGGGATTAGAGACAGTGTTTGGTTTTTTGAGAGGGAGTGGAAGGGTTCCATCTTCAATAAGGTCATGAACTTTGTTCTTGAGACGGATACAATTGTCGGTGTGATGGCCTGACATTTGGTAGTAAGAGCAGAAGGCGTTCGGATTATGATTTGATGGGAGTACTTTGGGTGGTTCTTTAGGTTCAAGTGGTTTGATAGCATCTCTTTCAAGGAGCTTTTTGTAAACCATGGTTAAGGGAAAGGGAATTGGTAGAAATTTCTCATTTGCCGAGCTGGCTGGGTTACTATCTGTTAACGGGCTCAGTTTTGGCTGGTTTGAAATTTGAGGAGCTGGTCTGGGCATGGTTGTATTGGTTGGTTCCAAACAGGGTATTGCTATTTCCAGAGTAAACTCGTTTGGGCCTGGTAGATTCTCCTTTCTCAAATATGCCAGTTCTGAGTGCATGTTCAACTGCAAGGCCGGCTTCGTAAAAGGTTTTGAAGTCGACGATATGGTTTGAAAAACCACCAGGTGCTTTGCAAAGTCGGGCGCCAAGTTCTTGGTGATAATTCTCATCTGTTCTTTTTGTTAGGGTCGGTTTATCATCTGAGATGCTTTTCCTCTTCATCTTTTGATAAAGTCAGCAAAAGACTCATTTGCTCCCATCTTGGTTGCGTCCAACTCTCTAATGGTCATCTCGAGCTGAATGTTGTAATTGTACTGGGCCATGAAGGCTGCCCCAATATCCTTCCAACTTCCTTTCCTTGAAGCGTCTAAGTTGAGAAACCATCGCAGTGATGGTCCTGTCAGAGTCTGTTGAAACATTTGACCCATGGCATTCTTCTCAATGTTATACATGGACAAAGTGCCCGCATATGTCTGCAGATGAGCCTTTGGGTCTCCACTTCCATCGAACTTTTCCCAAGCTATTGGTTTGAATCCTTTCGGGAGTTTCGCATCGAGAAATAGACACAACTTGTCCATATCAACACCCGTGGCAGCCACCTTCTCTTGTTTTTGGATTGATTCCTCAAGTTTGGCAATCTTCGCCATCATTGCTTCCAAGTTTGGATTTTCTTGCTGAGGAGGATTTGGCGGTGGTTGCTCCCCTGGACCTCCTAGTGGCCTGTTCTGAAGGGTCAGTCCTTGTATCAGAAGTAGCAATTCAACCATCTGACTATCACTGTGTTCCCGTTGTTCTTCCAAGGCTAACTTGAGAGCCTCGATCTCATTCTTGTTTGTTGGTTCATGAGATTTCGACATATCTGAATGGATCTCTGAATCTGACTGTATCATTTTTTACTCAGTTCGAATTAACCGCTGTTTGGGAGTTCTAGTCCAACTAGGCACAATGTTCTTCTCGCTCTTACCAATGATTAAAACTGATAGTGGAAACAAAATGAATCCAGTGACTGGTGCAAAAATGCTATGTGCATGTCTTTTTGAAAAAGAATTTATGTACAAACGAATGAATGATGCATGATGTGAAATGCAATATTTACAGAAAGCACAGTCTTAGGAAGGATTGCCTCAATTTTCAGTGATCTGGTGGATATATTATTTGAAAGCTCTTTGCAAAACAAAGGCCGAACCTTTTTAAGGGTTGCCTATTAGGAGAGAGGAAAGGGTAGTTTGGGGTCTATTTGAATTTCAGGATGAAAATATAATTTTCAAAAGTAACCAGGATGAAAACATAAGTTATAGTAGGTTGAAGGACCAATATTTAAGTGCCCCTAAAATTTAACACCAAAGTGGGGTCAAGTGACCCCTCAAAGAGGATCATGGCCATTGGGAGAACTAGGCCAAGTATTGGGGCAAAGAAATCCCATATACAAGGAGCAAAAATACAAAATTCTAAAAATTATAGGTATCTTATTACAATTTGCCACCTAAGAGGTCAAGTGACCCCTCAAATAAAGCCGAAATATTTGGATTATTGGTACAATTTTGGCTTTATTGAAAAAAATTGAGTTTTGACCATAATTTTATACTTATTATGTCACACCCTTGATTTTCAGCATAAAATAAGTAAGCGTTTTCTCAATAGAATATCGTTACAAACTTTATATATATGTTCGAAGAATCACCTCGCCATATTCCATATTCATAGTGCACGCCAACTCTAAATTCGGCACCCGAGTCCCATATAATGACATGTCTAAAAATATTACAGAGGTAAAGTTTTACAATGCTTCAAATAACTCCTCATGCCATGTTCTAACTATGTCATGCACATCAAGCACTCCATCTCATGCTCCAGAGTGGTACCTGAAAACAGCAGGGGTGAGCATGCACTTTGCCCAGTAGAGGTTTCTTTAATAAGTTTATAAATGCTTAACGAGATATAATGAAAGTAATGAATAATCGCATCCAATGTCTACGGTTAAACTTAAGACACAATACCCTACTTTACCTTTTAGCATAACGACACTCTGCATACTACTTGTTCACTCCATGCAACAATAATTACGGGCTATCACTCTTGTACTTTCGTATCTCCACACAACCCATCACTAGATTATTACTTGATCATCCTCCGCGTGTTTCCTCGAAACACAATTTACTAGGTCCAACAACCCTCATATTAAACCATCTTCGAAACATTGTAACGTTCTTTCCTTCCAATCCCTCTATTAATCACAATTTTAATATCATTTATTCACCAAAGCATATTTAATTACCCTTTTTCAAGTTCATCAAACATGTCCGTCGACTCATGCCAATCAATGTCATACATGTACTTACTATTTATAATATATCATTCACCACATATCCAAGCACTCCATAAGTACTCACATTATCCACAAGTCCATGTCTTTCTCACGTATCCACGTGTCACATGATGCTCAACAAGCGTCTCCTTGTATCCCACAAGTACGTACGTGTATTACGAATTCTCGTGTATTCAACAAATACTCAACGAGTGTTCACTCGTGTCCTATAAGTATCCATGTACCTCACACGTGTCCTACAAGTACCCATGTCTCTCACACGTATCCAAATATTTACAGGTGTCCGTCGTACAACTTAAAGTTTTGCATATAATCATAGGGACATCTATGGAATCCTAATACCATCATTATAGTCTACTAGAGACTCAATTAAAAGACACAAAGTGATGGTTAAGGCCGCCACAATTAATCGTACAGTCGGAATACATCATAACTTCAAAATCGGAATAGAATTTAGCAACTAGGCTATCAAAAACTGGCTATAATTTTCTATAGGTTCATAATTTGATCTTGGTACCACCACCATCAAAAGGAAGACTGTCAGCACATCAATATCGATATAAAATATGTCTCATTCGGAGTCCGAATAACCAAGATATGCTTGTTCGAAGGTACACAAAAGCAACCCAAAGTTACAGTTTCAGCAGCTACACCAAATTCGAATCAAAACCTGCTATTGGCTACAAGAAATTAAGACACAACCCTTACATACTTTGGAAGGTATACGAGTCTAGTTTTGGAATCAAAAGGCGGATTGAAGTTTCATGCTTCCTAGACAAAAATATGGTCATTCTCGTAAGAGCGACAGCGCTATCTGAACTGCGGTTTGACTACCACAGTCCGGTAAAATATTTTTCCTATTTTTTTGTACTTTGAATCTATCTCTGAAACTTTTACACGACATAGTAGACTCAAGAACAAACCTACAGAATAAATTTCAGGAATTTACATGCAGTCTAGGTACCCCAAATAATTTTGGTGAAATCCAGATTTGAGCATAAATAACAACAGCACAGCCTCGTGTTTGAAAATCCGTCAAAAATCGTATACTCAATCTTTTTCCGTGATTCCAACACTAAAACATTGCAAGCTTATCAAGGTTTAAGACCCATGAGGACCAATAACCGATAAACTTGTTAATGTCAACAAAATTAACAAAATACGTAGCTCCCATAATCTGCCCAGATTTGTTCAGATTCTCATAACACAGTTTAGTCCGTGAATTGTTTAAAAATAAACCCTTTGTATTTTGTTCCAATTTTTGGACATGATCTATTATACTCATATATGAACATTACATAAAAATTTCAGAAATTAAGGAGACGATTTACTAGGTCTAACACGCCAAAACTTGAAGGCCAAAAACACAGATTCTGCTGGACAGAGAAACAGAGTACAGCTCGGTGCGGGATTTTTCTACATTTCGTTTCAAGGAATTTGGATCTGAAATTTTTACACAACATATACAACTCATAGAGGAACTTTCCATAAAATTTTCGTAAAGTTTTATGGTGTACAAGTCTGTCTAAAAATTCGTGGATGTAGAGTACGAAATCAAAACTTTTTCTGTGACAGAATTTAGAAATATAGCACAAACACATGAAGAGAGAGAGAGAGAGAGAAGAAACCCCTACTTGTATGGGTCTTGAGCAAAACCCCCAAATCCAAGCAAAACCCTAACTTTGATCTTCAAATCCACCGAAATATAGGCTTCCCCGAGCTCAAACACATGCAATACAAGTTTGATTCGTCAAGGGTTCAATGTGGGAAGGTTGATTGAGGTGAGTTTTTGAGTGAGAGATTGAGAGAGAGGGGAACCGTGATGGGAGAGAGAGAGAGAATGAGGATCAACTGATCAGGGGAGGGGGAGAATTGATTTTCTTTCTCTTCCACTTTCCTCTTATACTCCCAATCACCTAATTACACAACACCTCCATCTACTAACTTGTATGCTACTAATAAGCCCATTCTTCTCTCGTTTTCTCACATTAACACATGGTTTGAACTTAAAGAACATCCCCCTACAATTTCCCAATTCTAATACAAGAAAGAAAAAAAAAAAAAAAAAAAAAAAAAAAATATATATATATATATATATATATAGAGTCCACTTCTAATCCGGACTTTTAATTTCCGCACCTTTTGATCCAAAATTTTTTTTGACGATCCGATCCGTCCAATGTGTTCAGAAGGTGTTTTCAAGGGTCCACGCGGAAAATCTTCAAAAAAAAATACCGGGAAGGGCTTGATCCAAGCAGTTTTCGCAAAAAATATATAAATACAGTTTTTGCGAAAACTGCATGGATCAAGCCCTTCCCGGTATTTTTTTTTGAAGATTTTCCGCGTGGACCCTTGAAAACACCTTCTGAACACATTGGACGAATCGGATTTTCCAAAAAAAATTTGCAACACAAAAAAACCCCATTTTTTCCTTAAATCCGGGAGTGTGGATAAGAAAATTTCTCTATATATATATATATATATATATATATATATATATATATACACCGGCGATCCTGTCAAGGATCCCGGATTTCCCGGATTGAAGTTTTTTTCGGTGTTTTGATGCTTTTAAAAATTATTTTTGGGAAATCCGAGCCGTCCAATGTGTTCAAAAGGTGTTTTCCAAGGTTCACGCGGGAAATCTTCAAAAAAAATACCGGGAAGGGCTTGATCCAAGCAGTTTTTTGCAAAAACTGTACATTTACAGTTTTGCAAAAAACTGCTTGGATCAAGCACTTCCCGGTATTTTTTTTTGAAGATTTTCCGCTTGGACCCTTGAAAACACTTTTTGAACACATTGGACGGCTCGGATCGTCAAAAAAATATCGGGAAGGTGGAGTCCCGGATTCGGGAATCCCGGACTAGATCATTCCTCTATATATATATATATATATATACAAATTTCCGGGTCTTTACATATTAGATTCGTCTCGTCGAGATAAATTCAGAAACCACAAAATCTTGACGCAAAACTAACAAATGCAAAAAAAAATTGAGTAAGGACAAAATGATAAAACAAATAATCCGTTTTTGGTTTTTTGCCAAAGGAGAGTTTAGTCTCTCAAGGAACTATCTAAGCAAAGGTTAGTCTTCTAGACTAACAGAATTTTATTGAAAAAAATTCTCACAATCTCATCAATGCCGCCCTACAATAGTATAGCTCTAAATTTATGAATGAATCAAAATACAAATGGAGGATCCTATTTATAAGGGTGCGTTTGATAACGTTTTTGTTTTCTATTTTTTAAAAACTAAAAGTGGAATTATGTTTATTGTTTATGAAAACAAAAACAAAAAAAGATGTTTGGTAACAAAATTTCAGTAAACTGTGAAAAATTAAACAACACAAAACATGTTTGGTAGCATCATTTTGGGTTTTTTTTTTTTTAAAACTAAAACAAGTTTCTAGTTTACCTTCTGGAGGCTTGGGAAATCCCACTGTATGACAAAAAAATTTCTATTACTTGATCAAGTATATGCAAATTCAAGAGGACTAGTCGAAATGTATAACCAAGTTGTAGCATAAGCAAATCATTGAACAATTGGTGAGCATAATGGGTAGCCTAAAAATAATGGCCTAAACAAAACTCCTGAAGAAACGTCACCCTATTTCTTTCATTCCAGTACAGTGAGCCCCGTTTCCCCTACCCTACAATACAATAATCAAACCACCCAATATTCTCTCCACCATTTCTCCCAACCAAATCACTAATATTCTCTCTCTTTCTAGAATATCAATACGCTCCTATATCCATAGCCACAGGCCCACAACAGAGAAAAAACAGAGCTAGCAATTTGGGACCAATTTCACATGCAGTTGAGTCTAGCAATCTCACTCTCTCCCAGCTTCACCACCACCCATTCGTCCACGACCATTGCCGACATCGCCGCTCGTCCAAGAATTCTGCCTAGACTCGGCATTTGACGACGTCTTCGGCCTTGAAAATGAAGAGAAATCAAACGACGACAACAACGAACTATTCCGATGGCGGGGGGGGGGAGAGAGAGAGAGAGGGACGAGACAGAGTGCCTGAGAGGCTCAGAGTTGAAGTATGAGTCCGGCGCACTAGTCGGGTGCGAGAACGTGAGACGGGGGAATATTTCGGAAATGTTTTGACGGGAGTTTTGGGTTTTTTTTAAACCCCTGTTTTAAAAACATGGTAAATCACCTTTTTTTGGTGTTTTAAAAATTTTCATAAATTTTGAAAACGTTTTTAATAAACACAAAACCTAAATAAATTACCAAACATATTTTTGTTTTTAGTTTTGAAAAAAATTGAAAACAAAAACAAAGAAAGGAAATAAAAACGTTACCAAACACAGCCTAAAGAAGGTTGATGGGTTGATATTGTAATATATTATAGCTATAGGGTCTTTAGTGTAACTTGGTACACTATTCCACTGCCTACTTGAATCTTCCCGAGACTTCCTCCATGTTGATGTCACACTGATGTCATGCTGCTGATGTCATCTTGATGACATCATTCATCCGGTCACTTTTATTTCTGTGTGTTCAGTACATAGTTTTAAATAGCGGTATCGGTGTATGGGAATCGGGTGTAATGGTCGTGAATTTTTTAACTTTTTGGGCATATCGGCCGACATAGTACGATACGTATCCGTATCAGAGCCTCCAAATCCCAAGAAGAACCGTCCGTTATGGTACGTATCGGCCAATATTGAATACTATGGTTCAGTGTTGCCAGTGTAATTTAATCTCACTTGAGTGCTTTAAAGTTTCGGCTACGATCAAGTTACTTGAAAGTTATGCCTTTGTTTGAGATTTGATACCGGAGCACAGTAGAGTGTTCTTTGTTAAGAAGAAGAAGAAGAAAAGAATCTTGCATCCTGTTCCAGCCTTCCAGGGCTAAAGTTTTCCACGTTAAATTGCCAAAAAGATGCTACTAAACCAACTCGGAAAAATACAGAATGAACAAGAGGAAAAAGCATTAATTTGAAATCTACAAAAGATATATAGTACAACTTGTATTTCCAGTATGTCACACGACAGTGATTTCACAGTCAATAAGAGATTCAAACCCTGAAGAAGAACCTTAAACATAGAATATGGCTGTAGGTCTCTGGTTGGAAGTTTACTACTCTGTTGATGAGAATTTGGGAACCTATTACTTTCTATAGTTTCTTCCATTTTTGTACATGAATCAGCTGGGATTTCCACATTGACTCTATTTGATTCTGCCGATTTGACCCTAATTTTGTCCATGCTTTTTCTACCTCAGATTTGTGACTGACAATTGTATGGCAAGGATTCTATTGCATTTTGGCTCTTGAGATGATGAAATTAGTTGTCTTTCAGTGGACATCCTGCCAGCATGAAGGACTGAACATCACAACTTGAGTACACTGAACACAATATTTGCTTTGTAAAGACCATTTTTGGCTTTTAAGTCAGCTATTTTTGCCTTGTACACTCTGTGTTTCCAAAGCTTCTGCCCATACAGTGTGTTTCTGCGACAGTTCTATTCCTTATCAGAACAATATACATTCTTCAACTATTATCTTAAAAACTAACCAAAAACTAACCATGTCTATTAAATTAGTATTTAATTAGTTAAGGATTCTTTTCTGAGTATCAATCTTTCTTATAGAACCAAATTGCAAGCAAGTAATTTGTTCCCTTCAAAGCCTGTTGCTTGGAAGCAACCAATTTAATCCCCTATTACATATGTTTTTTCTCTGCTAGCTAGTTAGTAACTAGCTGTGTATGGACTGGAAGGGTTTCCCTTTGGTCTTGTTTGCCTGGTTTGTTTCTTAATGAAAATTAACTTACCCAAAAAAATTTAATCCCCTATTTCACTTTCCAATAAATCTTCCAATTATAAGTTCCAAGTAATGTGTTGCTTTCTCTTTCCTTTCTTGTCCTGTGGAACATTTTGTTTCTACATCTATGGGTGGGAGGTGCAATATGTAGCATCTTTATGTCTTTTTGTTTACAAGTTATCACGGGTTAGTAGGCTATATTACAGGTAACATCTAACATTCTTCCAAGAGAATTATTTTTCCTTATAAATTGTTGCTCTTTATATGGGTCTGGACTCCGGCTAGTGGTCGCAAAAGAAAAGAAACGCCTAAATTGTGTAAAGAGTGAGAGACGTATTCACCGGGTTCAAAAAATAAAAAAATAAAAAAAAATAAAAAAAAGAGAGGTATTCATTTATTTTATGTATGTATTTTCCGGGCAATTAAGTGATCGTACCCTATTTCATTCCTCTAGCAGTTGCCGTGAAGCGTTCATTTCTTCCTTTTGGAACGACCACTGAAGGAAGAATCCATGAACAACACTAAACGAGAAGTCGTTGCACTCTGTTCAAGCCGTCATGTGTGGACTATTTGGCCTTCATATAGAGAGGAACAAGGACTTTCGTAACTTCTATTATGCTTTCTTATTTCTATACTCTTCTACTTGTGTGTTTTTTGCTGAAGGCCTTCGTGTGATGAATCTGATATCATTTCATTCTTGAGGATTCAGAAAATGCTATCATTTCTGCGAGAAACATATTACTATAGTGGTTGCTCCTGCATTTTTGCTCTGGGGATGATGAACTAGTTGTCTTTCAGTGGACATCCAGCGAGCAAGAAGCACTGAACATCAAAATTTGAGTACATTGAACACAATATATGCTTTCTAGAGACCCATTTTTTAGGCTTTCTGCGTAAGTATTTTTAACTTGTATACGTATACTACGTTTTTACAAAGCTAGCTTCTGCCCGTATTGGTGTGTAACTACGAAAGTTCTCTTGCTTATCAGATAAATGTATACGCTACGACTGCTCTGTCTTCAAGACAACCATCAAGACCATGACAAGTAAAATTCACTTTAGTTGTGGTTTCCTTTTCTTTTTTCCTGAGTATCAATCTTTCCTTTGGAACCAAATTGCAAGCAAGTAATTTGTTCCCTATTTCACTTTTCAAGTACTACAACCAAAATTTCCAAGCAAGGAATTGTGTTCTCTTTTCTTTTCTGTCCTTGGAACATTTTGGATCTATATATGTATGTGTGGGAGGTGCAATAGTAGAGCACCTTGTGTCTTCTTGTTCTCAAGTCATCACAGGCTAGTAGGCTACTACTAGAGGTAAGATCTCATATATTCTTGTAAGAGAATTATTTTCGTCAACCATTCTTTTTTTTTTTTTTGGTTGTTGAATATTTTTTCGCACTTTCTAGTTTTTAATTTCCAATTTACACATTAGCTCTGTTGCTGCTTGCAGAACATTTTGTGGAGAATGATTGCGCAAAGTGAAAGATGGGTAAAACTCGAACCTTGGTCATATCTTGGGAGATCGTAGATTACTGCATGAAATACACTCGTCTGTCATATATCTTATGTGGTTACTCATGTGGTTACTCTTGTGCATCATAAACAGTCATTCACATACATTCGCACAAGCATCCACTCTTCCACGTGTATTTTTACTTTTAATCCTTATTTATTGTTCCATTTCCATTTTTATGTGAAGAAAGTCGAGATATAAACATTTTCTAAATCCCACAAATACCTAGTAGAGACCGACACTCGGGTCGGGTGATGGGGGTGCCATAAAACCCTTTCCCCCTCGTAACCAAGCTCCCGAACCTAAGATACTATGGTGACGACGGACTGGTTCTCAAAAACTTATCCGAAAATGAGACACGAGTCATTCGAGTTCAGTACCTCGGAGACAATCCGCTAAAACAGAGGTGGCGATTCCTAATCGAACTCCTCGAAGGGATGTCCACAACAATCTTTTTAAATTGCTAAGGAAACCTCTCTCTCATCCATTTTAACAAACGGGTCATGAATATCTCCTCCAATGACAATCTCTAACGACCCTTTGGTTCATAACAATTCGAATTGCAAGCAAATAGTAAACAATAATACTTCGGTCACCATGTTTGATGATCACATTTTGGGTATTATGTTAAGTGTTACGCTCACCAATAAATTATAAAATGTGCCCCATTTGTCATGAAGTGGAGCAAATTCTACTAATGCAATAGTAACACATTACATCACCAAAATATGGTCACCACACATGGTCACCCTAGCATGGCTCAATAGTAAAACATGTAGAAAATGGCAAATTTCTAAATCCATTAAGAAAACCTACCAACCAGCCTTATCCAGGCTTATCTTTTAATTTAAAGCTAGCGCGCACACTCTCTCTCTCTCTCTCGCACGCACGCACGCGTGCACAAAAAAGATTTCCCTTTATGCTTTCAAAATTGTGGGCTGGTGATTTGTTCGGTCCTTCTTGGTAAAGATCTAAACAAATGATTTGTCTTCTTCCACCTATAAATCTGCAAGAGGAACAAGCAGTTAGTGCAGTCCGACTGTTTGGACATACAAAGTTGTCCATATTTCAGGCCCAACGAGTGAGATGTTTGGCCCACTACAATTGAAATAGTTTCCTTCCTCCTTCGTACGCCATCAAAGGCTGAATGAAAATCATGAAAATCGATTCTTTTTTAGATATCAAAATCGAAAGCTGAGGTGAAACTTCCTGCTAGCTGAAAAAAGAAAGTCGTCTTAATTAATAAAAGGCTACTCCTTGAAAAAAGACTACAAGGATACAAATCATAAATTGAATTCATTATAAAATCTTGCTTCGTGGAGAATGTATAATTTTATATTATGTTTATGTTTGTAGTTTGAGAAATATCATAGCTATTTTGGTTTAATTTGTCTGTTAAGTAGAATAGTACATGGTTGACCCTTAGTTTTTAAGAGTTTTTCTATGTTTATATAGGTATCACCACTACTTCAATTGCATGAACAGAAAACTTTCAACCCATATCATTGAGCTCAGGTAACAACCTTTCAACATTTATCTTGCTATATGAAGTTCACGTTAATGCATAGTCCTGAAACTTTCTTATTTTGTATGGTTGGGTTCCATTTGAGATTGTTTCTTTTGTATTGGGTTTCTCATGTTATATGTTTGCTTTTTACCCATATACGTTTGTATGTATATACATAACAATATATAGAGAGAATACATATATGAAAAGAGATTCTTGTATCAGAGAGAGAGAGATCTTTTAGGTAATAGGTTAAATGACTTTCAAACGTTTTAGACATGAGTTGATGGGAAATGTTTTACTTTGAGAAGGATTTTTTTTCACTTATTTTTGCAAAAAGAAAACAATAAAAATTTAAAAATTTAAAAAATATTTTACATCAAACAAATGGATCGGAGCCTCATTTTTCAAAGACTAACTATTATAGTCAAAGGATTTAATACGATTTGGAGTAAAATCTAGTGCATAAAGTTTAAGTTTAGTGGGAGTTACAATGTTAGTATTAATAGAGTGATTCCTAGCATCAAGAATTGGGTACCATTTGATGGAACTTTATACGGTCTATGTGCTATGTGGGTCTATTGGGTGACGTGTTTAATCCCATTTAAAGGCCCTAACTCGAACAGTAAGAAAATGTAATTCATAACTATGGGGGTGGTGATAATGCCACGAGCCCTTTTTATCCTGCCACGACTGATTGTTACTATTTGACAATTATATCCTCCAAAGACTGAAAACTCTCTCTCTCTCTCTCTCTCTCTCTCTCTCTCTCTCTCTCTCCTCCCTTTGTCATCTTACTTTTTCACGGTTCGCTTCTAGCTCCTTCCACCATCTTCTACCGCGCCTATGTATCTGCCCTTGCAGTCTCCAACCAGTCCACCCCACCATTTTTGTCTCTTTCTCTCAAGTTTTGAGTTCCGACAATGATGACCTCCGCCAATAATTGATCAACAAGAAAAAAATTCAACACGAATGAATCTATCTTTATATTCCCCCGATCTCTGTGGTCTCTGTTACTCCATGGCCCCATCATCTCCTCCTCGGCTGACTTTGAAACTGACTTGCTCTTTCATTTAAACCCTTGAAAGAACCCATCTGTTCAAACAGAAAAAAGGAAAAAAAAAACTATGCCCTTTGAAATAAGTAAAAACCCTCGTCTCTGGGACTGATCTCTTGCCCCATGGGAGCTACAAATCACATGAATCGGCCTACTTTAATTGCTCATGTGGTTTTCTTTCGATTAGCTATCAATTTAGGATTTAGGACATGCTAGGATTGCCCTTGTTGGTTTGAAAATTCAACACTCCCGAAGACAAACATCGGAGGAAAGGTTTGGACATGGTTTTTGTCGGTTTGGTCAGCCGACTGGAGACGGTGAAGATGAGAGAGGAAAAAGATGAACAGAGTGGGTTTTGGAAAGTTCTGAGGAGAGAGAATGTGTGCAAAATTTGGTGGGATGGTGTACCCTTGTATGAGGATAAAATTGTCAAATTGAGGAAAATGTCGTGGCAGCAACAAAATGTCTCGTGGCTTTAACACTAGCCTAACTATGGTCACGTAGCATTACCTATATACAAATTGCGATCGCACCGTAACATAAGGAAGAGGAGGTCTTGGGTTCAACTCTTCTTAGCTTCTTGGGACCACCTGCACAAGATTTCATGGTTCTCATGGGGTATTGGTTTTGTCTGATTTATGTGTGTGGCGGGGCGTAAAAAGACTTTACGATTAGACGAGGTGCGCGCAAGCTGACCCAGACCACCCAGTCATAAAAATAAAAAAAAATTGTTTGTTTAGAAGCAGGAAATTTATTTTTGTTCACTCTTAAAGATCATGGGCTTTCAAAACCTACTGGCTACAGTATGTAATTCTATGACAAAGTAGAACGTTTTGTGTATCTTTTTGTCCTTTTTTTTCCTCCTAACTTTCAACCTATATGTTCAAGACAAGTGTGTGATGTCATTGAATCGAGCATCGGTGACGAGATTCTGGGATGCGTGGGAAGTACGGCTACTTGTTCTCCTCAGTCTCACTTTACATATCATTCTTTCCCTATCTGGCCGTCACAGGAAGTATGTATCACTAGGCATGACTATCCTTGTTTGGTTATCCTATATATCGGCCGACTGGGCAACAACTTTTGCCCTTAGCAAGCTCTCAGATGCCCAAGCTGATCGTGTCCATCGCAACCCATTGTGGGTCATATGGGCACCCTTGCTTTTGCTACACCTTGGTGCCCCCGATACCATTACTGCTTACTCTTTGGAAGATAATCATCTTTGGATGAGGCACCTTTTCGGACTATTGGTTCAAACTTCCGTTGCGATTTATGTCATAGTTATGTCTTGGAAAGATTCTTGGTTTTCAACAATGTCAATCCCGGCTTTAGTAGCTGGGCTCATCAAGTATGGGGAGAGAGTAAGGGTTCTCATGTCGGTGAGCCATGATAAATCCAGGAAAATTTTGCCGATTTCCTATAAACGTGGAGGTCCTGGAGGATCCAATCTTGAAAATAATAATACATCAGAGGATGAAAATTCACTGTTTGTTTTATATATAGCCCATGAATATCTTGAGGAATTTATGGAGACTTCTATGCAGTTTTATGACTTAAGGTATAAAAAACATTCCTTGGTGAGGGATCATCAGCATGTTAATGACATTAACCTGTTTTGGGATGCCATAGAGACTGAAATGGGGCTCGTGTTCGATTTGTTACACACAAAGGCAGCCATAAAGTTTAGGAAGGAAGGATTGGCTTTGCGTTGCATCTCTTTTACTTGTACAATGACTGTGTTGATAGGATTAATCTGCCGGTTTTTTTCCACGAGGATAGATCGAGAGAAATGGAAAGAAGTTGACGCTGTAATCACAGTGGTACTACTAGTTGGAGCTCTAGCATTGGAGATTTATGCAGTCATTGAGTCATATTCATTCTCTGATTGGGCAATGCTTTGGCTACTTCAGCAAAACAACGGTAAACAAAGAATCTTGCAGCTGAGGAGGAAAATTCCATGGCTTTTCCGCCCAAAACGATACAAGTGTAGAAAGGTGGGGCAATATGATCTGCTAGATTTTATCCTCAAGGGTTTTCGATGGAGGGGTGGAAACCGTGGAAGAATACTTTGGTCAATGTTGAGGATTGATCGTTTAAAGGGGTTGTTTGACGAGTGTGTACACAAGCCTGATGACATTGACCGTTCTCTTCTGCATTACCCGATTCTATATTCTTCTCGACGTTTGAGTAACCTTGTCGAAAATTTTAGGACGTCCGATGACAATGATGCCATGTGCTCCGCTGACGATATTTTAGGTCCTATCATTTCCTTTCCTTTCTCAGGGCAAATTGTTCACTTGCACATCGCAACAGAAATACTCTGCTGTGATACTCGTGATGATGCATCTAGTTCGTCCTCGTTGTGGGAGAAAAACAAGAATATGTGCAGAATTCTATCACGCTACATGATGTATCTACTCATTACACGCTCTTCTTTGTTGCCTGTTGCTATATGGGGTGATACTCACTTGGAGAAACTTATCAAAGGCATCCAACCAGACATTGGAAGTGTGCGAAATGCAACGGAGGCTTGCATAAAATTGGAGGAAAGAGAAAGAGATCGTCCGGGAACTGGTGAAATTGTCGCACACTTCAAGAAGATAGACAAGAAGGAATTGAGATGGGAAGCTTTGAAGTTGGTGTGCTATGCTATGCAGCAAGTAAGGGTCAGACAAATGAGCATCTTGGACAGTTGAGCCAAGGAGGAGAGTTTCTCACTTTTCTATGGTTCTTTTTGCCTCAATCTCGAATGCTCGAGTCCCGTCCAGAAGGCTCGGAAGAGACTTTGACCAAGCCCAGTCCTGAATCCAGGGTTGATGAACCCAGGGAACATGATCTTTTTACCAAGTTAGCCGAACCCGTATACACATGGAAGATGAAACCGTATTAGATTATTTATTACCCTTCAAGTTGCCTTTCACGCCAATCTTTTCCTTCATATTATTAGTATTCATGAATTCATAAGAAAGCTGTGAGAGCTCCCTTGTGCATAGCATTGTTGTAATAAGAACTTAATATATGTCATGTCTACTTAAACATTTTACAGCTATTGTCTAATTTGGTTGTCATCGATGTATCTTTATTAGATTTTAGGTGGGCTTCTAAAGAGACTAATCCCATTGATAACGTGGGTTTAGTTGGTAGCCAAGGTCATGTTTGGGTTATGTGTTTGTGGAGACAATTATCAAGAAGCAAAATGAAATAATTTATTAGCTTCTCCATTTGACACAATATATATTCTTTCTGCTGATGTATCTTTCATAAATCTATGATTCAAACATAGCATTTGGTTCTTGAATTCGTGACGGAAAAAATACGAACAAATTGAGCATGTTTTATTTGCCGGTAGAACATATATACAAAAAGACAGGAAAACAGGAAACTAAACTCTCTCAAAGGACACTCCGGCCATGTCAACCGCTAGCAACAGTATGATACCCATTCTGGCAAATCAGTCTGCAACTTTGTTCCCCTCTCTTAATGTGTGATCTAGTGTGCTGCCATTGGCATCCATGTGGACTTCGTAATTAATCATTTGCTCTGCCTCAAGGCTAGTGCAATCTTCTAATTTCTCATGGAATCCAATGATGCAGTAGCTTTCTTTCCTCTCGAAAGACACCTCCAAAACCATCCACAATATCAGAGATCTATATTCGTCAATGTGTATTGCTCTCAGCACCCCATACTTTGAGTTTATCAATTTCCAGCGTCTTGGTGAAGGTGAACCCTTGGATGTCGTTTACTGTCGCCTAACCATATGGTTTTATGGAGTCTGTGTATGGTCTTGATTTCTTCACTGTTCTGATTATGCAACATTTCTTATTACTCCTATTTTATAACCAAATATGTGTCTTTCTTTCTTGCCAGAGATGGACTATCTGCAGAGAGTTTTCTAATACTACTATTCAAATGACTGCTTTCATTGAGAGAAAACTGGTAGGGTTGAAAATTTCACTTTTTGATAACAAGAACATAAAGAAAAGCTAGCTCTAGTTTGGCTGGCATTTTTATTGTCTGTACTAAAAAAATAGTGTGAGTTTCGCGTCAAAATGTTGTGGATTATTGGCTCGTCTCGACTAGAAAAATCATAAAAGTCAAAAAATTATGATTTAAACTCAAATCTGTTGGATAAAGACAAAAATGAACCAATGTGACAAATTTATTGGCTTATTTTTGTCTTCACTTATAAAAATTTGAATTTCGGATCCTAAATTTTAAAATTTTCTAATTTCTATCATCAAGGTGAACCAGTAGTCCAAAAAAAGATTCAAAACTAACAAATTCGAAAAAAATGAATACAAACCAAAAAATAAACCAAGTAATTTATTGTAGCCAAATAGACAATAAGGGGTGTTTTGGTATGACCTAAGGTTCTAACGTAGTAGGAAACTGAAAAAGTAAATATTTGAGTAAGATTGTAAGAACTTGCGGCATAGATGAAAAGATTTACTCAAATTTTGGAACACATTTTGCGTGTATCAAATTTGATTCTCCCTTGGGTTGAGTTCAAAACTAATCTTGAACTCAATTTGGTATTGGTCTTGAGTCAATGAATGGAGTGAGTTTCGAAGGGTATTTAATTCAAGTTTTGAGTTTCATTGAAGAAAGGGTTAGGGATGGAGATGCACTCTGTTTAATGAGCACTGAAGGAAAAATCCAGGAAGAACACTAAGCGAGAAAAGCCATTGCACTCTGTTTGGGCCATCGCATGGCGACCGTTTGGCCTTCATGTAGAGAGGAACAAGGGCTTTCGTCACTTCTATTATGCTTTCTTATATCTATTCTCTTCTACGTTTTTTTTTTTTTTTTGGTTTTGGTTGAAGGCTTTTGCGTGATAAATTTGAAATCATCTCATGCATTAGGATTTAAGAAAATGTTGAATTTCATTCTAATTGAATCACAAGTATCATACAAGATCAAGAACCAGAGAGAGAAAGAGAGAGAGAGAGAGAGGGAGAGAGTTACACGAATGAAACTAGAGAGAGAAAGTTTTCTTTTGTTATTTCCTGGAATTTCAGAATGAATCGATTACAACAGAGAATCCCTTATTTATTCTCTTATGCTAAGCACTTAACAACACTTAAGCACTACTAAGCATGACTAACTAACTGCAATCCAGACGGTTAAGCTACGCTGAGCTGGAGTGCTTTTGAGGAGTAATCCAGTGTGGACAGCAATGAAATCTGATCACGTATCATTAGTTCATCCTGGCTCGATCTTCTTCACACACCCCCTCAAACTCTGGGGAGGTTCACTGACCATGAGTTTGCGTTTAAGCTGGAGAAACCTTGACACAGACAAAACTTTAGTAAATATGTCTGCAATTTGTGCTTCGGAACGGATATGAAAAAGAGAAACTTGATGAGACAATACTTGCTCTCTAATAAAATGATAATCGAGTTCAATGTGTTTAGTTCTAGCGTGGAAAACAGGGTTGGAAGCAAGTGCAATGGCAGACTTGTTGTCACACCATAACACATGAGGGACTGAAGATGGAATCCCAAGTTCAGTGAATAGTTGTTGCAACCAAACCAAATCACTAGCAGTTTGGGCCATAGCCCTATACTCAGCTTCAGTGGAAGACCTGGCCATTGTATGCTGTTTCTTGGCACACCAAGACACAAGGTTATGACCCATAAAGATAGCAAAACCAGTAGTGGACCGTCGGTCAACTGGATCTCCAGCCCAATCAGCATTTGCAAAGGCCGTTAAAGTTAAAGGCCCAGATATAAAATTTAAACCATGTGTAACTGAACCTTTAATATAGCGAAGTATCCTCTTGACTACCATGAAATCACCTAACCGAGGTGCATGCATATGCTGACATGCCACATTTACCGAAAAGGAAATTTCTGGCCTTGTGAGAGTCAAGTACTGCAGACAGCCAACGATAGTACGATATAAAGTGACATCTTCAAATAAAGAATTGAAATTAGGAAGCCCAGGTTTGACTGAAGCAGGTGAAGCACTTGATTTACAGTCAGTCATTCCAGCTTTGTGCAGAAGTTCAGTGGCATATTTGGTTTGACAGACAAACAAAACAGTTGCTGTAGTGTGAAATTCAAGACCAAGAAAGTAACTCAAGGAACCTAAATCCTTCATGACAAACTTCTGACCCAAAACTTCAATGAGATGAGTAATGTAAGTGGGAATTAGATCCAGTAATCACTATGTCATCAACATAAATGAGAACAATAGTGATAAAATTAACCTTGCGAAGAAGAAACAAAGAAGTGTCAGCCTTACTTGAAACAAAACCCAGCTGCAAGAGATAGGAAGAAAACAGGGCATACCATGCCCTTGGAGCCTGCCTTAGGCCATATAAGGCTTTAGTAAGTTTACACACATAGTCAGGATGTTTTGGATCTTTGTACCCCAAAGGTTGTTGCATATACACATCTTCATGAATCTCTCCATGTAAGAAGGCATTAGACACATCCAACTGTCTTAGAGGCCACTTATGATGAACTGCAAGACTCAGAATCACTCTCAAAGTAGGTTGTTTGATGACTGGACTGAAGGTTTCAGTGAAGTCCAAGCCTGGTGCTTGTTGATTACCATTGGCGACCAATCTAGCCTTGTATCTTGCCACTGTACCATTAGAGTGTTTCTTAATTTTGTAAACCCACTGACAACCTATGATGTTTGCATGTAAAGGAGGAGGAACAAGAACCCAAGTGCCTTGTTTTACTAATGCTTCATACTCCTCTGCCATGGCCTTTTTCCAAACAAGATGAGAAATGGCTTGAGAGTAGTGAGTTGGTTCAGTAACAGGAAGGGAAGAAGTGTCTGAAGTAGAAGTAAAAAGACTAAATGGAACTCTGGGTTTTGTAATCCCATTTTTAGATCTAGTGACCATATGATGACAAGGAGGAGAGGTAGAGGACAGAGGCATAACAGCAGTAGAGGAAGGAACAGAAGGTGGATTAGATAGACTACTAACAGGAGAAGTGACATCAAAGGAAGCTAGATGAGGGAAGGAAAAGTTAGGAGGCACAGGAGAATGAGGAATTTGAACTGTAACAGGACTAGAGGTAACTACAGGAACTGAAACACCAGGACGTGAAACAGTAGATTGTGAATCAATAGAAGAAGAAGAGATGGATGTGGGAACAGTAATCACTATATCTTTAAAGGAAGTGAGTGGAACAGAGAAACTAGTAGTATCTATGTCATTATGAACCAAAGACTTAGATTTGGTGACAATGTTGGTATAGGGAAAATCAGTTTCAAAGAATTTGATATGCCTGGACACATAAACCTTGTTAGTGATAGGATCAAAACACCTATACCCTTTACTAGTGGTACAATAACCTAAGAAAACACAAGGAGTGGAAATTGGTGTGAGTTTATGGGAACGATAAGGCTTAAGCCAGGGAAAACATGTGCAACCAAAAGGCTTGAGAATGGAGTAATTGGGCTGAACTTTAAAGAGAAGAACATATGGTATTTGAAAGTCAAGAGCAGAATGAGGTAATCTATTAGCAAGAAAAACTGTTGTAGTAAGAGCTTCAAGCCAAAAGGTAGCAGGCATACCAGCTTGAGTAAGAAGAGTTAAGGTAGTTTCAACAAGATGTCTGTGCTTTCATTCCAAACCACCATTTTGTTCAGGAGTGTAAGGAAGAGAAGTCTGATGTATAATCCCAGCAATGAGAAAGAGATTAGTTAAGAATTTATTAACAAATTCCTTCCCATTATCAGATCTAACAGCTTTAACTGTGGTATGAAACTGATTCTCTACATAAGACTTGAACTGAGATAAAGTGGTTTGAACTTCAGACTTGTAGAACAAAGGAAACAACCAAGAGTACCTAGTGTGGTCATCAATCACAAGTAAATAGTATCTATAGCCTCTAACTGATGGTATAGGTGCTGGAGCCCAAACATCCATATGAAGTAAATCAAAGGGTTGAGATGAATGAGACTCTGACAATGCAAAGGGAAGTTTGTGACTCTTCACAGAACTACAACTATAGCAATTTACATTCAAAGGCTTAGAAACAGGTAAATCGAATTGCTTAATCAATGATTGAAAAAGAGGCAAACTAGGATGGCCCAATCTCTGATGCCATAAAACAGCTGAATTTGAGCTATGTAAAACACTATGAGTAAGAACAGTAGGAACCTGAGAAGATTTAAAGGAGCTCTGGATAGGATAAAAACCCTGAAGACATGGCCCCTTGTGAAGAATTTGATGGGAAAGATTGTCCTGAATTACATAGCCATAAGAATCAAAAGTGAGTGAACAATTGTTGTCTTTGGCAAATTGAAAAACAAACAACAATTTATGAGTAATGGCAGGTGTATGAAGCACATTAGTAAGTTTAAATTGAGCACTAGGAGTAGGCAAAATCCCTTTACCAGTACATGCAATAGGTAAAGAAGCCCCATTACCAACAACAATACCTGTTCCTGCTGTGTATGGTTGAGCATTTGTCAGAGATGTGATATCTGGAGTCACATGATTTGTGGCTCCACTATCAAAGTACCAATTCTGTGCCTGAGATGTTGTGCCTTGACCAACTCCAGAAACAGAAGCAACAGATTGTGAAGCAGGAAAAGCTGGTAAAGCTGATGTAGGAGGTAAAACATTTAAGCCCTGTGATGGCACAACAGTAAATGCTGTTGGCTGTGACTGTGAAAAACCTGGAGTGGAAAAACCCCCAAAACCTGGATGCTGTCCATTAACCCCAAAACTTGGATGCTGTCCATGAACCACAAAACTTGGATGCTGTCCATTAAACCCTGTACCATATCCAGAGACTGATGAAGGTGGCCCTGTTACTGTATAGTGAATCTGGTGAGGTTGAGGCTGTGAAAATCCTCCTCTTTCAGTTGAGACAGGCTGTTGTGACACCCATGGTGGAGGATTAGGTCTAGGAAAAGATTGAAAAGCATGCCCAGATGATGCAGGAAAGAAAGGGGTATCTGTATTCCTATAATAACAAGTCTTGGCTGAATGGTTGTTCCTGCCACAGATTTGACATTCGACCTTAGAGCCAGAGTTCTGACCCTTTGATCGAAACCTGTTATTCCCATTGAATTTATTTCCAGAATACCCTTGTGGTTGTGGAAACATTTGTGGAGGAAGAAACATCTGAAAACCTTGGGATGATGTAGGAAAGAAAGATCCAGACATGGATGTTCCTGGTAGGAATTGTGGTTGAACAACTGGATTTTGAGATGAATAAACTGGTGTAGGCACAACAGATATGTGAGGACCTGTTGGTGGCTGTTGAACAAACAGATTTGTGTCTAGACGTGAACCAGAAGTATAGGAACTTGGTCCATTGACATTCAGTTCTTGCATCTTTTGAGTGGTCAGAAAAACACTACTAGATCCCTCTTCTTCTTTTTCTTTGTGAATAGTTTTCTCCTCTCCTTTCAAAATTGTAACCACTTCATAAAACTTAAGATCTCTCTGTGTTCTTATAGTTTGTTTCAGTGTATCATATTCTGTTGGTAACCCATTGAGTGTATGAAAGATCATATCATTGGCATCTACAACATAACCAACTGCTCCCAATTTCTGAGCACAAATCTTGATGTCGTCTATATAAGAGTTCAAGTTACCACTTTTCTTGTAACTAAAGTTGAACAATTCCCGTTTTAGATCATGGAGATTAGACCTAGACATGGAATTAAATCTATGTTCTAGGCAAAGCCAAACCTCAGATGCATGTTCTAGCCCCATCACCAGAGGTAGAGTCGAAGCAGATAAAGAGGATGTCAAGCAAGAGAGTAATTGATTATCTACAAGTTTCCATTTCAGATATGCATCATTTGTAACAAGATTATTGCTTGAATTCATAACCTCTTTGGGAGGACAGACCACGCTACCATCAATATATTGCAGAAAACCATTCGCACGAGTAGCATTTAGCACTTGTGTTTTCCAAAGAAGGTAATTGTCGTTACCTGTATCAAGCTTTATCGTCACCAGAGAATGGAAATTAGCCACCAAGAATGCTAGTGCTGATGGCATTGTGACTTCATGTTCAGATGATTCAGTGCTTGAGTTTCCAGCCATGGTGAAACCCTAGAAATTGAACTTCGAATCGAACAAACTGGATCGGAAAACTTTATCAAAAGGAGATCACAGGTCAATTGGATCAACGACTTTCGTCTATAGAGCTCTGATACCATAAGAAAATGTTGAATTTCATTCTAATTGAATCACAAGTATCATACAAGATCAAGAACCAGAGAGAGAAAGAGAGAGAGAGAGAGAGGGAGAGAGTTACACGAATGAAACTAGAGAGAGAAAGTTTTCTTTTGTTATTTCCTGGAATTTCAGAATGAATCGATTACAACAGAGAATCCCTTATTTATTCTCGTATGCTAAGCACTTAACAACACTTAAGCTCTACTAAGCACGACTAACTAACTGCAATCCAGACGGTTAAGCTACGCTGAGCTGGAGTGCTTTTGAGGAGTAATCCAGTGTGGATAGCAATGAAATCTGATCACGTATCATTAGTTCATCCTGGCTCGATCTTCTTCACAGGATTTAGAAAATCCTATCATTCGTGTGGGAAACATAATACTACTGTACTATTTTCCTCACAGGTCCAGACTCGATAAATCGCTGACGAGAAGGGGATTGTAGTGGGTAGGCTTATATTCACGACAATGGAGATACAAATCGATTGCACAAAGATGGGGATGGGCAGAAAAGCGATGCCCCTATACATTGACCGTGTTGGTGATATACAAAGTGATGCATTGTTCATATTGTTGGTAGAGAAAGATGCAGCTAATATGAGACTGGCTGAGGATCGATTTTATAACGGATTTGCATGCATTATTGTTACGGAAGAAGGTCAACTGGATGTGGCCACTAGGCTATTTTTAAGGAAGATGAAGATGGAGTTGAAATTGCCAGTGTTGGCTCTTGTTGACAGTGATCCTTATGGGCTTAAGCTATTGTCAGTCTATGGTTGTGGATTGAAAAACATGTCTTATGACAGCGCGGATTTGACAACACCAGATATTAAAAGTGGTTCGGGGTAAGGCCAAGTGATCTGCACAAGTATAAGATACCAGAGCAGTGCAGGTTGCCAATGACAGAGCAGGATATTGAGAATGGGAAGGATATGTTGGAGGAGGATTTTGTCAAGAAGAATCCAGGTTGGGTGGAGGAGTTGACTCTGATGGTGAAGACGAAGCAGAATTTGGGTTTCAGTACTTGTCCGAGGTTTACTTGCCACTGAAGCTGCAACAGAAGGATTGGCTTTGAATTTTGGTAGTTTTGAAACGGAGATGATCTGTTGTGGGAATTCCTGCATTTCCCTTTCTCTCTCAAAGTATGAGGACTCTTGAGTTTGTTTGGTATTGCTGAAACTGTAATGTATCATTTGTTGTTTATTCTATACATGCGTTCAGTGTTGCCAGCATACTTGTATCTCATATGAGTGGTTTAAAGTTTTGGCTAATGATTGAGTTACTTGAAAGTTATGCTTTGTTGGAGATTTGACACCGCAACACTGTAGGACTGTTCTGATTGCACCAACTCGACTCTGCGGCCTTTGTAGAATTGTCTTTCACTGGACATCCTGCGAGCATGAAGCACTGAACATCACAATTAATTTGAGTACATCGAGCCCAATGTGTTTCGGCTTTTAAGTTTGCTATTTTTGACGGGTATACTCCTTGGTTACAAGTCTATATTGGCGTATTTATACGAAAGTTCTATTGCTTATCAAAGCAAAATACTGTAATTGAACTGTTGTGTCTTGAATACTGACCTGCAGAAAGCAACCATGTCAAGCAAAGTACACTTTGTTCAAGGAAGGTTTCTTTTCTGAGCATCAATCTTTATTATAGAACCAAATTGCAAGCAAGTAATTTGTTCCCTCCTAAGCCAGTTGGGTGGAAGCAAGTAATTTGTTCCCTCCTATTTCACAGAATCACTTTCCAAGTAATATTCCAACTTAGTAAAAAATTCCAAGCAAGGAATTGTTTTCTCTTTTTCTTTTCTGTCCCGTGGAACATTTTGTTTCTACATATATGAGTGGGAGGTGCACTATGTAGAGCACCTTATGTCTTCTTGTTCTCAAATCATCACAAGCTAGTAGGCAACTGCACATTACAGGTAAGGTATCACACGCCTTGCAAGAGAAATTTTTTTCCTTACGATTGTATATATATTGCTTGTTGACATTTTAGCTTGCACTTCCTAGCTTTAAATTTCCGGTTAACGTGTTAGTTTAGCTTATTCTTGTTTATATTTTGTGGAGAGCGATCGCACAAAGAGAAGGATGGATAAAACTCGAACCTCAAGCGGTATCTTGAGAGGTCATACCTTTGAGAAAAACCGCGCATTTAGAAGAAAACGATGTTGGATCGGTTACAAATAATCAGCCAGGAGGTTTAACGTAAGGATCGTATGATAAAGCTATGATGACAATGTAGAGACGATTGCTATAACGCAGTACCAAGAATATTTGTTAGAACTAAATAATTGTTATTTTTATTCTAATTGCAAACAAATAATCAACAGTAATACTTCTTTGGGTATCATGTTAAGTGTGCGGTCACTAATGTATTGATAGAATGCGCCCCATCTATCGTGTTGTGGAGCACATCCTAGTTAATGCAATTGTAACCCATCACATGATCACCCTAGCATGGCTCAATAATAAAACATGTAGAATGTGGAAAATGTCTAAATTCATTAAAAAAACCTAGCAACCAGCCTTGTCCAGGCTTATCTTTTAATTTAAAGCTAGCGCGCGCGTGCTCTCTCTTTCTCCCACATAGAAGTTTTCCCTTTGTGCTTTCAAAATTGTGGGGTGGTATTTGTCCGGTCCTTCTCCGTAAAGATCTGTACGAATGATCCGTCTTCTTCCACCTATGAATCTGCGAGAGGAACAAGCAGTTAGTGCGGTCCAGCTGTTTGGACGTACAAGGTTGTCCATATTACAAGCCCAACGTGTGAGATGTTCGGCCCACTACAAAAATCTTGCTTAGCGGAGAATGTACAATGATCTATTATGTTTATGTTTGTAGTTTGAGAAATATCATAGCTATTTTAGTTTGTCAGTTAAGTAGAATAGTGCATGGTTGACCCTTAGTTTTAAAAAGTTTTCCATGTTTATATAGGTATCACCACTACTTCAATTGAACAGAAAACTTTCAACCCACATCATTGAGTTCAGGTAAGAACCTTTCTACATTTATCTTGCTATATGGAGTTCGCGTTAATGCATGGACCTGTAACTTTCTTATTTTGTATGGTTGGGTTCCATGAGTATCTTTTGAGATTGTTTCTTTTGTATTGGGTTTCTCATGTTATACGTTTCCTTTTTCCTTCGTATATGTTATTTGTGTGTGTGTGTGTGTGTGTGTATCAATGTATAGAGAGAATACATATATGAAAAAGAGATTCTTGTAGTTGAGAGAGCGATATCATCTTCAGTTTGAAGAATCAGTTTCATTTTATTATCTTTTAGGAAATAGGTAAATTAATGACTTTCGAACATTTTAGACATAAGTTGATGGGAAATGTTTTACTTTGAGAAGGATTTTATTTCACTTACTTTTGCAAAAGAAAACGATGAAAATTTAAAAAATTAAGAAAATATTTTACATCGAAGCAAATGGATTGGAGCCTTCAAAAGACTAACTATTATAGTAAAAGGATTTAAGAATAGCGTGATTCTTCAGCATCAAGAATTACCAAGAATCAAGCATTTAACGTATCTAATATTTTTTTTTTCAACCTATTTATAACACTTGATTAAGGACTGCAATGACACTGAGTCACTGAGTCCATACATTGGGACCAAAAGGATAAATATTCAAATAGGTAAAATGATTAAAGTATATGTGGTTTTAATGGAAAAAATAAACGGCATCTTGGCTATTTTACTATTTTTGACATTGGGAACCGAATTCGTGCAATTGATAAGTTGGGGATAAAAATGACACATGACAATTACATCCGGGACTAAAATGTAAGTATGCCAGTTTTATGGTATTCTTAGTATTTCGTTTTTGTTTAAAAATAGACATACCCCTTCAAGTTAATACTTTCTAGCAACGATTGTGCAAGGAATCCCGAACCTACATATGACCTGCTTCCATAAAAGCTCCCTTGCTGCCTCCTGAGTTATCTTGGCGAGTGGCTTAGAAATTTGTGAAATAATCAAACGCCCTCTGGCTGACCCAAAAACCTAGAAATTTCCCCGCTGCAACCCCAACCACACATTTCGTGGGGTTGAGTTTCATATTGTACTACCTCAGTGCTTCAAATGTGTCAGCCTAATGCCTCAAAGTTATACAACAGTTGTTTCGATAATTAAAATCCAAAATTAATATAAAACATAGTTACTTGGTTAGGGTTTCATCTACACCCTAAGAAGATGATTAGTTGCCTACTATGAGTAGAAGAGAATCAAAAGATGTTGATTGAATTGCCATAGTCAGAATTCTCACTGCTCAACTTGCTGCTGCCGTACGCACGTTGAGTCTCCACGTTCAAAAGCCTTCTGGCTGAAACCAATTCACCTTTACACCTCACGGCCGAAACTCCTTTTTTTTCCTCGTTGAAACCTAATCCCAGTAGTATATAGGGATAAGGAACTCAAGGCATAAATTACATAGAAGGCCATTTGGACTTTATGTGAAACATATCAAATTGATCCATAAGCGTCACAAATCGCACCAATGACCTGAAAACACAAAGAGACTAAACAAGCATTATATGTCCAATAAATGTGACTAACAAGTATAGTCTAGAGGGCCTAAATATGCATATTTCGACACTTATCACACCCCCTAACTTACACTTTACTAGTCCTCAAGCAAAGCATAAAGCACATACGAGAACAAGGGCATAAACAACTAAACTAACCTAAACTAAGGCACTTTCGTAGGACTCAAGATTGCATTGAGCGAATGCAAGAAGCCTTTTAAACCCATAGGCGGCCCTAGTAGGACGAGTGAAGTCTCATGAGGTTTTCAGCCGTGATCACCCACAAAACACCGTGAATTCTTTCCACATGAAACACAAAGACATGCAAGACAACTCATTGATATCCCAAGTAAAGAATTTGAATCACAGTAAAGACATGACCGGCATAAGCAGTTCTAGATGCTATCAAATGTAGAAATAAGACATGACACCTAACTTAGCGTTTGTGAACAAGGGCATCGGTCGGAAGTGAAAAACAACTGAAAGCTCTCTTTGGACTGAGTCTCGACTTCAAATCTCACCGTGTCATGCACTCAACAAAAAAATTCACTCAAAACAAGGTGCATATAATGAACTCTCAATGTGTGCGGGTGGAAGTTATGAAACATGAAAGCAAAATAATCTGCACAAGAAGACGCGAAAAAAGAAATCTTTGTATTGTGGACACACGATCTCATGAAAGGAATGCCAAGTATTGGGACTTTCTCTATCCATCAATCCACACTCCGTTGCCCCCAAGATCAAATAGGACTTCAATTTAGGTTATAACGTTAGGTAAGGGAATGTGTGTTAACTAAGGTTAGGGTAAAATATCAAGTGTTTGAGAAAAGACTAAAGATAACTCTTTTAGGGAAAATTTATCAACATGTGCCTCTTTTTTTTCAATTTCACCATGCACCTCACTTTCCTACCCTTCAATCTAATCCTACACTTTAAACAACCACTGTCTTTTTTTCCTTTTTTTTCTCAACAAGTAACTTGGCGTCTCCCCTCATTGCATTCAATTTCAACTTTGCTTCTTTCTTTCTTTTCTTTTTCTTTTTATGGGGAAGATTACTACCAATCAAGCATTCATTCTAACCTCCACTCACGCCGTTTTTTTGTTTTTGATTATTTTTTTCAAAAAGTCACTCACACATGACTAATTAGCCTTTCGCAAGACAAAATATGGATGGTGGAGCTCAAAAAGACTAGGCAATGTAATAAAGCTCAAATGGGCTCGTAAGGGATAAGTGTATGAAGAAACACACGAACAGGCTCAAACTACCAAAAAAATGGCCTATTATCATCTCCTAGGGGAAATACAACCATGCACCTTCCCATACCAATAGAAAATTAAGTAATATTCATTGCATTAAATTCCAACCCTTGTCAACAATGATAATGAGATCGACAACGAATTTGCTCTTCCGTAACAATAAGAGTTTATGTGACACCACTCCAACAAAAAGGTAAGGCTCTAAACTCACATGGCATAAATCTCCACTAAACTAGCCATCAAGAACTATCAATTGCAACTCACAAGAGATCAAAGCCCAATGAAACGTGCAGTGTAAAGATGCTAAACGTAAGTGCCATGAAAAAATTTCCACTATAGGCTAGCAAAAAGAACTATAATGCCACAAAGATACCAACACAATAACTATCAAATCTCAAACTTAATCAATCAAGAGCCAATTTCAACAAGTCTCAAGTTCTCATGCAAAAAATGAATCCAACTCTTTTTCTTTTTCTTTTTCTTTTTTTCCATTTTTTCTTTTTTATGATTGTACTTATGCACAAGGAACAAAGTGTTCCCTCCCCCCAACTAAAACCTTTCAATGTCCTCATTGAAAGTATGTTCACTAAAAGATAGGACAAGAATGTAAAAGGGAGGAAAGGTATCACCTGAGTAGAGGAAGAGAAAAGAGTAGGGTAAGATATTGTGAGAGTGGCTGAGATAGGACAAGAAAAGAGTACACTAAAAGAAAGGACAAGAAAAGACAGGTATCACTTGAGTAGAGGAAGAGAACAAAGTGTTCCCTTGGACTGAACAACCTGCAAAATGTTAGTCTCCATGAAAAAAATAATAAAAAAACAAATAAATAAGGAGAAAAAAAAAAAACCACAAGACAAACAATGAGTGACACTTGGGTTGCCTTCCAAGAAGCGCTAAGTTTCATGTCTTTAGCCAGACAAACCAAATGTTGCAATACATCAATCATCAGAAAAAATGTTATCCGGTTTCAAGCAAGGATATGGAAGTGGTTTCCGCTCAACTCTCTGTGCCACCTTTATCAAAGGGGAGGCATAAGGACTAGGAAATATAGTCCATGGCTCAATGAATGGGTCACGGCACTGAAATTCATCTATGTGGGGTGTTGACTCAAGAGAATCATGGTCTGTGTCAATATCAACCCTATCTAAGCCCTCACGCACCAAATGCGTCTCCATGGGGTCCTTAACTCCAATGTTATTATGTGCCTCATCTACCAAGTTATTAACCTTGTTGACCTCTTGATGAGGTTGTTTGGCGGCATTGAAAACATTTAAACGCAAGGTTTGGTTATCAAAGGAGACATCCATCGCCCCTGTCCTACAATAGATGCTAGCATTAGCTGTAGCTAAGAAGGGGCGACCAAGAATAATAGGTGTTTGCTTCCTAAGGTTATGCACTAGTTCCATGTCAAGGACTACAAAGTCTGCTGGAAAATAGAAATTTTCAACTTTGATAAGGACATCCTCGATAATACCACGTGGCACATTGATCGACCTACCATCTAATTAAAGGGTGACTGGGGTGGGCTTCAACTCACCAAGCCCAAATTGCTCGTACACCGAATAAGGAAGCAAATTGACACTTGCTCCCAAGTCTAAGAGTGCTCGCTCAATGAAGTGGTTACCAATAAAACAGGAGATAACTTAAGCACTTGGGTCCTTGAGCTTAGGAGCAATGTTATGTTGAATGATAGAGCTTACTCGGTAAGAAGGAGCTTTTTGGACACATGGGTCTTAAGTTTGCGCTTTTGGGTGCATAGGCCCTTGAGAAATTTAGCATAAGAGGGGATTTGCTGAATGGCATTGAGAAGGGGGAGGTTGATTTTGACCTGCTTAAACACCTCCATCATATTTTCCATGGTAGTGCATTTCTTACTAAAAGGAGATGGAGAGTCAAGACAAGTCGGAAACGGTGCCTTGGGGATATAAGATGGAGTCTCTGACAACCCCTGATTAGATGTGGACACATGAGTTGGCTCCTTCCCCTTTGATTTTTTATCAACCTTAGACCCCTCAGTGACAGATGAAGACTTATTCTCATTTGCTTTGATTTCCTTAGGTCGAGTCTCTATTTCCCTCCCACTTCCCTGGGCAACAACTATTTTTGCTTGTTCGTGAACTTACAAATTGTCAATTTAGTGCATCCCTCGTGGGAGTGGCTGACTCGGTAAGTTACCCTCTTCTTTCTTGTTAAGCGAATTGGCTAATTGCCCAATTTGAGCCTCTAGTCGCGATATGGATTGAGAGTTAGAATGGCACACCTGGTTAGTCTTTTCCAATCTTTGGAGAGTTCGTAGAATTGCCTCTTCAAGTACTGAGGGACTTTGAGGTGGAGGCGGAAGTGGTGCTTGTTGGTAGGGATGTGGTGCCCTTTGATAGTTCGT
This sequence comes from Vaccinium vitis-idaea, assembly GCA_963854785.1. Taxonomy (NCBI): domain Eukaryota; kingdom Viridiplantae; phylum Streptophyta; class Magnoliopsida; order Ericales; family Ericaceae; genus Vaccinium; species Vaccinium vitis-idaea. Next base: position 6,904,032 of record OY978225.1, read on the forward strand.
TTGATTGGAAGTACTAGGATAGCTAGGCCTTTGTTTTGTGAATGAGGAGCCGCTTTGATTTTGCGGCCTCCAAGAGTGGTTTGGGTTATTTCTCCAACAAGGATTGTAAGTATTTGAATATGGGTCATTGCCTGGCTGGGAGAACCCTTGTGCAATATTGTTCTTGTACAAATTGAGGATATTGGGAGGCAACAGGACAGTCAGTGATGTAATGCATAGGGCTAGCACAAATCCTACGTGCCTTCTGAAAAGTGGGGGAGATTGATGTCCCACTGGAAGAGAGTTTTGACCTGAAATTAGTAAATGATTAAGTGTTTGGGTCAATGCGGCTACTTGTTGGGTGAGGTCATTATGGTTTTGAATCTCATGAATCCCTTTAGGCTTTAAGCTTGAAGCTGCCCTTCTCGAGTTTCTTAAGGCGGAGACATGGTGTTGAGAGTTTTTGCTAAGATTTTCAAACAGTGTCCATACCTCACCCTCATCTTTAAGTAGGAAAATCCCACCACTAGAAGCATCGACTATTTGACGGTGAGGTTCCCCCAATCCCTCATAAAAAGATTGACAAAGTTGCCACTTGGGAACCTCGTGGTGAGGACAAGTCCTAAGAAGGTCACTGAATCTCTCCCAAGACTCGTGAAATTGTTCTCCATTGTGTTGAGTGAATCCAATGATTTCTTGTCTATAACGAAGTGTCTTACCAATGGAGAAGAACTTTTTGAGGAACTCTTGATGTAACTACCCGCAACTTGTAATAGAATTCGTTGGTAAGGAGTCCGGCCAACGTTTGGCCTTATCCTTCAACAAAAAAGGAAAGGGAATCAACTTAAGGGCATCCTTATCAAAGTCATGAATAAGGACGGTTTTGCATATCTCCTTGAACTGGTGTAGGTGAGAATGAGGATCCTCGGTTGCCATCCCAAAGAACTGAGGTAATAATTGTAAGCTGCCCCGGTTTTATTTTATATTGGTTGACACCTACTGTGGGCACTTGTATGCAAGAGGAGGGCTTATCGTCTGTTGGAATAAAGTGCTCCAACAAGGAGGTGTGACCCCCACCGTTCGCTTGATTTTTGGTCTCCCATAAGATCTAAGTTTCTATTACGAGTTCATTTTACCTTAATTCACGATTAGTATCGGAAGCTCTCGTAGGTGATTTCGACCGATACCGACGCATAAGACACAGTAGAACCCCTAATTAAACTACAGTTGTAGCAACCCAAGATATAGAGTAATTGAAAAAAGAAATCATAGTGGGTAAACGAAATTACTTTGATCTGCCTGGCCACCAATGAACTCAACCTCGCAATTCAATGAATCCCAAGCACCTGGACAAGCTGAAACAAGACTAAAAGAAAAAAATCAAGAACAAAATAGAATTCTAGACTATAAATTAAAATAAAAAATTAATTGAAACAATGCAACCATGTTTGTAATCCTTGGCAACGGCGCCAAAATTTGATCGGTCGTTTTCGCATCAAAAATAATTTATAAAACTGAATAATTACTACTACTCAAATGAATAGTGGTAAGTATTCCAAGTATCATCCTCAGGGATTAATAGGCTAAGTTGCCATCTCAATTAATTCAAGAAGAAGAGATATAAGTTGAGTTCTAAAACTATCTAAATAATTAAAAGTAAGAAAGATGGTGAATTAAACAATTTGGAAAAATGTCTTAGGGTTTCAAATCCAACCTAACTTCGCAACCAAGTAATTATATTAATTTAGAAAAATCAATTACCGAATCGACAATCACTCGCTAAAAGCTACAAGCCCTAGTAATATTGACAAGAAAATAGCATGTGATTGAAAACAGGGCATAACCTATCTTCGGTTGGCACGAATCGTCTTCGATTCTATAACTAATTAATCTAGGAACGACTCGTCTTCCCTAGGCATAGATCCTAATTCGCAATTCCACGCTCTAAGAAAATTGTTGCATAACTATGTATTTGCAATCCTAGAAAACAAACACAAAACACTAGATAGGAAAATGACTAACATATCAATTAACAACTACCAAAATTGAGATGATGACACCGAGAATTCTTAATAGAGTTCCCTACAAACAAGTCCAATGACTAACATATCAATTAACAACTACTAAATCAATTCTCACGGATATTGGCAGGGTTTGTGAAATCCACACAGTATCACCAAAAAGATATTTATGAATCATTAATCGGCATAGATTATCTTTACCTAACATGAATCGTCTTGCTAGTATAATCCGTCCAATGGCACGGATTGTCTCATAGTCTTATGCAGTGTAACTTATCTCAATCAGTTATCACAATCAAGTAAAAACCGTTGTATGAGTATGCTGGAAATCCAAAAGATGAGGACAAATGGTAGATAGAAAACTTTGAACCGATTTCAGTAAACTGAATTAACTCTCAAATGTCATACAATCAAGATCTGAAAAGTAAAATAGGGAATCAATACATAGAACATGAATTAATTGAAGTAGTAGATCTTTTAGGCCCTTATCGCCATGGAAGAAAAATCGAATTATTCAGGGGGCTGGAGTGAGAAAAACCGTAAGTTGAACCTTGAAAGGTCTCGAGTACCCAAGAATTCTTGTGTACCACTTGTGTACCATTTGATTGCACTTTATATGCACCGACTCTATGTGCTATGTGGGTCCATTGGGTGACATGTTTAATATCATTTAAAGGCCCTAACTGAAACCGTAAGCAAATGTATTTTGTAGATATGGTCATGTAGCATTACCTATATACAAATGGTACCCAAATTGTGATCACACCTTATAATAACTCTAAAACTGTAAGTTTGGAAGCAGGAATTTATTTTTGTTCACTCTCAAAGATCATAGGCTTTCGAAACCTAATGGCTATGGTATGTAATTCTATGACAAAGTAATTAGAACATTTATCTTGTTTGTGTATCTTTTTCTCCCTTTGTTATTTTTTTCTGACTTTCAACCTATATGTTGAAGACAAGTGTGTGATGGCATTCACTCCAGCATCGGTGACGAGATTATGGGATACGTGGGAAGTTCGGCTACTTGTTCTCCTCAGTCTCACTTTACAAATCATTCTTTCTCTATTTGGCAATTATAGAAAATACGTATCATCACTATACATAACTATCCTTGTTTGGTTATCCTATTTAACGGCCGACTGGGCAGCAACCTTTGCACTTAGCAAGCTCTCAAATGCCCAAGTCGATCAGGACAATCGCAACCCATTCTGGGTCATATGGGCACCCTTGCTTTTGCTACACCTTGGCGCCCCTGATTCTATTACTGCTTACTCTTGGGAAGATAATCAACTTTGGATGAGGCACCTTTTCGGAATAGTGGTTCAAACTTCCGTTGCGATTTATGTCGTTTTTATGTCCTGGAAACATTCCTGGTTTTCGATAATGTCAATTCCAGCTTTAGTGGCTGGTTTCATGAAGTATGGGGAGAGAGTAATGGTTCTCATGTCAGTGAGCCAAGATAAATCCGGGAAAATTTTGCCAGTTGGCTATCGATTTGGAGGTCCTGGAGGATCAAGTCTGGACAATAATAACACACAGGAGGATGAAAATTCTTTGCGCGTTTTATCTATAGCCCATGAATATCTCAAGGAATTTATTGACAGTTCTATGCAGTTTTATGACTTAAGGTATAATGAGTTCACGGGTTATCATTATCTGAATGCTGATGAAATTGAGCTGTTTTGGGATGCCATAGAGGCTGAAATGGGGCTCATGTTCGATTTGTTACACACAAAGGCAGCCATAAAGTTTAGGATGGAAGGATTTGTGTTGCGTTGCATCTCTTTTGCTTGTACAGTGACTGTGTTGATAGGATTAATCTGCCGGTTTTTTTTTATGAGGGTAGAACGAGAGAAAGGGAAAGAAGTTGACGCTGTAATCACAGTGGTACTACTAGTTGGAGCTCTAGCATTGGAGATTTACGCAGTCCTTGCGTCGTATTTATTCTCTGATTGGGCAATGCTTTGGATACTTAAGCAAGATATCGGCACACAAGTAATCCTGCGGCTGAGGAAAAAAATTCTATGGCTTTTTCGCGCAAAACAATACAAGTGTAGAAAGGTGGGGCAATTCGATCTGCTGGATTTTATCCTCAAGGGTTTTGAGCCACATCAAAGGGTGCGTGGAAGAATATTTTGGGCATTGTTGAAGATTGATCGTTTTAAGGGCTTGTTCAACAAGTATGTACATGAGCCAGCTTACATTGACCGTTCTCTTCTGCAATACCCGATTCTATATTCTTCTCGACTTTTGAGTAACCCTGACCAAGATCCTGGGACGTCCGATAGCATTAATGTCATGAGGTCCGCTCAGGATATTTCTAAGTATATGAAGTACTTTCCTTTTCCAGGGCAAATTGTTGAGTTGCACATAGCAACAGAAATACTGTGTTGTCTTTCTCATGATGATGCATCTAGTTCGTCCTCGTCATGGGAGGAAAACAGGAATATGTGCAGAACTCTATCACGCTACATGATGTATCTACTCATTACGCGCTCTTCTTTGCTTCCTGTTGGTCTATGGGGTGATAATCACTTGGAGAAGCTTATCAAAGAGTTCCGACCACAAATTAGAAGGGCGCGAAATGTAATGGAGGCTTGCATAATTTTGGAGGCAATAAAAAGAGATCAACCGGGAACCGGTCAAATTGTAGCACACTTCACGAAGATAGCCAACAAGGAATTGAGATGGGAAGCTTTGAAGATGGTGTGGGTGACGATGCTATGCGATGCAGCAAGTAAGGGTGAGACAAATGAGCATCTTGGACAGTTGAGCCAAGGAGGCGAGTTTCTCACTTTCCTTTGGTTCTTTCTACCACAATCTAAAATGCTCGAGCCCGAGTTCGAGCCCGAGTTAGACCCCGAGTTCGAGTCCGAGTTCTGAGTCCGGGTTCTCTCTACCACAATCTCAACGCTCGGATGATGAGTTTTCTGTTGAAATTCACACAAGTGGATACTTTGTTTGTGTGTGCTCTGTGACCTCATGCATGAAGTGTGTGTCACTCAGCTCCCCTATAAATAGGTTTTATGCTCTGTGATTTAGGAGTGGGTTAGCAATGTGAGAGAGGGTGAGGTTGATATTATTTTGAAATAAATGTTCTAAACATCAGTGGCATATTGTTATTATTAAATATTTTACGGCTATTGTCTAATTTGGTTGTTGATGCATCTCTATTACTTGCATGTGATTTTAGGTGGGCTTCTAAACCAATTGATAACGTGAGTTTAATTGGATACGCATTTAGACTTAGTCGAGCATCTTAACCTTGGTTTCAAATTTGGGACAGGGATGTCAAACTTTTTTGAAGGCTTGACAATTTGACATTTCTAAAAAATTGTCCACTCCAATCGACATGCCAAATTTATGTTTGGATATGTTTTCACTTTAATCTTATTTTTATCTTTTATTTTTATGAAGTATTTTAGAGTACAGTAATTAAAGAAAAGATTTGCCGAACTTGAAGTGACACCTAGCCAACTAATCATAACTTCTTCCTCCTTCGATCACTACACAGATTCTAAAAAAAGTATTGTTGTTTTCTTCTTTCACTCTTTAATTGAGAATTTAGTTTGATTATTATTTGGCGGTCGGGAAACTACAATTGGTTCATTAGTTTGTTTCACTGAATGGAAGAAATTTCAAAATTCATTGTATCAGGGGAATGAGTACCATTCAGCCCAGTGCAGTAGGGGTATACCTAGGGGTGTAACCGGTTCGCTTCGGTCCGGTTCGGAGGGGTTTTTGACTAAACCGAGCAAAACTGGTTCGGAGGAACTACAGAACTGAAACCGATTTTTTGGGATCGGTTCGGTTCGTCCCGGTTTGGAAGTCGGTTCGGTTCAGACGGGGAAGAGAGAGAGAGAGAGAGAGAGATCGGAAATGAACAGATCTAAAAACGAACAGATCTACAGGTTTTTGGGTACACAGCGAATCTGATTTTTTGGGTACACACCCACATGATACACAACCAATCTACAGGTTTTATACATATACTAGCTGATGCCCGCGCCTGAAGGTACGGCTCGAACAATTAGCGTGCACCTTAAAAACATTAGAGCTGTATTAACCTTGAGGAAATAACAATTAGATGTCAAAAAGACGCAATTTTGTGTCCACCTTAAAAACACTAGAGCTGCATTAACCTTGAAGGAAATAACAAACAATGAGCACATGCAGAAAAGTTCAGGATACATTACAAGACTTCTATTTCTTTTCTGGTTTGAAGCCTAACATGCAGAAAAGTTCAATATTCTTTGTTGGGGTTAGCCATCACGATAAGCTGCAGTTGTGTAACATCCTTCCAATTCCTGAAGGGTTCCTTCCTGTCAAGTACTTAGGGGTTCCTTTGATTTCTACCAGACTTAGGAGTGCAGATTGCAGCCAGCTTATGGATCGAATTTTATGTAGAATTCAGTCTTGGACCAATAAAAAGTTGTCTTATGGAGGGCGTACTCAGTTAGTCATTTCTGTTCTTTTTAGTATTCAAGTTTATTAGTCTTCTATTTTTATCCTCCCTCAAAAGGTTCTCAAGGATATTGATAAACTGCTTAGGGCATTTTTATGGGCAGGTCCTGATCTCAAACTTTGTGGTGCTAAGGTTGCTTGGTCTACTATTTCTACCCCTAAGGAGGAAGGAGGTTTGGGGTTCAGGCATCTTTCCACTTGGAACAAGGCAGCCATGTCAAGACATATTTGGGCTATTAGCATGAAGGCAGATACTCTTTGGGTTAAATGGGTGCATATCAATATTCTTAAAGGTAACTGCTTGTGGACTGTTAATATTCCCACTAAAGCTTCTTGGACTATTAGAACCTTGTTCAAGCTTCGAGATATTGTTCAACCTTGGATTACTTATAGAATTGGTAATGGGGATTCTATCTTCTTATGGCTGGATAATTGGCATCCTCTTGGGCCATTGTTTAAGCGATTTGGGGAGACTGTGGTGCGAAATAGGGGCCAAGCATTGCAGGCCAAGGTTAGTTCTATTATTCATCATGGTGGTTGGCGGTGGCCGAGGACAAGGAACCCTGTTATTAGAAGTATTATTGGTCAGACTCCATCTGATTTTTCCCCCAATGGTAATACCTCATACTCAATTGTTTGGAATCTTAATAGGAATGGTCTGTTTTCCTCCAAGTCTGCATGGCATGCCTTAAGGCCAGTTCGCCCTATCATCCCTTGGTGGAAAATTGTTTGGTTCTCGCACCATGTTCCTAGATGGGCTTTCATTGAGTGGCTCATTTTTTGGGAGAGATTGTCCACGAGAGATAGATTGGCTAGTTGGGGGGTTCCAGTGGATATGTCTTGTTGCCTTTGCAATGGCTCTGTGGAGACTCATGACCATTTATTTTTTGCTTGCCCTTTTTCTCACCAAGTTTGGGATCATTTTCTGGGGTTGAATAATGTTCCCAGATGTGTTCTTAGTCTTGCTGACGAAAGATCTTGGGCCTGCTCGTATAAGGCTGGCAAGTCCTTAGAGCATTTGGTGTATAGACTCTCTCTTGCTGCCTCTTTGTATTGGCTTTGGAGGGAACGGAACTTTCGCATCTTCCAGCATAAAAGCAAGGATATCACAGGGTTGATTTCCCAGATTGAAGGGGATGTTAGGGCCTGCATGGCTTCCTGGAGGGGCATTAAAAAGACTGATTCTAACCGGTTGCTTGCCATTAGATGGAGAGTGTCTCCCAGAATTTTTGTTACTTAGGCTGGTAGTTTTCATCCTTTTTCTAGCTTGTATAGCTTTATGCAGATAGGTTGTGTTCCTTCATTGTTTTGGCTTCGGCCTCTTATTTTCTTTGGTTGAGCTTTATAAAATTTACAGATTACCGAAAAAAAACAATGAGCACATGTATATCAATGTTGGCCTCACGTGCAATGTCTTAACACCATGTTCAATAGCATGAGCACACTTAAATCACTATTGGGCTCGCAAATACAGATGTCGCTAACACGTAACAACCCCGATATTTCAAGATTGTACTTATAAATAGAAAGTAAACTAATAGTGCATGTCCATGCCTAAAGACAGTAAAGAACTATGATATAAAGCAACCCTGGGATGAAGAAAACAGCCCTCCAGCTTTATGGACTTGAGAGATCCAAATTATCAGTTTTAGCAGCTTTGAGAAGTTTTCCAGTGAGATCAATTCCAAGAATCCCAGCCAACGTGCTAGCTGTATTAGAAAAGCATACCAGGTATTCAATAGATATCAGACCTTCCGATCAACTGTTTCCCAAGGTCCATCAACTCTGCCACTGTCTCATCACCATCACGAACAAATTCCTAAAAGAAGAAATCATACCTCTGAATTTTAAACAAACCCAATAAACATTGCAGTCATTCATTTTCCTGTAGAGTGGAAAACATACCTAGCGGTTAGTGGAACCAAGAGTCTCAGATAGAGAGCGGCTTGAGATCCAACCTTGTTGCTATGCTGAAATTTTACACTTGGAAAATGAAAGGGGTACAAAATGCTGAGAACTATGAAGGGATTGCAAGGTAGAATCAATTTTTCTATTCACGAAAAGGATAATGTGGAGGTATCTGCTAATCAATGGTAAGAAGGATTGTTGCCGATCAAAGAGTCCTCTGCTAAAGGGACGTACAACGAATCACCTGTGCAAATTTCTCAATCCCCACAGAATTTTAAAGAAGGTACTCACACTTTAGTCATATTAAATGGGAGCTCAAAATGAACTTGTTTCAAGAGATAAAAGTAAAGTCGAAGTCTAAAATTATTTTAGAGAGTTAAAAAATCGCACATTTCCCACTGATCTTGTTTTGTAGCTTGCCTGTCCACCACTATACTTGCTGCCAAGAGTATATGAAATCAGGACTTGTATGGTCCTGGTCCTATCAATTGCAGTTTGCTACAAAGTAAATCACTCCTTGTTCCTTAAAAATTAGAAGAATTGACATTACACCTTTTTTCTCTACAACTCCTGAAAGTTAAGTAGTGGGAAAAAATGATAACTAAAACATTTAGTTCAACTATAATTATCATTCTTGGGAGAATCACTGTTTACGTTCCAATGAATTTGTTCTATGACTATCATTTGAATTTGGTCGGCAACAATGAATTGGTGATTTAGCCCACCCAATAGAACACTGCTCTGTACCGCAGGGGTCCAAAAAAAAAAAAAATTTCGAGCCCAACAATCACCAATTAAAAAAAAACAAAAAAACAATTAGGACCAATAAACTGTTAATATCACCGGAACCGCTAAGCAACACATAAAAGCCAACAAACCGAGAGAGTGACCTGTGCGTATCCTACTGCTAAAATCGCCGGAACCGCTAGGCAACATGCACAAAGAGAAAGAAAAAGAGGTAGAAGTACCTGTGAAGGATAGAGTATCCACATTCCAGTTTCCACACTAAAATCTCAGTGCTGAAAGCAGCAGTTTCCTCTCTTCCTCCTCCGTGTGCCCAAGATGCGACGCTCCAACTATGGTACTCTCTCTCACGTGTTAGAAGATCCGCTAATCAAACATTCCAGTTGGCAAGAGAGAGAGCATTTGTTTAAAATGCAAATGCTAAAAGCTCCTTTAAATATTCCAACTTATTAGCTACCATCATACAAACAAATGTGAAGTGCCAAGCATTAAGACTTTTTCCATTTGAAAGAGGTCCAGTTAGAATTCCCGGATTCCCTTGAGTGGAGTATAGAATTTGCAAAAAAGTTTAAAAGTAGAATATTAACTTAGTTCCAGAGGAAACACTAAGCAATGCAGAGCACTGAGATAATAAGCTCCAAGCTTCAGGAAGATCCAGCCTAGGCTTGATATAGTCATCAAGCCGGATATGATTGGAAAGTTTTCTGATGAACCACGTAACAACAACAGCAAATGGCAATAGAGAACAAAAGGCAGCAGCAGAATCTGACTGCTGGAGATCCTATGGGGCTATTGGTGAGTTTAGTTGGGCTACAAATCACAGGTAAGGGTAACTCTTTTAGCAATGATGTGTTGTAGCTCTCTTTTGCTGCAACTCTTGCTGCAACAAATGGTTATGGAGAAACTACACACGTGAGTTGGTTCGTCGTTCAGTATACTTTCCTAAATTAGATATGCTATTGAAGCATTTTCTCCATTTTAGCTAGATGAGCTATTGTATGCGTCTCATATTCATTCGTCAATTCATTACATTTTAATAAGAAGTCAGAACATGTGCATAATAACATTCCTTTTCCTTTATCAGCAAAGAAAAGATCATAGAGATAAGGGGAAGAAGGGGACATAAAGCAAAATGTCCTAGACACGACAACTCTCGATTTCCAATCAAATTGTAGCCACAACACCAGAAAAACCCCTTGAAAAATCATCTCCCTAGCTGCATCACCATTAACAGCAACATAAAAACAACAAATACTAACAGAAACCACCAGAAACAGAGTGATCCCGTCCCTAAAACAGCAAACAACAGCAGCAACGGCAAACCCTTTTTTGCAAAAAAACTGCAACTAGCTAGCAGAAAAAAAACCCCAAACTTTGACAGAAAAACTGCTGCAGCTAGAGCAGCCTCAGGAAAAGCAAATGCCAAACAGCAACCAATAGTCGAACATAAAAACAACAAACACTAACAGAAACCACCAGAAACAGAGTGATCCCGTCCCCAAAACAGCAAACAACAGCAGCAACAACAAACCCTTTTTTGCAAAAAAAACTGCAACCAGCAAGCAGGAAAAAAACCCCAAACTTTGACAGAAAAACTGGTGGGAAACTGATGGGATTCTCTCTCTAATCTATAATTCCATGATTTGTTACCACATAATTAAGCTTTAGGAAAATAAAAATGTTTATCAATGTAAAAATAGTTAATCAAAGATATTAGGACTGTACCTAAGGATAAATCATTTCCCAAATCCAGTTCGAATTCGGATCATATGCTAACAATTTTGATACCTCAGAATAATCTATGGAGCTGCAAATTCAAAATAAACATACCGAGAAGGTGAGACCGTGAGAGCAAGTTTTTGGGTCCTTCGTGAGATTCCAAAGCAGATGTTTGTGAGGTAAGAGAGAGAGAGAGAGAGGTCGACAGAAAGAAGAAGTCCTGTTAGGCAGTTGCAGGAGTCGTGCAAAACAGTTCCCTAGCCGTCATGTGTGATGTGAGAGTTCTGCAACGGCCGGTTGGGAGGGAGAAGCTGTGTCCTCCCTAACAATCTTGACCATTGGTCTAAGTTAAATGTTGTGTGAAAATCAATCCCAATCTTGACCATTGGTCTAAGTTAAGTGAACTTTGATTGTTGATAAAAAATCAAAGTTCTTAAAACTAAAGTAGTGCAACAAACAGGGGCCTTCACAATGGTACAGAAGAAGATGATCCATTGGCAACACATTGGCAATCCATTGGATTGAAACTACAGATAGATGCAAATTATGAATAGTGGTTGGGTTTGGTGCCACAAATCACAAACGGCATTTGATTTTAATGGTCTCCAATCACTTGGTTGATAACTCTAGCGCGCCTGGACTAAACATGGCTGAAATTACCGAACTCGGAAAGAAATGGTGAGGCAATTTTCATGAAGCATTTTTTCAATGACAAAGCTGTGAAACTTGATGCCTCTTTTGCACACGTAAAATGCAAGCTGTGAAACTTGATGCCTCTCTCTCTCGCACATTTTATCGAACACATAAAATGCAAGTGTGAAAACATGGCTGAACTACAGATTCTACAGATTGAACATGTGGGTGTTGATACTCATAACAGAAGAGAAAGAGAGAGAGCGACAGAAAGCCAAACATAACAGCCATAATGAGATGGGTAAAAAATTATTACCGGTGATTTTCCGATGGGTGTTGAAGTCTGAATTTGTTTAGGAACCAGTTCCCGCACTAATCATAGTTGACGAAGGGCCAGATTTCAGAGAGAGGGAGGGAGGGAAGAAAGAGAGAGGGGCATTTGTGCCGAATTTGAGGGAGGGAGAGTGGTGGGGACATTGCAGTAACAGCCTCAGGAAGGAGTCGTGGGCAACCAATTCAGTCGTGTGTGATGTTGAGCGGGAAAAAGCATGAGTTGAGCCTTGAGTCTTAGATGAAAACAAATCTGAACCATTTATTTGGAGTCAAATAGTTCTGGACCCTTGGATTTATGGACCCTTGAATTTATGTAGGATTCAAACACTGAGCTTTCCTTGTTATATAGAAGCTTCCTTATTATATACTCAGATACGTAATACACCAGCAAAAACGAACAGATCAAAAAAATGAACAGATCTGAGTTAATATAAGTACATATACATATACATATATACACACAGAAACGAGCGAGAGAGAGAGAGGCGACGAAACCAGAGCAATTGACAACGGCAATCGTCTGATCCATCTTCTTCTTCTTCGTTGAATCCATCATCGTCCATCTTCTTCATTGTCCGATCCATCTTCTTCATTGTCGGCCTCTTGTCGCCAGAGAGAGAGAGATCGCATTTGAGAGTGAGACTGGGAACCTTGGGAAATGTTAGAGCAAAAACAGCAGCCTAGCTATTCCATGGTTTAAGGTAAAATAGAGGGATGGAATACAAAAAACCAACTCCAGCAGCTAAGCAAAAACACTGTAGCCCAGCTATATTGCTACAGTGCTTGGGTATATATAGCTTGGCACTGTAGCGGAGGTATCCAATTAAAAAATAGGAGTAGTATTTTCTCTCTCTCCCGTACCCAATGCCACTCATGTTCTACCCTTTTTCTCTCTCTCCTGTACGAATATATGATAAAGTAGTCTTTGTAGGAATAAAAAATAATTTTTTAGAGAAGGAAAGCTAAGCTGTTGGAGGAAATTTCTGGGTAAAATAAGATAATAATTTTTTGTCTCTCTATTTTCCATATTTTGCTATTGCTCTTAGGGTTTTTCTCGTGGCTTCTACTGCTGTAGTATATATATATATATATATACACACACAAGGGAATCGATATTTTAATAATTATAATTATTTCATGTTCTAATATATATATACACACACACAAGGGAACCGATATTTTAATAATTATAATTATTTCATGTTCTAATATATATATATACACACACACAAGGGAACCGATATTTTAATAATTATAATTATTTCATGTTCTATTAACAAAGGTTTGGTTAGTGAAGTTGGAAAGTGGAGTGATCTCCATGTGCGAGGGGAGGTTCGAGTCCCAGCCCCTTTGTCTTTGAATATGAGGAGTATATTATATATATTTTATATAGAATATATAAAAACTGGTTCGGTTCGGTTCGGTTCGAACTGGGGTAAAAATTCCAAAATCGGGAACTGAACCGGTTTCTAAATTTTAGAAATCTTCAAAACCGAACCGAACCGGCCAAATAAAAAAACCGTAATAAAAAACCGGTTCGGTTCTTTGTTTCTTTTGTTCACCCCTAGTATACCGTTTCTAAGGAGAGCATGGTTTCTCGTGCCTCGACTAGACCACGGACTTTTTTCAAATCTTTGCTTGTTAATATATTGTAGGGGAAAGTGCACTTTACCTACCTGTGGTTAGGCCGAATTGCACATCACCTACCTCACTTTTAAAAATTAGCGAATGACCTACCTGTGGTTTTGGACTAAACTGCAACACTTAACTCCGTTAACAGAAAATGCTAATTGACTCTAATACCCCTGTATTTTTTTCCCGGAATAAACTACCCCATCCCTCTCTCTCTCTCTCTCTCTCTCTCTCTCTCTCTCTCTCTCTCTCTCTCTCTCTCTCTCTCTCTCTCTTCTCTCTCTCTCTCTCTCTCTCTCTCTCTCCACATGGTTCTGGGACAGATTGGATCATGCTCAAATATCTCCTCATTGATACTGGAACTCCATTTGTGTAGGTCGCAATTACAGATTCAAAGGGAGTCTTAACTATCAGTAGCAACAAAACACTGGTTCTTCTCAATGGAAATCACTGCATCATCTAGTCATCAAAATCATCAAGAGTGGCAGTAGAAAATAAACCATTTGCAAAGCTCTTAGATTCTGGAAATTTTATTCTTCTCGACGCAGCAAAACCAGATTTGAATACTTATGTACACAGCTCCAAATGACTTGTGCGACAATTACAGGCATTGTGGCCCTAATAGTATTTGCAGAATCAAAAGAACACCATGTGAGTGCTTGAAGGAAATAAACACACCGTACTGTTCTTTTCCGGTTTTGCTTCCTCATTGCCGATCTCAGAAGATGGATAAATGGTTTCTCTAAATTAGGGTCTTTATGGAGAGCGCATCTTATCAGGCTTTTGATTCAGATGAAGATGAGAGGTGTTTGTCAGTTGAAAGCTACAGTCGGAACGAATTCACCGATGATGAACTCTGCAAAAGCATGAATTGGGGTAGATTCGAGTTGGGTCGGGATGATCAAGCCCACAGAGGACCTGACTAGATCCGATCCAACACACCGTACAACCCTATAAATGGGGTTTACCGGCGCATCATCCAACCCATCACCGACTGGATCTGAGAGACAGAGAGAGAGAGTACCAGAAATGGGGTTTCCCGGCGCCAGAGCCCCCACCGATGACTACTTCTCCTACCTCTACCCGACCGCCTCCATTGACTGCATGTTCGCCGTCGTCTACATGCTCGTCGGCCTCGTCTCCCTCCTCTTGATCGTCGCCTACGCCCACAAATCCGACACGTTTTGGTGGGTGCGGTGGTGATATTGGGTTTGGCTGATGCGTAGGTTCAGGGTGGGGTATATGCAGGCTGTACTCTTGGAGAAGATGAAGATGGGCAAAAATGTCTTCTTACATGCTAGTTCAATTTCATTTAATTTTATTTTCCATCCCCACTCGCATAACATGTGTGTGT